>JAGFNQ010007061.1:295544-350064 GCA_024364735.1 Boesenbergia rotunda | reverse complement strand
TAAGTATTATACAAGTAAATGTTAACATGAGTCCAATAAACCATTCAATTTGATCATAAAATCAGAAAGAAGCAGGTTCTTCTACCAATTAGCAGTCAATGCTCCCCAATTACTGCATTTAAATTAGAAAAAAATGAACAACAAAACAATCTTCATGCAAGTTCAACCAAGATGGATAACTCAACCAAAAAGTTAAGAGACGGGGAGTCCAGTCTAATATTAGTTGATGGATAAATTTATCTAGTAGACAAAAGCAAATGTCATGCATAAAACAGCTAAAAAGTGATAGAACAAAACTAACTAAAGATCCAAACTTGTTCAACTCATGACGTTGAAGTTGAAGCATGATGGAAAATTTTTGTATAAATCAACACTTTCTGAGAATAAATCATTGATGCATGATTTACTGTCTGAAATTTTGAAGCCATTAAAAAGTGTCAGGGATTTGTTATTCCATGCCTGGCCCCTCTTGCAGTTGAAGTATGTCTCCCTAAGTCCTACGCATTCACTTGATATTGAAGGAGCCTTTTCCCCAGCACATTCCCTGTAAGATCGCTTATCCACCTGAAAAGTTCAAGGCAAATGAGCATAAATGCTTGATCTAATAAAAAGCTTATATATCAGGTTGTTTCATGTATAATGTGTTTATTGAAACTTAAATAAGTCTCCTAAATGAAACCATCAATGTCATCCCTTCTTGGCCTTGGTTATGAATGGCAATGCCACTGGCAAAACATACACCATTTATTGCTAATACAAAGGCCTCTCTACAAGTTGGTGAGAATAAATGGATATCCACCAGAAACCATGAATTACATGAGTTCAAACATACAAGCTAAACAAGAGATTTATCACAAAATAGAACATCCAATGACTGTAAATAATTTCTAACCCTTTGTTAGTCATGGTGTATTTGCGGATTATGGGCAAAAAAAATCATTACCTATAAACATTTAATGAGGGTAGTCAGAACTACATTAAACATATAAAATTCTGATTGATGCGCTATAGATGATTATCTTTTAAACATTTAATGTTCAGTTTCTTTAAGCTCAACTGGTCCCCTACTCCTTTAGCGACAAGTTATACAGCTTTTAAAAACCTAATAAAGAGATAATCAAGCAATCAATCATCACAGAATGTAGTTTTAAGTAAAGAAGAACTAAAGGCAAATATTATGTGAAGAAGTTAAAGCCCCCATGTGGTAAGGCGGAAGAAACATTGCATTAACTCAGAGAAAAGAAAGGAAAGGAATACTAGACATACAAGGTTGATGCAGAAATTTAAAGAGCCAAAAGATATGCAGCAATTTAGTGAGAAACCATTTGCAATGAAGCTGAAATTTCTATTCAGAAATGCCTTCGAGGAGGAGACATGTGGAAATTGATGCAGAAATCTAAAGAGTCAAAAATCTGACAAAAGATATATGATTTCAAAAAAAAAAAGTCGAGAAGCTGTCTGGCAGCGAAACAAAAAGTTTGATGACTTTCCTTGAGTTGTTCAATTGCCTAGGTAAATGATGATCCAGTTTGTAACAGTAGTCATACAGATAAGTCTCAGTATGCCCAGACCAATTATATATTATATATTAAAGTGCTATAGAATGTGCATCAAAAACCAACATTTGCTTCCTAAGAATATCTAATATGGTTAATATCTAAAACTTTTAAGATGATGCAAATAAATTGCATCACAGAAATAAAATACTTTTATATATTGAACATTAAACAATTTCCCAAAACCATGCCAAATGAACAGTAATTTTGGTGACAGATGTAGTTGGTAGACCTAACATTTACACAATTTCATCAAACCATCCATTATAGATACATTGTAGAAGAATATCTGATCAAACATCCCTAGGTTGAAATCTTGGATATTCCTCTATTTGTAACCATCACTGTCACAAGACCTATGCTCCTTGAATGGACATGATACAACATAATTTAGGTCAACAGGAGTGTTCAAAATAGCATATAATTTGACTAGTTTCTCAGTTTGTGCATGCGTTAGTAAAATTCCGCTGCATGCAGCAATCTAGAAGAGTAGACAAATTTCCAGGCAAACTATGCATATTCCATAAAAGTAGATAAATTTCACGATCATACTGGATGCATATTCCAGAAAAGTAGATAAATTTCTCTATCATACTAGATGAGCTAAATGGATGTTATCCTGTCATTGAGCTCTTTTGAAAGGTCATACCTGTATGAATACTCGGATATGATTAAAAGAATTTTCCTTGGTTTCACTTTTACCTGTCATTCGTCAACACACCTTCTGTAACAAAATATTTCACGCATCTTTAATAAAGCTTACTAGTAAATTAACTCCTTATTTTCTCTAACTTTACCAATTCATTGTGGGCCATTCTAAAGGCTAAAGTTTCTTAACAGTAAGTAGGTTCCTAAACATCTCTTATAGATTAGCAGTGGTAATAAAAAGCAGCAAGAATGTAACGCATCTTGAAACTGTAATAAAAAGAAGATGATATTGGATATCTAGATCCTTAGGTGCATGAGTTTTGCAACATCAAATTTGTCTTTTAACCTAACAGAAAACTAATATAATCTTCTCCTGCTCTCGAAGGGAAAAAAAATGATTTCATCATCTGGTCAGATATCTTTGGACTACAAATTGCAAGGTGAAGCTCTTCTACCACTAAAATTAGTCCAAAAACGAAGGCATTCAGTAATAAATCTTTCCCTATCCTACAAATGGACTATTTATTATCAATTTGAGCAAGAAAATTGTTCTGACAATTGGATAGAAGAAAGCCAGTTGCATGGGGCAACGACATGTTCCAACTTTCATCCCCCCAAACCAACTTTCCTACATAATCCTGCCAATTGGGCTAAAGTAAACTTTATCTCAGAAATCATTCATTGCGAACCAAAAAGACGCTACATTTCTTAACACGTTTTACAAGAACCGAAAGTAAATGTAAAATTCCTCTCCGCCCACCCACCCCACCCCCTTCCTTTGAAGACCGATTGGTGAAAAACACAAGAAAGACGAGATTTTTTATTTAACAACGCGAGAAAAATTCAGATCAAATATGAAGTTTTACACACCTTGACGCAGTCAGACTCGCTGAGGCACTTGACGAGCTCCATCGCCAGACCTTTACATGACTTCGACATGTCCAATCGAGAGGGAAAAAAAAGGCGCACGGAAGACGAGAGACAGTAAGAAGAGACGACCGCGGCGACGTTGCAGCAGATAGCCGGAGGTGGTGGAGAAAAAACCCTAGCAGTCGGTTCGCGGTGGTGGAGTAGAATGATCCTTCTCTGGCACGTAACACGTCACGCTGTGATATTTTTTCCCCAGAAATTGCTAGGCCTAATTACATTTTATTAGATATCATTAAAAAAAATTATATATATATATATATATTTGGGATGAAAATCTATCAATTAAATAGATTTAGAGCCACCCAATCGGACTCGGTCGCGAAACATAAACTGGATTACTGGCCGATTACTTAACCAATTCAGGAAGAATCAAGATGAGCTGGTTACAATTTCGACCTGAAATTAATGAACCTGGCCAATTCGAGTTGGCTCGAAAAAATATCATATTCGGATGAAAATTTTTTGAATTCGAGTTTGGGTTGGATCTGAATTGAAGAGTTTTCGAATTGTGTTAGGAACGGATCGGGATTAATCTGAGTTTAAGATTTAGTCGTTTTTTTGTTAAATTAAATTTTATTTTAAAAATTAAATATTTTATTATTTATTAATATTAGATTAATAGGATAATAATAAAATATTAAGATAAAATTAAAAATTAATTAAAAAATTAAAAAATCTTATTTAATCAGATTGGTCAGATTATTCATTTGGGATTTAAAGATTTCGAATTTTATTCAGATTCAAGCCGAATCGAGATTTTTTTATAAAATTTTTATTTCAATTCTATCAGAACCCACTCAATTCATATGAATTGAGAACTCTAACTTACTAATTATATGGTATTTTTAAAATAAATTATTGGTTTTTTTATTAATAAAGAAATTATTGCTGAAAAGTGTCATTAAAGAAAAATTAATCTGTGCATTAGAGACAATGAACAAGAATTTTTCATCTGAAAGCCAAATAATATTTTGTTAATCTATCAAATAAATAGATTTACTTTTACTTCTGCAAGATCTGTGATATAGAAATCAAGCTGAAAGTGGAACTGAGCAAGCGAATGGATGAAAACTAAAGAACTGAAGAGTGAAACAGAAAAGCTCAATAAGCCATGCGATGATGGATGACTGCTTTGAAGGACCCAATAAGGAAGTTAGTAGAAGATGAAGTTGAATAAACATTCTCTTAATTGTATCTTCATCGAACCCAACACAGGCATCAAAACAAACCTAAAAATCTCAAGATGATGCTTCAAATACAACAAAAACCACACTTGTCTGGTTGTTCAAGCACGTCGTTATTTTGGAACCATGGCTTGATTCTTAAGAAGATGATCAGTTCGAAAGCTGCTTCCACCTGCCAAGCTTCTCCCTTCCCTGAAAATTAGTAGAATCAGCCAGTACAGTTGTCTATAATCAGAGCAATTCCAGAAGGTAGTTGAAAAATCTTTTTCACTAGGAAGATCGCGATGTTCTATATCACACAGTGCAACGAGGTATTATCGAATACCTTGCGTTTCTCAACTGCTATCTCATTGTCTTCGATATAGACAGCTCTGAAACCCACAGGGTTCAGGACCTTCTCATAACTGTAAATGAGCAAGTGAAATGAAGTTACTATGGATAAAGGCAGATTGAATCAGTGCTTGTAATGTTGGGGAAAAGAATAATGGAACTAAAGAAGCTTACTCATCTACTGTGCAATTATATGGTGGCCCTCCTTCCTTGCCACTGATCTGGAATTAAAAGAGTCGATTACAGATTGTGACAATATTCTGTCTCAGATTTGACATGGTTTATGAGCAAATGAAAATATGTAAGAATCATGCACAAACATCAAGTGGCGTACAAGATATATAAGGGTTATGAGCTCTCCATCTGGTTTTAGAAGCTCCCTCATTTTCTCAGCCCACGCTGGCCTCGTGTTTGGGTCAATAGCACAGAAGAATCTGCATTCATATCTCGATAAATAAACTTAAGGACATTAACAGATTAAGGCATGTAATGGATTTGCAGACTTACGTATAATCAAAGATAAGATCAAACTTCTCTGTTGGTTGCCAACGGAAGAAATCTGCTTCCACAAAGGTGAAGTGGTTTGCATTTGGCATAGAGGAAGACCCCTGGAAAGTTAAATTAAGATCAGATATATCATTCTGAAACAAGATATCTGCAGTGAAAGGAGATATTGAGATCAGAGAATAAGCCTATGCGTAAAACTCATATTCAACTCACAAAGAGTCAATATTATAAGCTAATTGAAAATGCCAGTCACATGACACATCTTATCTCTGTTTCAACTTTATGTAAGGCTAAGAAAATTGCATTACTTACTAAGGATTTATCAGAAGGATATCATTAGACGACTCTCTTCGTTTACTCCCTCAATCTCCTCCACTAACTTCAACCATTGTGGAAAGTTTA
Source organism: Boesenbergia rotunda (assembly GCA_024364735.1). Lineage (NCBI taxonomy): Eukaryota > Viridiplantae > Streptophyta > Magnoliopsida > Zingiberales > Zingiberaceae > Boesenbergia > Boesenbergia rotunda. Next base: position 344,507 of record JAGFNQ010007061.1, on the reverse strand, counting down.
TAGAATTATAGATTGTTCCGGTCAAAATACCATAGTCAGTCAAGTCACCAATCAATGAACTAGTTGACCTATATGAGCTCCAGAGATTGACGATGAAGGAGATGAGAAGTCTTGAGATACACTCAAATAGAGGATTAGATTGACCAGGGGATGGATCCCGGGGTCACTTCAACGCTCATGTTAGGGTTTGCTCGACAAGATGTGTGGGGAAGAAGAAGATAGAACCGGGGAGAGTTAGTCCAAAATCGGAATCCCTTTCCTTCTCTCCGTGAGTGCTTATATGGTTATGCCAAGATCATCTCCACGTCAGCTAACATATCATCATCGCCATGGCCAAAGAGGGGACTAGAACCAACAGTCGTTGGTTGCCTTCCCACTTACCTAGAGCCACATGTCAGTAGGAGGAAAATCTAGGGAACCGAATATGACAACCTCGTATCCGACCCACCATTCTCAAGATGTCATGTGCCCTAGAATATTCGTAGTTACCATTCGTGAGCCATCGTGGAGTGTATACCTGTTTTAAGAATAGAGCGGATGACATTGATACAGAGTGGCCTTGAGGGAGACGATGTCGGGATTTCTCCACTGAATGAGTGTGTCGACGACTAGAACTGGGATGAGGATGTCATCATGGATGATGAGGAAGACTGGGGTGATGTCCGCTGCTAAGACCGAGATGGAATCCAAGACTAAGATGGAGTCTAAGACTGGGATGAAGTCTGAAACTGAGACCAAGATGGAGTCCTGAGACTGAAATGGAAATAATGGTTGGCACTTAACTAACAGGGATGAATGTGTTGAGCCAGTTTATCTGAGTATAAACCTCACTTGAACAAAGTTGACCACCTTTTGGGTCAAGTTTGTTCCATCATGACTTTGACCGACAGATCAATAGAAATATTGATCTACGGGACACGTAGGCACATAAAGAAACCTCCGCATCATAGGTCAAGCAAGGGAAATTAAACATCCAAAATTATTACATCTATGCAGATTTCTAAGCAGATAAGCACTTATTCTACTTGTTCATGTTACAATGGTACCTCTTTCGCTTTCTTAATAGCAATTGACGATATCTCCAAGCCTACAACGAAGCGATCAGGACTTGCCATAGCAACCACATCATATCCCTGCATTAACATCAATACATTTAATCATGTTAGACTTAGCATTATTGAGCTTAACTATTTAAATATGAGAATTTCTCGCAAGAATGTATACAAAACTACATCAAGAAGAAAGGTATTTCCATGTAAACTGAAGGACGAGTATGCAACTGAATGCCTGCTTGTGAAGATTCAATAGTGAACGTCCAGTTATAAACTGAATGTTTATAGCACAGAGAAAAGCAAGGCTTACACTGCCACAGCCAGGAACAAGAGCTCTGCCGTTCGGAAGAGATCCACTTTGAACGAGCTGATGGACGACTGGCGTTGTTTGCCCTAAATCCCAGGGGGTCACTCCCTCTTCCCAACATTTTTCCCAACCCGCTGATCAACCAAAGAACATCAAAATATGGCCAAATATATCGAGAAACACTATTACGATGCATGCTGATGCTATGAATCTACAAACCAAAAGGTAAATCCTTTGAAGAACAAGCTTTCATGTCCAAAAACGTAAGACAACTTACTGTACAGGAAAATCTTTTAACGCAAAAGATGTGCTGTTTTTAGGGAAAAAATTAGGAGAAGGAACCTGAGCTCCGATGCTCGACAACCGCACTGTCGTCCCTGTTCCTGTCCCTGGGGCTCGAAGCTGAATCGCGGACTCGGGGCTCGTCTCCGACACTGCAGGACATCCTCGCCGGCGGGCGATCTTCAGCAGGTAGATTGTCCTCGGCTGCCCGATCTATTCCAATCCAAGGGACGCAAAGCAGCAGTGGTGGGATCAAATGGCAGTACTACTAGTGGCTGTTGTTTTCCCCAAAAGTAAAAAATTGCAGGTTGATTTGGTCCGGACAGCCACATTTCCATTTACAGCCCCACAACTCTACAAATTCAACGTCTCCTGATGCGCGCTCATTTATATACCAAGTAGTTAAGTTTCAGGTTTAATTAGAAAAAGTTTAGTTTTTTCCATAATGGTAGCTAGATCCCCTACCTTGACCATCTCGCTACGTATATGGAAGAAAGTTCTCACATATATATAGAATAGACGCGTGATAGAATTAAAAATATATTTCATCATCTTCTAAAGAATGAGTTGACCATTACGTTAAGGCTGTGTTTGGTAGGTATAATCCACCCTGTAATATAATCAAGATTACATTATAAATTGGATTCCTTTGTTTGGAATAATTTTAAAATTGTAATATAATGTAATCTCGATTACAAAAGAGGTTGATGATTTGTAATCTGAATTACAAAACAAAACCTCTGTAATCTGGATTACATTACAGCTTGTAAAGTCGTCGCCCGGGCGGCGACAGTCGTCGGTCGTCGGTCGCCGGCGGGTCGTCGGCCGGCCGGCGGCGGTTGTCGGTCGCCGGCGGGTCGTCGGCCGGCCGGCGGCGGTTGTCGGTCGCCGGCCAGTCGATGGTCACCGGCTGGCCGGCGGCGGTTGTCGGTCGTCAATCTTGATTACATTACAGGATGGATTACCCCTCACCAAACAAAGAAATCTAACTTATAATGGTTATCAAAGATTACATACAACTCATTACCAAACATAACAATATAATCAAGATTACATTATATTACATTACAAACCTGATTATATTACAGACCCGATTACATTGCCCCTACCAAACGTAGTGATCCTGTCAACAAGCGAAGACCGGTTCTCACTCGGATGACTCGGTCTGACCAAGACGACCCGGTCTGCTGTAACCCGGGGATCGGGGTCGGGCTCAAATAAGACCAAAGCTCAAATCACTCGGCTCGGATCGAAATGAGGCTCACAATATGGTGGGGTGGTTCCAAAAGGGCAGCAATCCTCCCTACAGAACCAGATGGGGGTTTATATAGGGGAGAGGTAACTCTCTGCTGTGTCAGGGCTGGCAAATCTCATTAAGAGAGGATCAATGACAGATTGTGATAGTGACAGCCGTATTAATGCTGTGAGACTGCCACAGCCGCCTTACACTCTGCCTAATCTGTCTCTTCTGTCCCCCATTGACTCTTGGCGGATCTGTCAGACAATGATTATGCCAGGAGGGTTGTTCTCTGATTATTTGATAAAAACGGCCTATAGTTGTCTGGCCCTCCTAGCGTGATCGCGAGTGCCTGACTCCGAGGATCGATCCCGAGTGTTCGACCCCGAGTGTCCTGACCTCGGAGGGCCGACCCCGAGTATCCCGTCCTCAAGGAACCGACCCCGAGTGTCCTGACCTCGGGGAGCCAACCTCGAGTGTCCCGACCTCGAGTATCCGACTCCGAGTATCCCGACCTCAAGGAACCGACCTTGGGCGACCTTCGACCCGGCCTATTTACTACGGGTCCAGAGTGGTAATCGAACCCGACCGAGCCCCTAATCCTTCTAATAAATCATTCACCCGGATCACAAGCCTTCCTCTCAAGTCTAGTCGAAGGAGGAGTTCAGTCCGACTGACTAGGCACCCTGCTCGGTCGGCTCACCTCCTTCTCGTCTTCCCGCGCGTCACATCGTACGGTTAATCTTTTTCTTTAAATGTCGTATCCTCAATCAAATCCCCATCAATGCGAGGCCACGTGTCATTTCCCGACTGGAGGTCTTTGGCAACGAAACGTCACCGGCGTGGCTCGTGCGACGTGCGAGTGAAGCTTCGAGGTCTGGGAAATGGCAGAGATCGGACGTCGAGGAGTCTGCCCCGCCATTTTCTTTTTCTCCATCGGACGGTCCTCCTGGTTTTACCAGCGGTATAAATAGGCTTAACTCCTCATTTTACCCCTTTCTATCCCGACCTTCGCTTTCTCTCCGACTCCTGTCTGATCTCCGCCACCCGACCTTCGCAAATCCGGCGAACAGTTTTTCCGGCGAACTTTGATTTTAGGTACTCCTTTTCCTTTGCCGAGCCCTTGTTGTGCCTTTCCCGACTTTGTTTTGATGGCCGAATCATCTGCGCCTCCCGAGCCATGGTATTTAACTACCCGTTCCTCGCTGATCTTAGGTCAATTAGAAACTTTGCGCATAGATTACCTAATCCCCGAAGATCACCTAATGACCCTTCCCGACAGTCGGGGTCGGGCTCACGAGCCTCCCTTGAGTTACTTCACCGTCTTCTCTGATCAATTGTTAGCCGGCTTGCGATTCCCCCTCCATCCTTTCTTCCGCGCCGTCTGTCGGTATTTTCAAGTGTCACTGTCTCAATTGGCCCCGAACTCAATCAGAATCTTATGCGGCGCTGTAATTATTTTCACCGCCCACAAGATCCCTCTAGACCCACGGGTATTTCACTGTTTCTATTATCTTAAGAAGCAGGAGCCCGGGAATTTCTATTTCCAGGCTCGCATTAACTCAGCCTTCTTGGAGAAGGTCCCTTCGTCTAATAAGGGCTGGAAGTCTCATTTCTTCTACATCCGATCAAACCCTACTGCCAATTGGCCCACCGCGTGGGTAGAGAACCTGCCCGATCACCCTCAACTGCCTAAAAATCTCCGCTCGGATCCGGGCTACCGGTCTGCCTTCTCCAAGCTCGGGGGAGCCCGATACCACGCGGGCAAACTACTGATCGAGAGTATGTTGTATCTCTTCCGGCTGAGCCAAGTCCCGGCGGAGCTACCCGGCACCCTCAGTACGTCTCTATTCGATTTGCAAGTTTGTTAATGCTAACTAAAACTTTTTCCTTTGTGCAGCCGAAGTCATGTATGGCGCTAGGGTTGATGTCGTGTTGGAGTGGGAGGACGAAGCCATGGAGGCTCTAGCCGCCCAGCTAGTGGCTGCTCGGGCGGTACCGACGGTAAACATTGTCTCAGATCCCGAGCCGCCTGAAACCGCAGCAAACGACCCAGGCGAGAGCCTCCCGACCGGGGACTCGGGAGCAACGACCCGGGTAGCTGGCGAGGGGACATCCACCCAGGCAGAGGAAGAAGAAGAGGAGACAGACCCGGTGGCTTCCACTAGCTTGGCCCGGAAGCGCCGCCGGCTGGTCCTTCGCTTGGGTACGCCTTCCCCTCCAGTACCGACCTCGGGGGGTCCAGTCGCAGTGCCCTCTCGATCCGATCAAGCTAGGTCCAACCCTTGGGTCCCGGCCCCAAGCTCAACTCCTGCTTTAGCTATTCCCCGACCTGACACCCGGGGTCCACCCCAGCCAGCACCCCGCTCGGGAGCCTGAACTCCTACCCCCATAGCAGCGCCCCTCGGTGCGTCCACCTCGGGGATCGCGCCTCGTCTTCAGGCCCCTCAAATGAGCACCACAAACGTTGACGCCGTAGAAGCTCTCCTGTCCATGCGTTCCCCTCCGAGGTCGGCTGTGGACGTTCAGGTGCCTTCAGCGACTATGCTAACTCCAATAGTCCAGCCCCAGCCACTTAATCTGCATGGCATGCTAGTCTCGGGCTGGGAGGAAGGATGGACGGCGTCTTTCGCGATGGATCCCGTCAGCTTGGCCGACCACTTCTTCGTGGGCCTGACTTAGGTACCTTCTACCGTCGTTCGGCTATCTATATTTGTCCTTATGCTTTTCATGTCATTTTGCAGCAATGAGCATTGAGTCATGCTGTCAGCCAGGCGCTGGTCACCAACACTAAGGAGCGCCGAGCGGCCGAAAGAAAAGTAAGAGATCTGGAAGCCAAAGTAGCGCAGTGCACCCTTCCTCCAGGCGACGAGGGGCTAGACCAACTTCGTTCAAAAATAACTGCGCTGAGGTTGCGTATATCAGAGTTGGAGGTTGGCTCGGAAGAAGAGCAACGGCTGTTGGCCCAGTCTGCTGTGGAGTCGGAGCACCTTTCTAATCGGGTGGCTCATTTGGAGGGCGAGAATAAGGTCCTTAAGGCCCGGAACACCCGAGCCCATTCTGACCTGGACAAGAAAACAGCAGATGTCAAAGGCTTTCAACGAAAATTGAAGGAGTCAGATGCTGCTCATCACCAGACCCAACTCGCCCTGAAGAACAAAGAGACGGAGCTGGCTGCCCAACAAGAGGCTTTCCAAGGTCTAGAAGCCCAGCTGGTCGGCAAGGAGAAACAATTGGCAACTCGGGAGGCCACCATCCAGGGAAAGGACACCGAGCTTGCTCAGAAGAATACTGAGCTTGCTCGGCTCAAGAAGGAGTTGGAGGATTATAAGTCGGGCGAGCCCGCCCGGATTGAAGCAGCGCGTCTAGTCTACATTCAGTCGGACTCCTTTCTAAACCTAATATCGGAGCGCACTGGTGGCATGATCGTGTACGGCGTGAAGGGTGCTATCCAGCAGCTGACTGAGGCCGGCCACCTTCCCGAGGACCTTCCCCCCAACGCAGTGAAGCTGAGGCGGATCAAGGCGTCGATTCCTGAAGATGCCTTCCCCCCATTTACTTAGGTTGAATTTTTACTTTCCTTTGTTTCATGATGACTCGACCCTCAGGCCTTAAAAAGTTTGCCATGTTTTGAGTTGACTCAGCCCTTGGGGCTCAATTTTGTAGGGGCCTGACGGACCCAAAATATACTAATTAATTTGTCACGAAATGTATGGGCTCATCAAATTTAAATTTATAAATTAAATGCTGGAAACCCTTTTACAATCAAAATTATGAAAATGTAATATAGGGGCCACAGGTCGTATTTTTCTCGGGGCTAGTTGACGTTGTTCGATTCAAGCTCGTATTTAGGTGTCGTTTATGAATTTTGGGTTTCGAATGAAATATGGTTTGGGTTCAGTTTAGAATGAAAGCCCAATGAAGAAAAAGGAGAACCAAATAAAAGCCATTCAATTAAGGGGCTAAACAAGGAGTTGGCACTAAAGAACTCGTCTCATGATGGATTTAATCACCCAACTAATGATGCTTTGCAAAGTCCGGAAATCAAAGCTGACATCGAAACTCACTAATGAAGATTCTTTTGCTTCAAGGTTTGCAATTCAAAACAACCAAATGTCAAGCAATCTATAAACAAGTTGATTCAAAGTCAATACGAACTCTTACTTGATACCAATTGGACAATGCTTATGTGCCAAAAGTCATAAACCTAAGCAGATATGAAAACTTAAGCTCAGAAATCATTTGAATGCAATTAGGACTGAAATCAAGGCAAGAGTACACTAAGAATTGAGTTAAATTCGGGTCCAATAAGTGCTGAATTCTCCACTTGATACAAGTGCAAAAATTTAGTTCTCTTGCCACCAAAATGCATGAACTGATGTGCCAAAAAATTGGAACCAAAGGTAGGAATGATTGCTGATCAAATCAGTTTGAAAAACACATCTAATAGAAAAGTTCCATACGTAAATGAATGAAAGAAATCAGGGATAAGTGAAAAATCAGACAACTTGGCAACCAACTGCAGAAATTGCAGTTTTTCAGAACACTGCAGTTAACCTTCACATAACAGAATCGGGATTTCAGAAATCAGTTGATACAAAGATTCCGGATTAGGATACCAAAGCTGCTATGCAAGACATTGAAAATAGAAGGCAATAGCTGTAATCGAGTGCAGGAAATGATCATGTGCAGAAAATAAAAACTGAAGTCCAGAAATACAGTGATGTGCAAAAATTTGATCCAATTGCAGAAATGGAATTCGTTTCCAAGTTCAGAACAACTCATGCGATTGAAATTGAGGACACAATTTTAGTTTTCATGTGAAATTCAGCTGAGTTCGTATTTGATTTACATGAATTCAGATTCCAATTCAATGACACAAGGACTGAGGCTCAGGAACATCTCACGTGCAGAGCTGAATACTGGAAACATGGGATTGATACGCAAGCTTTAGCTGGGAAACAAACTGAAATTTCGACCTCCCCAGCTACACAAGATTCAGAAGTCAGATTAAGATCTAAACAAACTTAACCAACTAACTTAACTCACCGAAATTGAAGCAAACTTAACCTTTCAGAATCTGAATTGCAACTCTAGGAATGGACTGATATGCAAGAAATGGGATTGCAACTAACTACAATTAAGTGCTAATTTAACTAAACACTCTACCTATCTATACTAGAGCAGAAATTAACTACTAAGAAACAAGAAACAACTCAAAAACAAGAAATCTAAAACAATTTCAGAAACTGAAACTGTTTTGCAGAAATAAAATGGCACGCAACAATGAATTGGCACGCAACAATTGACAAGGAAATAAGATGAAATTTAATCTATTTGTTCACTAAGCAAATTGTTAAACTACTTAGCTCTAAGAATTACAGCCCTAATGAAACCGAACAACTCAAAATTACAACTAAGACAGCTGAAAACTGAAGTGCAGAACAGAACAAGTGCAGTAATGAAGTTTAAGCTACAAAACATGGAAATTAAGAATCTAAACTACTCCTCATCCCTTCTCAACTCAAGAGCTCCTTGGTCGTCAATCAAGGGAGAACCTCGGACCCGCAAGCTCAACAAATCAGTGGGAAATGTCTCAGCTACTGAATCTAATCAAATCACTGCCCAAACTGCATTTAGCTTCCGAATTCATCAAACTTGCTGTGGTGGCTTGCGATTTGGATTGGGGAGTGATCGAGACCTTCCAGGGAACCCCTCTGGTCAGCTCGGATGCAGTGGAATTGGATCACAGTTGAGTTCGCTGAAATCGGATAGTGAAACTGCCGAGACCTCGAGCAGCTCCTCTATTGAGCAAATCTTCAATCGGAAACCTCACTGAGACTCTCCATACTGACCTAGCCCTTGCTTGATGATGGAATGAGGGATCACGCCTTCGATTGGATGAGAAAAACTGAAGAAAACGAAGAAAAACGATGAACTCTACTGTTGCGGCGAAGACGCGACCAAAGCTGAAGCTGGGCAGATTTTTGATTAAATACATAAGCACTGGACGGCTGTGATTGATCAGATGAAATCCAACGGCTGATCTTCATCTGATTGGAGCCAAACTTTTATGATGATGATCTGGGGTCAGGATCTGCCTTGTGGTAGCTCGGATCCTCCAGATGTGCAACGGATGGTCCAGATCAACTCTATCTGTGAATGGACGCTCTAGAGCCCTCCTTGCTTGATTCAACGGTTGATTTAGCTCTGATTGGGATGAAACTTTCAGATCTTGATCATAGAGCTTGATCAACCCTAACCCTAGCTCGGATTGCTTCAGATCGTCCCGGATGGCTCAGATCTAGCCGCTCTTGAATCGGGCGGCCCGGATTAATCGTAGGCTTGATAATTCGATCCGGTTCACATCCGACTCAGATTTGACCCAGTATGCCCTAGGTCTAGGATCCTTTCATGCCTACAAAAATATATCAGAAAATTAGTGGCCAAATAATCCAAAAATATGTAATTTTGCAATTAAGTCCAAAATAATAGGAAACCCTAAAACCTAGGGTAAAATCACAATTAAACAATAAAAACATGGATCAAACATGGATTTAAGCACTTAAAATAATCAATAAAATGGTGCTTATCAACTCCCCCACACTTAACCTTGAGCGTCTCGCGAAACAATTAAATAAGTATCCCTTAGGCTCTCTTAAGCATAATTAGAAACAAATGAAAAGAAATTACCTAGGGTTGCCAATTCTCATAAATCTAAGCTCTATGGATTAGTATCTTGTCCTTAAATCAATAACTTAGCCTTTTCATCCATCATGAGTCATTAAGATGAATTTAAATCACTAGCCTTTCAAGGGAAGTTTTGGTGGCTCTCTCTTAAGTTCTAAGTTGGTGATGAAAATGGAGCTCACTCAAACACACATGCTTCTTGCACTACCATAGGCTTGCTTATTATCTAATCTCTACCATTAATCATGAATAGGATCAACAACTATAAAAACAAATGAAAACATGAAAAAATGGCAATAAATGGAATAAAAGTCAAGAAAATGGCAAAATTGATGGAGTGGGAGACTTGGTTGCTCAAAAATATTTCCAATGTGCTTTGCCCCATCTTGACAGTCCTCTAATGATATCAAGAGTGTGGTGAAGTAAATCTTGAGTAATTCCTTTAATTTGGATGAAAAATAACTCCATTTGATCTCAATGTGCCAAGTTGCTCTTGTGTGCCAACTTGTTTTCTCCATCTTCTTTCTTGATTTCTTTCCTCTTTCTTTCTCTTCAATACGGTCAAATATGTAATGATGCAAAGCTTGGATTTGGATGAGAAAAATCTTCACTAATTTATGGTGCTAAAACTCAAGTTGGATGCCACTTGTTTCCTTGTTTTTCTTGTTTATTCAAACTGTTTTTCTTCCTTTCCTTTTCTGCTCTAAGGTCTTACAATGAGCTCACGGCAGATTCCTTTCATTCTCTGATTTCTCAAACAATTAACATCAGTGAGCATCAAATGGTGTAGTGGAGAATTTGAATGGTTTCACTTGAAAATTCTGCCCACAGCTGCATTTGTTTTGAATTTTTCTTGCATAAGATTTCATCATTTAATTCAGCTTCCATTCGCACTTGGCTTGTATCACTCAGTAGCTCCCAGAGGCACCACTCGGCAGCAGCAAATACCATCAGATTTCTTCAATTGTTAGCAAACCTTGCAGCAGCCACATTGGTTTCAAATCAATTCCTGCACTGCCCAGAATTTTTTTTCTTCCCTGTTTTGGCACATTTTTGCTTCCATGTTTCGGATTTGGTCAGTCTTCAAAGTAGCTAAATGCAAGGTACAGCTGCAATTCAATATTAATACAAAGTTTACTGGTTTTCAATGCAAGGTACAGCTGCAAAGTCCAAAGCCTTTACTGATTTTTTTCTCTTTTTTTTTTCTATGGCACAAATTTGCTTTTGCTTGTGTGCCATTTTGCTTCTCATTGAAGAATTCTTCTTCAAAACTGCTCCACTTAATTGGCACTGCATCACTGATTTCCAACACCCATAATTCGGATTTCCCTGCACAACAAATTTCTGCACAAAAAGCTTCAATTCAGCCTCCATCTTCAACTTTTCTGCAATTTGTTTCTGATTTTTCCAGCTTGTTTCTGCTGCAGTTCTTTGTTTCGGCCACATTCCATATCAGATCAGTAACTTTGGTTCCAACCTCAGCAATGCATAGATTTTCAGAAATCTGCTCCAAGATTCCAGCACTCGGCAATGCCAATTCAGCACTTCAAGCTCAGATTCGGTAACAAAAATTTCAATGCAGTTCAGACTTTTCCCTCAGCTTGATTGCAGAGATTCTACACTGCTTTTCAGCATTCAATTCAGACTAAACAAAGTGGACGAAACGTCTTCTATCAGCTGCAAATTCAGCTGCTTGCAAGTGGAGTTGGCACAAAAATTTTTTTCTTCATTGGATCAGATTTTTCATCTCCTTTGCCCATTCTTGGTACCTAACTCCATTCACTTGGCACCAAATTCTGCATTAATCTCAGATTTACACAGCTACATTTCTTTTGGCCGAAACATGCTCCTAATCAATTCTTCCTTTTCATTTTTGGTACAGATTTCTGCACTTGTTCTTAAAAATTCCTTTTCTGCATTTTCCTACTTCAGATTCTAGCTCCACAGCTTCTTTTTCAGATTCTAGAATAGTTCAGTTCTTCATCCTTGCAACTCCTTGCTCCTTCACAGCCCTCACATTATATAATAGTGGAGAATTGAGTGCTCCACTTGAGAATTTTTGATTTGTTTGCCCCCTACACTGCTTCCTTTTCTTTTCCCAACTGTTTTCTCAGCTTCTAATGCAGGAATTGACAACAGCTCCATCAAGAATTCGTCCATAGTTCAGCCATGTTTACAGCCCTTCTGCTTTTCAGAATTTCGAATGGTTGTACCTTGCAATTCATCCTTGGCAATTACAGAGTTTTTCTTTGGCAAAACATTTCTTCTTCATCAAGTTCACAGAAATTTCCTTCACTTGAAATCTTGCGTTCAACAGTTTGGACTTCGGCCATGGCACAATTGTCTTCAAGTCGATACACTAAGTTTTGCTCAGACTCTTCTTCCTTCTTTCGAAATGATCACAGAATTTTTTTCTTTTTTGGCAAGACACAGAAATTTTCAGATTTTTCCATTGCTTGCCACTTGAATCCTCAAAACATGATAAGGAAACTAGCTCTCCAATTGCTTCCATCTCTCTTGCTCATTCTTGGCACCAAACTCACTCAATTTGGCACATGAATATGCAGAAATTTTTTTTTTTTTCGTTGACATGAATTGCCTCTTTTGATACAAATTGATTCCAAATCACTAATCACTCCCCCACACTTAATTCTTTGTCCGTCTCGGGCAAAATAGCATCACGAAAACATCCCAAGCAAACAAATCCATAGAAAAATGAGGGTCAAGATTAGCAATAAGGAAAGACAACTAGAATAGAATAAGCAAATTGACGTGGAGAGGTGAATAAAATGATTAGTCCCTATAGATGTGATCCATCCATTGAAATATGATTTTGAAAGAATATAAGCAAGTTCTAGAATACAATAACATATGTGTATCACAAAATAAGGCTAATCTCACTAGGTAAAAAAATAATCCATCTCAAATCCTCAATTAAGCGTCTAAAGCCAAAATCGTACTCAAGCATCCAAGATTTCATCCATGAACTCAAATTCTAAGTCTTGACAACCAAATTTAATTTATTTTCTAAAAGACTCTAAAATGCTATGGAGAAAACCTAAGGGATACATTTATTCTTAGGCATGCAGGGAAAATGACAAAAGGAATAACAAGGTATTTACAATGACTCCTATGCATTCTACTCTACTCATGCATTTATTAGCAAGGACTCAACTTAAAAGAAAATTTGAGAAGTCATAACAGTAAAAGAAATATGCAAGAAGAACAATCTCCCCTTTTTTTTTTCAGGTGGACGGAGTCGATCCAGAAGAAGCCTCCATCTTGGTAGTGGAGGTATCTGGGTGGCTGGGAGAATTAAGACTCCCCCACACTTAAACTTTGCTGAATTATGCTCCGGTGGCCGAAGGCGATTCAGGTTCAAGAGCCATTCAAGGGATGGAGTGCTTTTAATTAAAGTCAGATCATCTCCTCCTTCTTGATGCCCTTCAGAAGTCCTTCCAGGAGGCTGGAGTCTGTTCAGTTGGAGTACCCACTCCTGAAGTCTTCTGGACCCTGCAAAACAATGTAATACCTCTCTCAAGCGTGCAGGGTCAGAAAGAAATAAAATAATGTCAGTTTCTGCATGAATTGAATCCAAATCTGCATCATGTCCAATTAAATCAATGCTTGGTGTCTCCATAAATTTTTCACAGTTATTTTCCTCAAAAAATGCATCCTGAAATTTATCACAAATAATAAAATCAATCCTTGGCACTTCAATAAAAATTTCACAATTATTTTTCAACACAGATGGATAAAGCAAAGTATCACAGCCTATGAAATCAATCTCAGGTGCCTCAAAGAATTTTTCAAAATTATTTTCAACATAAGATATGTCAAGAGATTCATCACAAAAATCAACATCAAGTCTAGGCACCCCTAAAAAATTTTCACACTCAGCATTTGCATCTAATGTAACACCACATGCTTCATTTTCAACAATTTCTACACTAGGTACCTCTAGGGATTTTTCACAATTATTTTCTACAAGAGATGTATCCCTAAGTATATCACAACCAATAAAATCAGTGTGAGGTAGCTCTATGCAGTTTTCAAAAAAATTTGGGGGAGTATTTACCTGATCATGCTGAAAAATACCTGGAGGTTCTACAAAAGTGAATGAAACTGTGGCCTCCTCCTGGTCAAGTTCATGCTCCTCTTCAGCCTCAGGCTCTGGTGGACACTCAAATAAAACAGGTGATCCTTGGGTTCTTGCTTCCACCAAGCAAGTCCCTACACTTTCAGGTAATTGTGGTGGTCCCTGGGGCTTAGTGTCATCCCCTACACCTATGGAATCATCTTCCTCAACCATTCCTGTATCAACCAAATTAGAAAAATTAGGATCATTAACAACTAAATCATCACAAGATAAAAGTATAGAATGATCTTGTAAAGTTTCAGAATTGAATTCAAAATTATCACAAGCCCTGCTATCAATCTCCTCCAATGTCTCTAAATCAGTAGGAATGGGTGATTCTTGGGGCTCAGTGCAATCCCCTACACTCTCAATCCTATCCTCTGAATTTTCTGATGCATCAATCAATATAGGTGGTTCCTGGGGCTCTGTGCAATCCCCTACACCTATAGAATCATCTGATTGTTCTAATACTTGGGCTTTTATCTGATTAATTCGATCTTGCACGTTTTGAAACCATTGTTGTTGTTGTTCTTGTTGTTGTTGGATTTGTTGACACATCTCCATAATCCTTTGGTGTAGAGCCTCATGCTCTTGTTGGTCTTGAAAAGTAATATAAGGCTGCTGAAAATCAAAAGGAGGCTGTGAATTCTGAAATGGAGACTGTGGGGGCTGATCAAATAGTTGAACATGCTGAAAATTTGGTTCACAAGTTGGTGGAGATTGCTGAAAATTGTAGCCCTGAAATTCTTGAATCTGAGGTTGAAATTGTGGTAGTGAACAATGAAATTGAGTGGGCTGGAAATTTGGTTGATTTTGCTGAAAATTTGGATCGCATGGCTGTGAATATTGAAACGGTTGTTGAAAATTCTGTATAGGTTGAAATTCTTGCTGCCATGGCTGAGGTTGAAATTGAAATTGATTATTTTGGGGTTGAAAACTTTCAAAAGGCTGCTGGAAATTTTGTGATTGCTGAAATTGTTGAAATGGTTGCTCAAACTGGGGTTGAAAATTTTGGAATGGCGGCTGCCCGTTCTGAAAATTCTGACTTGATTGAAAATCTTGTTGAAATTGTTGACATTGTGGCTGAAAAAATTGATTTGGTTGCTGATTGAATGGTTGGTTCTGCTGAAACTGTGGACACGGCTGCTGGTAAGTGGATGAAAACATTCTGAACTGGCAGTCCTGTCACAAAACAAACAAGAAGAATGGCAGTACCCGTATACAAAAGAATAAGCAACAAAAAATGGAACCCAATGATATGTCTAAAAGCATACAAGCAAAAATCAAACAAATCAACTAGTTGCTTCCCCGGCAACGGCGCCAAAAATTTGACGGACCCAAAATATACTAATTAATTTGTCACGAAATGTATGGGCTCATCAAATTTAAATTTATAAATTAAATGCTGGAAACCCTTTTACAATCAAAATTATGAAAATGTAATATAGGGGCCACAGGTCGTATTTTTCTCGGGGCTAGTTGACGTTGTTCGATTCAAGCTCGTATTTAGGTGTCGTTTATGAATTTTGGGTTTCGAATGAAATATGGTTTGGGTTCAGTTTAGAATGAAAGCCCAATGAAGAAAAAGGAGAACCAAATAAAAGCCATTCAATTAAGGGGCTAAACAAGGAGTTGGCACTAAAGAACTCGTCTCATGATGGATTTAATCACCCAACTAATGATGCTTTGCAAAGTCCGGAAATCAAAGCTGACATCGAAACTCACTAATGAAGATTCTTTTGCTTCAAGGTTTGCAATTCAAAACAACCAAATGTCAAGCAATCTATAAACAAGTTGATTCAAAGTCAATACGAACTCTTACTTGATACCAATTGGACAATGCTTATGTGCCAAAAGTCATAAACCTAAGCAGATATGAAAACTTAAGCTCAGAAATCATTTGAATGCAATTAGGACTGAAATCAAGGCAAGAGTACACTAAGAATTGAGTTAAATTCGGGTCCAATAAGTGCTGAATTCTCCACTTGATACAAGTGCAAAAATTTAGTTCTCTTGCCACCAAAATGCATGAACTGATGTGCCAAAAAATTGGAACCAAAGGTAGGAATGATTGCTGATCAAATCAGTTTGAAAAACACATCTAATAGAAAAGTTCCATACGTAAATGAATGAAAGAAATCAGGGATAAGTGAAAAATCAGACAACTTGGCAACCAACTGCAGAAATTGCAGTTTTTCAGAACACTGCAGTTAACCTTCACATAACAGAATCGGGATTTCAGAAATCAGTTGATACAAAGATTCCGGATTAGGATACCAAAGCTGCTATGCAAGACATTGAAAATAGAAGGCAATAGCTGTAATCGAGTGCAGGAAATGATCATGTGCAGAAAATAAAAACTGAAGTCCAGAAATACAGTGATGTGCAAAAATTTGATCCAATTGCAGAAATGGAATTCGTTTCCAAGTTCAGAACAACTCATGCGATTGAAATTGAGGACACAATTTTAGTTTTCATGTGAAATTCAGCTGAGTTCGTATTTGATTTACATGAATTCAGATTCCAATTCAATGACACAAGGACTGAGGCTCAGGAACATCTCACGTGCAGAGCTGAATACTGGAAACATGGGATTGATACGCAAGCTTTAGCTGGGAAACAAACTGAAATTTCGACCTCCCCAGCTACACAAGATTCAGAAGTCAGATTAAGATCTAAACAAACTTAACCAACTAACTTAACTCACCGAAATTGAAGCAAACTTAACCTTTCAGAATCTGAATTGCAACTCTAGGAATGGACTGATATGCAAGAAATGGGATTGCAACTAACTACAATTAAGTGCTAATTTAACTAAACACTCTACCTATCTATACTAGAGCAGAAATTAACTACTAAGAAACAAGAAACAACTCAAAAACAAGAAATCTAAAACAATTTCAGAAACTGAAACTGTTTTGCAGAAATAAAATGGCACGCAACAATGAATTGGCACGCAACAATTGACAAGGAAATAAGATGAAATTTAATCTATTTGTTCACTAAGCAAATTGTTAAACTACTTAGCTCTAAGAATTACAGCCCTAATGAAACCGAACAACTCAAAATTACAACTAAGACAGCTGAAAACTGAAGTGCAGAACAGAACAAGTGCAGTAATGAAGTTTAAGCTACAAAACATGGAAATTAAGAATCTAAACTACTCCTCATCCCTTCTCAACTCAAGAGCTCCTTGGTCGTCAATCAAGGGAGAACCTCGGACCCGCAAGCTCAACAAATCAGTGGGAAATGTCTCAGCTACTGAATCTAATCAAATCACTGCCCAAACTGCATTTAGCTTCCGAATTCATCAAACTTGCTGTGGTGGCTTGCGATTTGGATTGGGGAGTGATCGAGACCTTCCAGGGAACCCCTCTGGTCAGCTCGGATGCAGTGGAATTGGATCACAGTTGAGTTCGCTGAAATCGGATAGTGAAACTGCCGAGACCTCGAGCAGCTCCTCTATTGAGCAAATCTTCAATCGGAAACCTCACTGAGACTCTCCATACTGACCTAGCCCTTGCTTGATGATGGAATGAGGGATCACGCCTTCGATTGGATGAGAAAAACTGAAGAAAACGAAGAAAAACGATGAACTCTACTGTTGCGGCGAAGACGCGACCAAAGCTGAAGCTGGGCAGATTTTTGATTAAATACATAAGCACTGGACGACTGTGATTGATCGGATGAAATCCAACGGCTGATCTTCATCTGATTGGAGCCAAACTTTTATGATGATGATCTGGGGTTAGGATCTGCCTTGTGGTAGCTCGGATCCTCCAGATGTGCAACGGATGGTCCAGATCAACTCTATCTGTGAATGGACGCTCTAGAGCCCTCCTTGCTTGATTCAACGGTTGATTTAGCTCTGATTGGGATGAAACTTTCAGATCTTGATCATAGAGCTTGATCAACCCTAACCCTAGCTCGGATTGCTTCAGATCGTCCCGGATGGCTCAGATCTAGCCGCTCTTGAATCGGGCGGCCCGGATTAATCGTAGGCTTGATAATTCGATCCGGTTCACATCCGACTCAGATTTGACCCAGTATGCCCTAGGTCTAGGATCCTTTCATGCCTACAAAAATATATCAGAAAATTAGTGGCCAAATAATCCAAAAATATGTAATTTTGCAATTAAGTCCAAAATAATAGGAAACCCTAAAACCTAGGGTAAAATCACAATTAAACAATAAAAACATGGATCAAACATGGATTTAAGCACTTAAAATAATCAATAAAATGGTGCTTATCAGGGCCATGAGCCCTTCTTTGATTCCCTTAGCTTGTTATGGTTTTATTTCAATAGCCTGGATACCGTATTTGTTTGCTCGCGATGCTTAAGGTTTTTGTTAAGTGTTGTCGGCTTGGGATGCCCGACCGGCTCTACGAGGGTCGGCGCTTGGGTCATATCACGAATTTCCACAAAGTGTTGACCGCTCAGGCCGTTCATACCGCTCCCTTTAGCTCGATTTTGTGAGCCAAGCGTCAAATTTTTCTAAGTGTCGAACGCCCAGTGTATTTGAGCTCTTAGTCATTCAGTCAGGTCACTACCCGGGTTCGGGCATATTGTCCGATCGGGTAGACACCTTGACTGAGCGTTTCATCTTGTCTCTGGCGAGTTAGCCTTATCGACGAAGCTGAGTTAGCTTGTGTGCTTTGGTTCAACCAGTTCGGCCTTGCTATGCCGGCCTACTATTCCTTTTGTCTCTCAGAGCATGGGGAGCCACGCCATGGCAGTGAAGATCATAGAAATGTGTCAATTCATATTTCCCTCAAGCAAGAGTCTGGACACCATCCAACTTACCCTGACCGAACGCGGATCGCCACGTCCGACCAGGCCCGACCGAACGTGGAACGCCACGCCCGATCGGCGCCGATTCCGGTGGGTGCGTGAGAGCAAGCCCACTTATAACTTGCCTTAGCAAGAGTCTGGATACCGTCCGACATACCCTGACCGAGCGTGGATCGCCACGCCCGACCGAGCCCGACTGAACGTAGAACGCCACGCCCGATCGGCGCCGAGTCCGGTGGGTGCGTGAGAGCAAGCCCACTTATAACTTGCCTTAGCAAGAGTCTAGACATCGTCCGACTTACCCTAACCGAGCGTGGATCGCCACGCCCGACCGGGCCCGACCGAACATGGAACGCCACGCCCGATCGGCGCCGAGTCCGGTGGGTGCGTGAGATCAAGCCCACTTATAACTTGCTTTAGCAAGAGTCTGGACACCGTCCGACTTACCCTGACCGAGCGTGGATCGCCACGCCCGACCGGGCCCGACCGAACGTGGAACGCCACGCCCGATCGGCGCCGAGTCCGGTGGGTGCGTGAGAGCAAGCCCACTTATAACTTGCCTTAGTTGTCTTTCGGAGAGTCAGAGTTTTCGTTATCGTTTTTTCTGAGTACAATTACAAGAATTATTTCTCTCCACTCTCCTCACGGTACAATCTCAGGTGCACTGCACTCCAGGGTCTTCTAAGTCGTTTTCCTTGAGCGTCTTGTAGATAGTAAGCTCCCTATCCCAGCGCTTCGACCACCAGGAAAGGGCCACTCCACTGAGGCTCCAGCTTGCCTACTTCTCCAACTGGCTTGATTCTTTTCCATACCTTGTCCCCTACTTGGAAATGCCGGGGTATAACCTTCTGATTGTACTGGCGCCGCATCCTTTGTTGGTAAGCGGTCATACGAACCGCAGCCTTGGCCGAGACCTCCTCAATCAGATCTAGCTCCGCCCGCCTTTTTTCCGCATTGTCTTCCCCGTATAGATGCCTCCGATTTGACTCACAGCCGACCTCCATGGGAACTACAGCTTCACTACCATATACTAGCTGGAAGGGAGTACATCCTGATCCTTCTTTGGGGGTGGTCCGAAGAGCCCACAAAACACCAAGTAGCACATCCACCCAAGACCCGCTGACCTGATCTAACTTGGCCCTGAGCCCTTTCAGAATCTCTCTGTTAGCTACTTCGGCCTGGCCATTGTTCTGGGGGTATGCCACCGAAGTGAAGGCCTGTTTGATTCCAAATTCCTTGCACCAATCTCTGATAACCCGACCTTGAAACTGCCGACCATTATCTGACACCAGCTTGTGCGGTATTGATAGATACCATTTTATTGATCATTTGAGTTGCTAAAATCCATGTTTGACCTATGTTTTCATTGCTTAATTGTGAATTTGCCCTAGGTTTTAGGATTTCCTCTTATTTTGGACTTAATTGCAAAATTACACATTTTTGGATTATTTCGCCACTAATTTTCTGATATATTTTTTGTAGGCATGAAAGGATCCTGGACCTAGAGCATATTGGGTCAAACTTGAGTCGGAAGTGAACCGGATCGAATTATCAAGCTTACGATTAATCCGGACCGTCCGATTCAAGAGCGGCTAGATCTGAGCCATCCGGGATCATCTGAAGTAATCCGAGCTTGGGCTAGGGTTGATCAAGCACCTTGATCAAGATCTGAAGGTTTCATCCCAATCAGAGCTAAATCAACCGTTGGATCAAGCTTGGAGGGCTCTTGATCATCCATTCAAAGATTAGGTTGATCTGGACCATCCGTTGCATATCTGGAGGATCCGAGCTACCACGAGGCAGATCCTGATCCCAAATCATCATCATCAAAGTTTGGCTCAAATCAGAGCAATATCAGCCGTTGGATTTTCTCAAATCAATCACAGTCGTCCATTGGTTATTACTTAAGGAAAAATCTGCGCAGCTTCTTCCTCTGTCGTGTCTTCGCCGCAAGTCTCCAGTTCTTCGTGTTCTTCTTTTTTTTCTTCAGTTCTTCTTCAATTCGAGGCGACCACCTCGATTCCAACCGAAATTCATCATCTGAATCCTTGGGAAGCAGTCTCGATCAAAAATTCGTCTCAAACTTCATCCGGACAGAGGTTGTTGAGGGTTTCGCATTCTCTGTGGTCCGAGAGCTTAGATCTTAGTTACAATCAAATTCAGATCACCTGAGCCACTTGTAGGGGTTCTCAGGTGAGCTCAGGTCGTCTCCAAATCTTCATCGCAGCTCAACAAGCCGAGATTGAAGGGCTCGGATCGGAATTTTCCCAGTTGAAGTAGTTTGAGCAGAATTGATAGATTGAACTTGTTTTCCACTGATTTGCTGAGCCTAGGGGTTCGAAGCCAGCTCTTGATTGACAACCAAGAAGATTTTGAGCTCTGGAAGGAATCAAGGAGTAGTTTAATTAGATTTCAATTCAGTTTTTGTAGTCATTTCATTTCTGCTAAACTCTGTTTCTGTAATTTTCAGTTTTCTGCTGTCTTAGTTGTAATTCTGAATCGTTTGCTTTCATTAGGTTTTTAATCTTCGAGTTCAGTAAGTTAGGAACTTGTTTAGTGATAGAT
The DNA here is from genome assembly GCA_024364735.1 of Boesenbergia rotunda. Taxonomy (NCBI): domain Eukaryota; kingdom Viridiplantae; phylum Streptophyta; class Magnoliopsida; order Zingiberales; family Zingiberaceae; genus Boesenbergia; species Boesenbergia rotunda. Next base: position 323,443 of record JAGFNQ010007061.1, on the reverse strand, counting down.
TGAGTTAAATTTCAGTTTAATTATAGCTTAAATTGTTGCGTGCCAAATTCCCAGCTTGCGTGCCATTCAATTCCAGCATTTCCTCTCAGTTTCTGAGTTTGTCTCAGATTGCTTGTTTTCTGAATTTTTCCAAGTTGTTTAGTTGTTGATTTTTGCTCTCGCAGTAGATAGATAGTTTGCATTAGATAGCATAGCATTTAAGTGTATTTCCTGCAGTCCTATTGTTGCGTGCCATTCAAATTCAGTGAATTCCCTTTTAGTTTCTGATTTGTATCAGAGTTTGGTTTTCTACATCGTTTCCTTATTTTACAGTGGTTAATTCCTCCATTCGAGTCTGATATATGCCTGCTCAGTAAACCTATTGCTTAGTTTCGATTCCTGCAACTCTTTCCCTGTTTGCAGCTTAGATAGAGCTGAATTTCTGCACCTACATCTGAAATTTCAGCCCTTGCGTGCCAATTGAATTGAACCCTTTTGCATTTGAATTCAACTTGTTTCTTTGTGGCATCTGATTGAATTGAAATCAATAAGTTGCATTCATTCATTTCGAATTTCCTTTGCATTTGTGGCTTCCAAAATTGTAGTTAGTTTGAGTTAACATTTGTAGTATGTTTAATTTCCGAAATGCATAAATAGCAACTGCTTTAAGCTTGATTTGCTTCAGAAAATTTATATCACACCTTCGATTTCTTTCCATCAGAATTTACTGTGCATTTGAATTTAGGCTTGCTTTTCCAAACTTCGGTTAAATCCTATAGCTTGACTCGGTTTCCATTGGTGGAAGTATCAAGTGCCATCTCTTTGCTTAGTTCCATTGTTCACTTTCCTTTATTTTCATTTCATTTTCATTCTCAATTGCTATCCAACTTCAATCACTTATTTGAAACCCAAAAACACAAACGACTCATAAACCAAGCTCGAATCAAACACGTCAACTAGCCTCGAGAAAAAAAATACGACCTGTGGCCCCTATATTACATTTTCAGATTTTGATTGTAAAAAGGGTTTCCAGCATTCATTCATATCTAAATTTGGTAGACCCACATTCGTGACAGCATATTTTGGGTCGGTCAAATTTTTGGCGCCGTTGCCGGGGAAGCAACTAGTTGATTTGTTTGATTTTTGCTTGTATGCCTTTGGACATATCATTGGGTTCTATTTTATTTTGCTTTATCTTTTGTATACGGGTACTGCCATTTTTCTTGTTTGTTTTGTGACAGGGCTGCAGGTGCAAAATGTTTTCATCTACTTACCAGCAGTCGTGTCCACAGTTTCAGCAGAACCAACCATTCAATCAGTCTACAAATCAGTTTTTTCAGCCTTTCCAAAATTTTCAGCAACGTCAACCAAATTTCCAACAAATTCAGCATGGGCAGCCACCATTCCAGAATTTTGAGCAACCATTTCAGCAATTTCAGCCTTCTAATCCGAATTTCCAGCCTACATTTCAGCAATTCGAACCTCAATTCCAGCCATATCATCAAGGGCAGCAAGGTTTTCAATCATTTCCAGCTTTCTAAACTCAAAATCAACAAAATTTTTAGCCTTTCCAGCCCTTGAATCAGAATTCACAGCCCTACAATCAAGGGTTTCAAAATCAGAATTTTCAGTCCTCGTCACCGAATTTTCCACTCCAAAATCCGAACTTTCAAGGCTACAACTCCCAGCAAGGTTTCCAAGCTTATCAGCCCGCTAATCAGTCTTACCAACAGCCATGTTTTCAAGGATCTCAGCAAGCTCAACCATTTCAGCCGACTACTTCATCATTTCAAGGTCAGTCAAGGAGCTATGCTAACCAAGGAGGCTATGGGAGTTCTAGTGCAGGAAATGTGCCCCAACAGAAGGTCGAGGAAATGTTTCAACAAATTATGCAACAATAAAGGTTGGAGGAGATGTTTCAACAAGTTCTACTATATCAACAACAAGAGCAACAAAGGCTTCAAAACATCGGAAGAAGCATTGGATCAGGACAGTCAGATGAATCTATAGGTATAGGGGATTGCACTAAGCCCCAGGGACCACCTACAGTGATTGATACATCAGAAAATTCAGAGGATAGGATTGAGAGTGTAGGGGATTGCACAGAGCCCCAAGAGTCACCCATTCCTATTTCACAGGACCATTCTCATCTTTTATTTTGTGATTATAGTATTATTGAAGGTCTTAATTTTTCTAATTTGGTTGATACAGGAATGGTTGAGGAAACATGCATGGGAGATGATTCCATAGGTGTAGGGATTGCACAAAGCCCCAGGGACCACCACAATTACCAGAAAGTGTAGGGACTTGCATGGTGGAAGCAAGAACCCAAGGATCACCTACTTTAGTTGAGTGTCCACCAGAACTTGAACCTGAAGAGGAGCAATTATTTGACCAGGAGGAGAACATGGATACATCTACTTTTGTAGAACCTTCAGGTATTTTTCAGCACGATCAGGTAAATACTCCTCCTAATTTTTCTGAAAATTGTATTGAGGGACCTCAAACTGATGTTATTGTTTGTGATATACTTAGGGATACATCTCTTGTAGAATTTAATTGTGAAAAATCCCTCGAGGCACCTAGTGTAAAATTTGTTGAAAATGAAGCATGTTGTGATACATATCATGAAAATGCTGAGTGTGAAATTTTTTTAGAAGAGCCTGAAATTGATATTGATTGTTGTGATGAGTCTTTTGATATATCTTATGCTGAAAATAATTGTGCAAAATTCATTGAGGAACCTAAAATTGATTTCTTAGGCTGTGACACATTGCTTGATACATCCTTGGTAGAAAATAATTGTGAAATTTTTATTGAAGTGCCAAGGATTGATTTTATTATTTGTGATAAATTTCAGGATGCATTTTTTGTAGAAATTAATTGTGAAAAATTTATTGAGGCATCACAAATTGATTTAATTGGACATGATGCAGTTTTGGATTCATTTTATGCAGAGACTGATATTATTTTATTTCTTTCTGACCCTGCACGCTTGAGAGAGGTATTACATTGTTTTGCAGGGTCCAGAAGACTTCAGGAGTGAGTGCTCCAACTGAACAGACTTCAACCTCCTGGAAGGACTTCTAAAGGGCATCAAGAAGGAGGAGATGATCTTACTTTAATTCAAAGCACTCCACCCCTTCAATGGCTATTATACATGAATCGCCTTCGGCCACCGGAGCTAATTTTTGTAAAGTTCAAGTGTGGGGGAGTCCTGATTCTCTCAGCCACTTATGTCCCTCCACTACCACGATGGAGGCTCCTTCTGGATAGACTCCGTCCACCAGAAATAAAGGGGAGATTGTTCTTTCTTGTATTTTCCTTTATTGCATTTTTTACTTTTTAAATTGAGTCCTTGCTAATAAATGCATGAGTAGAGTAGAATGACTACGAGTCATTGTAGATACCATTTTAGTTTTCTTGGACATTTGTTTCTTTCATGACTAGGAATAAAAGTATCACTCTAGGTTATTCCATAGCATTTTAGAATCTTTTGGAAAATAAGTTAAATTTGGTTGTCAAAACTTAGGGTTTGAGCTAATGGATGAATTCTTGGATGCTTGAGTACTATTTCGCTTTAGATTCTTAATTGATGATTTGAGATGGATTATTTTTACCTAGTGAGATTAGCCTTATTTTGTGATACACATATGTTATTGTATTCTAGAACTTGCTTAGGTTCTTTCAAAATCATATTTCAAGGGTTGGATCACATCTATAGGGACTAATCATTTTATTTACCTTTCCACATCAATTTGTCTATTCTATTCTAGTTGTCTTTCCTTATTCCTAATCTTAACCCCAATTTTTCTATGGATTTGTTTGCTTGGGTTGTTTTCTTGATGCTATTTTGCCCGAGACGGACAAAGATTTAAGTGTGGGGGAGTGATTGGTGATTTGGAAGAAATTTTTATCAAGGATGCATTTCAACTCGAAAAAAAATTTCATGTGCCAAGTGAGTGATGTTTGGTGTCAAGAATGATGCAAGAGAGGTGGAAGCAATTGGAGTTTGAGATTCTTCATTACATGTTGAAGACCCAAGTGGCACGCAAAGAAGATACAAGGAGGTATATGTGCCAAGTTGAATTAAAACTGAGGAATTGAGCAAAGGCTGAGAAAGTTAAAAAGAAGCTGAAAAATCTGAATTTGAAGCAGTTGAACATAATCTGAATTAAGACTGAGAGGAATTGAGAAAAGGCTGAGAAAATCAAAAGATTGCAGAATTCTGGAGACCAGAAAGTCCAAGATAGCTGCAAGTTCAGGAATTCTGTGCCAAGGTGTAGCTGGAAAACAAGGGAAGAAATCTGTGCCAAGTTCAAATGTGCAGAAATTGGTCAACTTGAAGCTGAAATTGTTGCCGAGTGCTAGAAATGAAGACAATCTGGATTGAATTCTGGAAATGAGGCTGAGTGAAAGCTGATACAAGCTGAGAAAAACCTGAAGCTAAGAAAATCTGTGCTATGAAAATCAGCAACAATTCTGCGGAGCTGAAACTAATGCATCTGTAATCTGCCGAGGCTTGACTTGGAGCTGCTGAAGGGATAAAAACCAATCTGCAAAGCTTTAATCTGGTAAAGGACAGTTATTGAAGCTTGATTGCAAAGAAATTCTGGACTGAAGCTGAAAGGAATCAGGAAGTGGCAAAGGTTATTAACAAAGTTGAGTTTTATGAACTTAAGGGAATTGAAGGAAATCATTATGACAAAAGTGGCAGAGGTTTTGTTTAAATGCAGCAAATTTAAGAGCTGTGTCATTACAAATCAAGATGAACTGCAGTGGTATAGAATTTAAGAGCAGTGAACATGCCATAAATTGTTGAGCCATCCACTACTGATCACAAGGAGGTGGGTGCATTCCCAATTGATGCTACTGTTGTAAAGAATCAGGTGTTTGCAAGGAATGAAGAACTAGATGATTTTGGATTCGGAAATTTAGTGTATGGAGCTGAAACTTGAAACAAAACAATTCAGAAATTACAGCAGAATGCCGAAATTCGAAACTTGAAGAGAGTAGAGGATGCAAGGGCTGAATTTGGTGTTCCTAGGGTATGAATTAGTGAATTCAGCATTGATTGCATCCAATGCTGATCAGAACAGAGGAATTGATGCTGCATGGATGAAGTCCAGCTGGATACAATCTGAATTGAAGGCTGACAGAATTAGAAATGACCCGAAGCTGAGATACTTCGACTTTGCTGAAGTTGAAATGATACAAACTGCTGTGCCAAGTTTAAATACTATCATACAAGTAGTTTTGTATCAATTTGCAAATTGAATTGGGTTTTGAGGCTATAAATCAAGGCATCAAAATTATGAATGTATCAAAGAGTAATGAGTGCATCCTTTACTGATCAGAATTGGAAGGAGGTGGCTTGGATCAAAGACTGAGCAAGATTGAACACAAGCTGAGAAAAATTGCTGAAACTGCCCAAATCTGAGCTGCAATGCATTATAAGCATATAATCTGAATTTTGAGAAGCTGCGAAGCAAGATATTAAGTGTAAATTGTATCTGAAGTTGAAGATGCACATTCAATTTCAGATCTAGGAAAATGAAATGGCTGCTAGAAGTCTCGAAAAAGAGAAAAGAAAAGGAAGAAGTTGGCTGAAATTCAACTTTTTGGGCAGAAATGTTGGGATTGAAGCTGTTCTTTGCGATAGGAATCAACCATTCTTTGATGGAAGCTTAAATGCAGCTGTACAGATTTCAAAAGAGAGGAACCAAATCTGATCAGGGCAGAAAATTTGTGCCAAAAACAGAGAGAAAAAAATTCTGGGCAGTGCAGAAATTGAAGTGCAAGGAATTGATTTAAAACTGATGTGGCTGCTGCAATAAATGCTGATCTAACTGTTGATAAGGAATTAAAGAGTTTTACAAGGTCTAAAAGCAATGCCATGGAGCTGCAGACTTGAAACAGGAAGGAAAGAAAGAAATTTTTTTTTAGATGATAAAGAGGTGTGCCAACAAAAAGGAAATGTATCAAGAGTGAGTTACAAGGGTTGTTGAGTGAAAATTTTATGTCGAGTATTTATTTCACTTGATATCATATGTTCTTTGATACAAATCTGAGCTGAAAAGAAAGAAGAGAAAGAAGAATGAGAAGAGAAAAGCAAAATTGGCACGAATAGACAAAAATTGGCACAAGAGGTCAAGGAAGGGTTTTTCATCCAAATCAAAAGAATTATTCAAATTGGACTCCATCAAACTTTGGAATTCACTAGGGGACTGATAAGAGAGCAAAGTACATTGGAAACATCCTTGAGCACTCAAGTCTCCCACTTTATCAATTTTTTTTTCCATTTCCTTGATTTTTATTCCATTTCTTATCATTTCTATGTCTTTGATTTGTTTTTATAGTTGTTGATCCTATTCATGATTAATGGTGGAGATTAGATAATAAGCAAGCCTATGGGAGTGCAAGCAGCATATGTGTTTGAGTGAGCTCCACTTCCATCATCAACTTGGAATTTAAGAAGAGAGTCACCCAAAATTTTCCTTGAAAGGCTAGTGATTTAAATTCATCTCAATGACTCATGATTGATGAAAAGGCTAAGTTGTTGATTTAAGGACAAGATAATAATCCATAGAGCTTAGATTTATGAGAATTGACAACCTTAGGTAATTTCTTTTCATTTGCTTCTAATTATGCTTAAGAAAATCTAGGGGATACATATTTACTGTTTTCGCGAGACGCTCAAAGTTAAGTGTGGGGGAGTTGATAGATATCATTTTATTGATCATTTGAGTTGCTAAAATCCATGTTTGATCTATGTTTTCATTGCTTAATTGTGAATTTGCCCTAGGTTTTAGGATTTCCTCTTATTTTGGACTTAATTGCAAATTTATACATTTTTGGATTATTTGGCCACTAATTTTCTGATATATTTTTTGTAGGCATGAAAGGATCCTGGACCTAGAGCATATTGGGTCAAACTTGAGTCGGAAGTGAACCGGATCGAATTATCAAGCTTACGATTAATCCGGACCGTCCGATTCAAGAGCGGCTAGATCTGAGCCATCCGGGATCATCTGAAGCAATCCGAGCTAGGCCTAGGGTTGATCAAGCACCCTGATCAAGATCTGAAGGTTTCATCCCAATCAGAGCTAAATCAACCGTTGGATCAAGCTTGGAGGGCTCTTGATCATCCATTCAAAGATTAGGTTGATCTGGACCATCCGTTGCATATCTGGAGGATCCGAGCTACCACGAGGCAGATTCTGACCCCAGATCATCATCATCAAAGTTTGCCTCAAATCAGAGCAATATCAGCCGTTGGATTTTCTCAAATCAATCACAGCCGTCCATTGGTTATTACTTAAGGAAAATCTGCGCAGCTTCTTCCTCTGTCGCGTCTTCGCCGCAAGTCTCCAGTTCTTCATGTTCTTCTTTTTTTTCTTCAGTTCTTCTTCAATTCGAGGCGACCACCTCGATTCCAACCGAAATTCATCATCTGAATCCTTGGGAAGCAGTCTCGATCAAAAATTCGTCTCAAACTTCATCCGGACAGAGGTTGTTGAGGGTTTCGCATTCTCTGTGGTCCGAGAGCTTAGATCTTAGTTACAATCAAATTCAGATCACCTGAGCCACTTGTAGGGGTTCTCAGGTGAGCTCAGGTCGTCTCCAAATCTTCATCGCAGCTCAACAAGCCGAGATTGAAGGGCTCGGATCGGAATTTTCCCAGTTGAAGTAGTTTGAGCAGAATTGATGGATTGAACTTGTTTTCCACTGATTTGCTGAGCCTAGGGGTTCGAAGCCAGCTCTTGATTGACAACCAAGAAGATTTTGAGCTCTGGAAGGAATCAAGGAGTAGTTTAATTAGATTTCAATTCAATTTTTGTAGTCATTTCATTTCTGCTAAACTCTGTTTCTGTAATTTTCAGTTTTCTGTTGTCTTAGTTGTAATTTTGAATCGTTTGCTTTCATTAGGATTTTAATCTTCGAGTTCAGTAAGTTAGGAACTTGTTTAGTGATAGATTGAGTTAAATTTCAGTTTAATTATAGCTTAAATTGTTGCGTGCCAAATTCCCAGCTTGCGTGCCATTCAATTCCAGCATTTCCTCTCAGTTTCTGAGTTTGTCTCAGATTGCATGTTTTCTGAATTTTTCCAAGTTGTTTAGTTGTTGATTTTTGCTCTCGCAGTAGATAGATAGTTTGCATTAGATAGCATAGCATTTAAGTGTATTTCCTGCAGTCCTATTGTTGCGTGCCATTCAAATTCAGTGAATTCCCTTTTAGTTTCTGATTTGTATCAGAGTTTGGTTTTCTACATCGTTTCCTTATTTTACAGTGGTTAATTCCTCCATTCGAGTCTGATATATGCCTGCTCAGTAAACCTATAGCTTAGTTTCGATTCCTGCAACTCTTTCCCTGTTTGCAGCTTAGATAGAGCTGAATTTCTGCACCTACATCTGAAATTTCAGCCCTTGCGTGCCAATTGAATTGAACCCTTTTTGCATTTGAATTCAACTTGTTTCTTTGTGGCATCTGATTGAATTGAAATCAATAAGTTGCATTCATTCATTTCGAATTTCCTTTGCATTTGTGGCTTCCAAAATTGTAGTTAGTTTGAGTTAACATTTGTAGTATGTTTAATTTCCGAAATGCATAAATAGCAACTGCTTTAAGCTTGATTTGCTTCAGAAAATTTATATCACACCTTCGATTTCTTTCCATCAGAATTTACTGTGCATTTGAATTTAGGCTTGCTTTTCCAAACTTCGGTTAAATCCTATAGCTTGACTCGGTTTCCATTGGTGGAAGTATCAAGTGTCATCTCTTTGCTTAGTTCCATTGTTCACTTTCCTTTATTTTCATTTCATTTTCATTCTCAATTGCTATCCAACTTCAATCACTTATTTGAAACCCAAAAACACAAACGACTCATAAACCAAGCTCGAATCAAACACGTCAACTAGCCTCGAGAAAAAAATACGACCTGTGGCCCCTATATTACATTTTCAGATTTTGATTGTAAAAAGGGTTTCCAGCATTCATTCATATCTAAATTTGGTAGACCCACATTCGTGACAGCATATTTTGGGTCCGTCAGGTATGCCATATCGACATAAGATATTCTGCCACAGGAACTTCTTCACTGCTTGCTCAGTAATCCGAGCTAAAGCCTCTGCCTCAATCCACTTAGAGAAATAATCCACTGCCACTAGCAAGAACTTCTTCTGACCGGCTGCCCTGGGGAACGGTCCTACTATGTCCATGCCCCACTGATCGAAGGGACAGGACACAGTGGAAGCTCTCAGCATCTCGACAGGTCGGTGCGACAGGTTCTGGTGCTTCTGACAAGAAAGGCAGGAAAGGGCCAGTCTCTCAGCATCCTTCTGGAGGGTCGGCCAAAAGTAACCTGCTAATAAAACCTTCCGAGCCATGGACCGACCTCCTGAGTGGTTTCTGCAGGACCCCAGGTGTACTTCTCGTAGCACATAATCTGCATCTTCTTCTCCCAGGCATCTGAGCAGTGGTCGGGAGAAGGCTCGTTTGTACAGCGCATCTCCTACCAGAGTAAACCTGGCCGCCCTTATCTTGAATGTCCGAGCTTGCTCCGGGCTGACCGGAAGAGTCCCTTCCTTCAGATAAGTTATGAATGAGGCTCGCTAGTCTCCTTGTATTTCCATCTCTGCTTCCCTCTCGACCTGGGCTACCAGCATGACTTGAGGTGATGGTCTGCGGAAGACCCAGGGATGGACCGAGCTGGCTAACCTGGCCAGTTCATCAGCTTTGGCATTATCTCCCCGAGGGATCTGTAAAATCTGAACTTCTTGGAACTCTGCTCGCAATTGTTTGTATGCCTCCACATAAGCTTGTAACTTTTCATCATTGACCTCGAACTGCCCGACCACCTGCCGAGTTACCAACTGGGAGTCGGAGTACAGGATAAGCCGAGTAGCCCCCCCATGCTTGGCTGCTTGCAGACCTGCCAGGAGAGCTTCATACTCTGCTTGGTTGTTGGTAGTCTGGTATTCCAGGCGCACGGCCAGATGAAGGGGGTCTCCTTTAGGAGAGATCAATAAAACGCCTACGCCACTCCCTGTCCGAGTGGCTGACCCATCCACGTATACCTTCCATATTCCTTCTTCTTCTTCGGTATGCAGCTCACTCAGGAAGTCAGCCAAGGCCTGAGCTTTAATTGCAGTCCGAGGTTGGTATTGGATATCGTACTCACTCAGTTCGGTCGTCCATTTAACCATCCGACCTGATATCTCAGGGTTAACTAACACCCTCCCGAGTGTGCTGTTGGTCAGCACTCGGATGGGATGAGCTAAGAAGTACGGTCGCAATCGCCTAGCCATCAACACAAGCACATAAGCTAACTTCTCGAGTGTGGTGTATCTACACTCGGTTTCTTTAAGTAGATGCCCAAAGAAGTAGACCGGTTGTTGCTCGGCCTCCTTCTGGGTTACAAGCACTGCGCTCACCGCTCCTTCAGTAGCAGATAAATAAACGTACAATGGTTCTCCTTCCTCCGGTTTGGCTAGCACTGGCAGACTGACCAAGTAGGCCTTTAATTCTTCGAAAGCTCGGTCGCACTCGGCATCCCACTGGAACTTGGAGGCCTTGCGCAGGATCTTGAAGAACGGCAGACTTCTGTCAGCCGACCGGGAGATAAATCGGGATACGACTGTGATCCTCCCGGTCAAGCGCTGAACTTCCCTTAGGTTCCTTGGCGGCGGCATGTCTAGCAGCGCTTTCACTTTACCCGGATTGGCTTCTATTCCCCGCTCGGTCAAGATGTAGCCCAGGAATTTCCCACTTTTGGCTTCGAACAGACATTTTGCAGGATTGAGTTTGAGGTCATACCTTCGAAGGGTGCAGCAGGTTTCTCGTACATCTGCTATGAGGTCGGCAGCTTGGGAGGACTTGATGAGAATGTCATCTACGTATACTTCTACGTTTCTCCCGAGCTGCTCCTTAAAAACTTTATTCATCAACCTTTGATAAGTGGCCCCGGCATTCTTGAGTCTGAAGGGCATAACAGTGTAGCAATAAGTACCCTCCGCCGTGACAAAACTGACCTTCTCTTGATCATCCCGAGACAAGGGTACTTGGTGGTATCCCTGGTAGGCGTCCAACATACAGATGAGCTCACTCCCCGCGGTAGAGTCCACCATCTGGTCTATCCGAGGGAGAGGGTAGCAGTCCTTGGGATAGGCTTTGTTGAGATCCCTGAAATCAATACAGACCCTCCACTTGTCACCCGGCTTGGAGACCAACATCACGTTGGCTAGCCAGGCCGGGAATTGCACTTCTCATATGTGTCCGGCTGTTAACAACCTCTCCACCTCAGCCTGAATAATCTTGTTCTGCTCGGGGCTGAAGTCTCTCTTTCTTTGCTTCACAGGTCGGGCGTCCGGGTAGACATGCAGCTTGTGCTCCATGACCTCGGGCCTGACCCCTTTCAGATCTTGCTGAGACCAGGCGAATACATCTTGATTCTGAGCCAGACATTCTATCAGTCGTTGCCGGAGGTCGGATGGCAGCCCCAGAGCTATTCTTACCTTGCTCCCCTCTCGGTCGGGTGACAATTGGACCTCTTCCTTTTCTTCCCGTAGCTCAGCCCAGGGGGAGGACTGAGAGGACTGCACCATATTACAACTAGCCGGCGCAGCTCGGAAGGCCTTGCTTACTTCCACTCGGACGTCATCTATGTAACACCGGCGAGCGACCTTCTGATCTCCTTTAGCTTCCCCAACTTGATCACCTACTGGGAACTTGACTTTTAAGTAGAAAGTGGACACCACTGCTCGGAACTCATTCATTGCCGGTCGGCCCAGGATGGCATTATAGGCCGAGGGTGCATCCACCACCAGGAAGGTAGACCACCGAGTCCTTCTTAAAGGTTCTTCACCGAGTGAGATGACCAATTTGATTTGGCCCAAAGGCTGGACTTCATTCCCCGTGAATCCAAACAGAGGTGTGGCCACGGGCTGGAGCTCAGTAGTTTCAATCTGCAATTGCTCAAAAGCTTTTAAGTACAAGATGTTTACCGAACTTCCCGTGTCCACAATGGTTCTATGAATCTGGTAATTAGCTATGATCGCTGTGATGACCAGGGCATCATCATGAGGTACTTCTATTCCTTGTAAGTCTGAAGGGCCGAAACTGATCTGCGGCCCCTGAGCTTGGGCAGAACTGCAACCCACTTGGTAGATATCGAGTCGCCTAACCTGCGACTTCCGAGCTCTATTGGAATCTCCATAGGTGGGGCCACCAGAAATTATGTGGATAGCCCCGTGTACTGCATTCTGCCGGTTGGCTTGTTCCTCATTAGCATTGCCGCGCCCCGGAGAGGTGGGGGTCGGGAATAATTGTCTGGCTGTGGGGGTGGTCGATCGAGCATCAACCTCTGACTGGTTCTGCGCTGTTCTCCCTCGACCTTGGCCGCCTCCCTGTTGGGCTCCTCTCGGACTACCCCGTCCAGCACGACCCCGACCCCTGCCGGCCTGCCAGCAGTCCTGAAGGTCATGGGTGTGGCTGTTATGAAAAGAACAGTAGGGCTGCCACCTGGAAGGGAGGCAACCCTGGGCCACTTGCTGAACTATTCTCCTTTCGGTTCCCTGTCGGTGTCCCATAGCTCTGGGACTTCTGAGAGGTCCTCCGGGAGGCGCACTTCTCTAATGATGGTGGGGGACCTCGGGCGCCGGTCTGACCTCCAGTCGCCTGGCGGCTTGCGCTTCTTCCACATCTACGTATTTACTGGCTTTGCCTAGGAGACTTTCGAAGTCCTTCGGAGGTTTTCGGATCAAGGATCTGAAGAACTCGCCCTCTTGTAAGCCTTGTGCGAAGGCACTGACTAGCACCTCAGACGTGGCAGTGGGTACATCCAATGCGACTTGATTAAACCTCTTGATGTATGCTTTGAGGGGCTCTTTGAAGCCCTGCTTCAGGGTAAAAAGATTGAGGCTGGTTTTGTGGTGTCTCTTGCTGCTCGCAAAATGCTGGAGGAACAATCTTTTAAAGTCAGAAAATTCCCTTACGGACCCTTCCGGCAGTCTGTCGAACCATCGTTGGGCCTGCCCGGACAGGATGGTCAGGAATGCTCGCCACTTTACTCCGTCTGAATATTAATGCAGCATTGAAGCATTCTCGAACTTCATTAAATGCTCTTCGGGATCAGCAGCCCCCCCCCCCGTATTCAGTGATGGACGGGAGTCGGAAATGCTTGGGCAAGGGCTCCTGCAAGATCTGGCTGGAAAAGGGAAACCCTGTACGCTCCGCCGGGGTCGGCACAAGGGGAGTCTTCCCTTTGTTAGCTCTGGTATGGCTGGATGTAGCTTCATGAGGGTCCGATTGTCCGGCTCCCTCAGCCGGGCCAAACAACGCTCGGTGGAAGTGAGGACTGTCCTCCTGTCGGACCCCTCCTTCAGTGCCCACACGAGCAGTGTGCTCGGCTGGGCCCGCCTGAGTGGGTCGAGCGGCTGCTTGTTGGGCCTCCGCCAATTTCCTGGCTCTTGCTTCTATCAGCAGCTCCAAGTCTTCTTGTGAGAGAGTAACAGTCACCCGGTTGGAGTCGCTCATCTTCGTCTTTCGATCAGGCGAGATTCCCACAGACGGCGCCAAATTTGATCCTGTTGACAAGTGAAGACCGGTTCTCACTCGGATGACTCGGTCTGACCAAGACGACCCGGTCTGCTGTAACCCGGGGATCGGGGTCGGGCTCAAATAAGACCAAAGCTCAAATCACTCGGCTCGGACCGAAATGAGGCTCACAATATGGTGGGGTGGTTCCAAAAGGGCAGCAATCCTCCCTACAGAACCAGATGGGAGGTTTATATAGGGGAGAGGTAACTCTCTGCAGTGTCAGGGCTGGCAAATCTTATTAAGAGAGGATCAATGACAGATTGTGATAGTGACAGTCGTATTAATGCTGTGAGACTGCCACAGCCGTCTGACACTCTGCCTAATCTGTCTCTTCTGTCCCCCATTGACTCTTGGCGGATCTAACAGACAATGATTATGCCAGGAGGGTTGTTCTCTGATTATTTGATAGAAACAGCCTATAGTTGTCCGGCCCTCCTAGCGTGATCGCGAGTGCCTGACTCCGAGGATCGATCCCGAGTGTCCGACCCCGAGTGTCCTGACCTCGAAGGGCCGACCCCGAGTATCCCGTCCTCAAGGAACCGACCCCGAGTGTCCTGACCTCGGGGAGCCGACCTCGAGTGTCCCGACCTCGAGTATCCGACTCCGAGTATCCCGACCTCAAGGAACCGACTTTGGGCGACCTTCGACCCGGCCTATTTACTACGGGTCCAGAGTAATAATCGAACCCGACCGAGCCCCTAATCCTTCTAATAAATCATTCACCCCGATCACGTAGCCTAAAAGCATTATATGTCTATGTTACGCTTTGAGATAGTTTAATTTTTCCCATAATTATTATCTGCGGTTGATTTCTGTATTTTTATAATTAATTAGATTAGATAATAATGTATTGGATCTATTACCATAATTCTTAAATTAAAAATTTAAATAATTGCTGAAAACACATTCTTCCCCTATCACTATGCAGAGAGATTAGGAACACATTTTTCAATTCCAGAACTATATTTTAATAATTATAATAATTCTAATGATGTAAAGGGTCGATATGTCCGAGTGGTTAAGGAGACAGACTCGAAATCTGTTGGGTTCTGCCTGCGCAGGTTCGAATCCTGCTGTCGACGTTTTATTTTTTAAAATGTTTTCCTTTCATTTGAATAACCCTTTTAATATGAACCTTTAATTAGTTAACAGGAATTTTTACTCCAAATGAGACGCAAACCCTGGGACATTAGATTTCTAAACCACCCACCATGAGCGTACCAAATTTACCTTGGCTGCCGATAGGAAACTTCCGTAAAGTCAGGTCGGTCGCCCGAGGTTAAAAAAACCTCGCTAATCTTTTTTTTAATTAGTTAATAGACTCCGTCATCTACCTCTGTATTTAAAGGTTAATCCACTAAAGAAATCACAATGTTTGAGATGAAATTGGTAATTGAAAATACAAAATATTTTTAAAGTAAAAAAATAACCAGGTAATAGTCAACCTGGCCCATATATAACATTCACAGTTATACTATTAGAAAAATCTTCAATAATACGCCACAACCATGGGCAGAAGCACGAGGGGGGCTTCAGCCCCCCCCCCCCCCCCCCCCCCCCCCCCCCAAATTTGATGACCGCTATAGTAGAATAAATAAAAAATATTTTTTTAGCCCCCCACAATAAATCACAAACGCCAACAGACAGTAGCTACCGCCTATTGGCTCCCGCTTGCCGGACTACCGGAGAAGAAGAGCTGGGTTGCTGCAGTGCTGCTTCCCGCTTGACGAACTGCCGCAGTCAGAGAAGAAGAGCGGTCATTTGCCCTTTAATTAAACAAAATAATAAAATTATTTAACTTTATTATTTCATGTGGTGGGACCCTCTAACTTTTTTCAAAACTCCATGGTGGGACCCTCCAGCGTTTTTTTAAAACACCACCTTTAAAGTTAATAGTCTAAATGCCTAATGATCTAATTTTGCTCGATCTTTCCTTTTCTCCCCCAAATCGGCGACGGCGATTGCGATTTGCTTACCATTTATTCTTCTTCCTCATTTCTTCCCATCTTTTCTTCAAGGCTGCCTAAAACCCTAACTACCCCCAAAACTGAAACCTCCCAGCTAAGACGGCGTGGCGGATCGGCGGGCCTAGCGGCTGACGGCAAGTCTCAAAGTCTGAATCGTAGGCTTATTGTTTGAAGCGCAACGCTCCGAGGTAATTCCAGGAGCTTTTGCTTGTGGAGTTGTGGTCCAAGCCTCCGAGGAAATCGAGGGACTCAGTATTGCTGAGCTTTTAGTTTTATACGGTTTCTTTTTTTTTTGGGTGATTTGCTTTTTTTCTTTTTTTTTTGCTTTTAGTTCTGTAGGGTTTCTATCTTTAGTTATGTAGACTAGGATTTCTATTTTTTTGGGGTAATTAGCTCATTGATCTGTGATTTCCTTAATTTTCTCCGGCAGGTGGCACTGAGTCTGTGGCAGCAAGCAAGATCGTTGATTCGCAAGGTTGATCGTAGATTCAAGGCGGCAGGTGGCAGTAAGATCGCAAATTTACAAGTTAGATTTGTCATTTGTAGTTAAAACTTTTTATTGTTTGATTTTTTTTTGTAAATTTACATTTATCATTTATTAAATTAATTTGGATAGTATCATAGACTCATAGTAAGAATTTTAGGTTTGTGATTATTATTTATCTTTATCAGACTTAATTTTTTCAAATAATATACATGAATTTATTTTCAGTTATTTATTTGTATAGGATATAGAGAGATTTTTTAAACGAATTCGTAGTTCTGTCTCCTTTAATCAGCCTAATGTTATTGAACAAGTGGAAACTCAATCTCATATAGAATTAAATTTAGATGATGTTGTTTGTGATCCGGGATTACGAAAACCAATTGAAAATTTTGATATTGCTATTCGAGATCAAGCTCAAAGAGAATATGTTCTCCGAGGGCCTTGTCAACCAAATGGTCATGTGTATCCGAAAATAACTTTTGGTAATCAAGAAAAGAGTTTTCTAGAAACTTGGTATAAAAAATATACATGGCTAAAATATAGCATATCAAAAGATGCGGCATTTTGTTTTTAGTGTTATCTTTTCAAACTATTACATAAAAAAAATGTGGATAATGTCTTTATCAAAGATGAATACAATAATTGGAAAAATGCATTAGAAAGATTCAATCGTCATATGGGGACCGTAAATAGTTGTCACAATGAAGCTATAATACAATTTGAGTCTTTTCAAGATCAAAGACATATTGTGCGAAATATTTTACGAGTACATGGTCACAATATAAAAATTGATTATCGCACCTGTTTAACAATAATGTTGGATGTGACACGCTTTCTGTTAAAGCAAGGGTTACCTATTCGAGGGCAGATGAGTCAACTAATTCTTCAAATAGAGGTAATTTTCTTGAGTTGCTTGAATGGTACAACCAGCGAAATGAAGAGGTTTCCAAAGTTATAAAACAAAATGCTCCTGCAAACAATCAATTAACATCCCCAAAAATTCAAAAGGAATTAACACGTGCTTGTACCTTAGAGATCACACTTGTTATAATCAATGATATTGGAGATTAATTCTTTTCTTTGATGGTTGATGAGGCTCAGGATAGTTCAGTGAAGGAGCATATGGGAGTTGTTTTGAGGTATGTGAATAAAGAAGGATGTGTGATTAAACGATTTCTTGCAATTGTGCATGTATCTGACACTAGTCCTCATTCTTTGAAAAGGGCTATTGATGCATTATTTGTGCAACATGGTTTATCATTATCTAGATTGAGAGGCCGAGGATATGACGGGGCTTCAAATATGCGCGATGAGTTTAATGGGTTGAAATCTCTGACATAGCAAGAGAATCCATTTGCAATGTATGTTCATTGTTTCTCTCACCAGCTTCAATTAGTTCTTGTTGTCGTTGCCAATGACAACTATACTATGAGTGAATGTTTTTGGGTATGCCACCATGATTGTGAATATATTTGGTGCATCTTGTAAGAGGAGAGATCTGTTGGGGCAATCGACCCAAGGTTGATCCGGAAAATTATGGTTTTAATGTGTGTGTCAACATGGTTAAGGTTAGGGTGTTATCTTGTTATTTGATATGTGTGATTGAGTTTACAGAACTTGGAGAATCACACATGGAGGACTTATCCGAGGGACGAGAGCTGAGGGAAGAGGACTCCAAGGGCAAGCAGGGAAGTAGACTTTAAAAGGGCACACGTGAAGGGTGGCATGGAGGCAAGCCAAGGGAAGGCTTGTGTGCGCATCCGAGGGACGATAACTGGTGGAAGAGGACATCAAGGGGTAAGCCAAGGGAGTATGCTTGAAGGCACACTTGAAAGAGGGTCGTTGAAGTGAGGAAGAGTGCTTGTAAAAGTTGGGCAGTCGACTGGGATAATATCAGTCGACTGCCTAACCTTCCCGAGACATCAAGGGGCAGTCGACTGGTAACCCCGAAAACTGACCGTTGGAGTTAGCCGTTGGCTAACAATTAAGGCTGGATCAGTCGACTGCCCAAGGCTAGATGATTTATGGAGTTGTCATTTACCCTATTTAAAGGGTGATTTTTGGCACAATAAAGGTATGGTTCTTAAGTGTACCAAAGTGTTGTTCGTGCAAAAAGTCATCAGTTCTTCCTCTCGCTTTCAACTCTATCTTGTAAAGAGGAAGAAGACAACCTTATAAAGGTTTTCTCCGCCTTAAAGGAGACATTTCATAGTGGAGAGTGTGCTCGTGCGTGGATCCTTGAATTAGTCACCTTTCGAGGTGTATACCAAGTAAATTCTTTGTGTTAGCATTGGATTTCATATTTTTCATTATATTGCTTGAATTGTGCTAACCATCTTGTAGAGAAAGTTCGAGAAAAGTGTTATTCACCCCCCCTCTAGCAAGCGCCACGATCTAACAAGATCAACTTAGACAGATTCAACATGATAAGATAATTGCTGAATTGGAAAGTGGAGAAATCATTAGTGGAAAAGGGAAAAAAATCAAGAAACTAATTTAGCAAGACCTGGCGATACTCGTTGGGGATCGCATTACTTAACATTACTTCGTCTATGCTCTATGTGGTCTTCAGTGATAGAAGTGTTAAGAACTGTACATGATGACGCCTCTTATTCTGCCAATAAAGATGCTGCCGCGGGTTTAATTGAGAAGATGGAGAGTTATCAATTTGTTTTTGTATTGCATTTGATGTAGCATATATTGGGAATTACAAATGAGTTATCACTTTCCCTACAACAAGGAGATCAAAATATTGTTCAAGCCATGTCCTTGATTAGTAGTGTGAAAATTCGACTACAAGACTTCAGGGAAGATGAATGACAAATAATTTTGGAACAAGTTAACAGATTTTGTGAATTACATATGATCCCAATACTTGATATGGAGGATAATATGCTAACCCGTGGTCATGGCTGGTGCAGAGGACAACTTATCACCAATTTTCATAATTATCGTGTGGACATTTTTTGTCAGTATTATTTCTAATTTTTTTTTGTTTGTTAAAGAAATTTCATTGATTATTAATTTATCATGGTTGCAAATTTGAATGCTAGGTTATTGATTTAATTATACAAGAGATGAATAATCGATTTTCAGAAGTTATTACAAAATTGCTTGGTTGCATAACATGTCTTCATCCAAGAATTTTTTTTCTCTCAATTTGACGTTCATAAACTCATCCGTCTTGCTGATTTTTATCCCGAGGACTTCTGTGGTACTGATTATTTATTTTTGGAACAACAACTTATGAGTTACTTTTATAATTTGCCGGATGATCCTCAATTTTCTTCAATTTACAACTTGGGAATTCTCGCTCAGAAATTGGTTGAAATTGAAAAACATTTGGTTTTTCTATTGGTTTATCATACGATAGAGTTGACATTAGTTTTATCAGTTGCAACTGCTTCAGTTCAAAGAGTTTTTTTTGCAATGGAGACTGTGAAGACTGATTTACGTAATAGAATGAGAGATAAATGGATGAATGACAGTTATACATTGAGAAGGTTTTTTTTTTCTACAATTGAAAATGAGCAAATATTGCAACATTTTCAACAAATGCATTCTCGTAGAATTCAATTGCCTCCTCTTGTATCAACTTCTCACAGCAGATCCATATCCAAGACTAATACTTTGTCCAGTGTTAATCAGCAGTAGCTTTATTATTGTGTATTTGTGTTTTTATCATTTTGACCGTTGTTGATGTAAAACTTTAATTATTAAATATTACGAAGCTCTCTATTTGGTTTATATCTTGTCTGTATCATTTTGTATATTTGCTTAAGATTTGATTGAATATCTGATTGGCCTTGTAGATTTTAGGCAGTCATCTAGTGTGTATTTTTTTAGCTTAAGCTGGCTAACCGATACTATTCACAATTTGATGAATTAGTTTTGTTGTTATGTTCAATCTACAAGAATATTTTAACCTATATGGTTGTATCCCACATTGAACTGTTTCTTATAAATGTAACATTTGTTGATTTATCTTTAGAAATTATGATATGAATGTTTTGATGCACACGTGTTTTTATCTTAAAGTCATTTGAAACTAAGTCACTTTTTCCCTCTTCTTATTTAGTTTTTGCTGGATAGAGAGTTAAATTGTTGAAAGTTGAAACCTTATCTCTGTTAACCTGTTGGTTATTTCTTTGGAATAATAAACCATTGACTTTATTCTCTCTTGTCAATTAGCAATCTTTGGGAGTTCGAGACAAAGCCAGAAGGTCAGTTGAATTTTGAGAAATTTCCTAAATGTTCTTGTTCATTTTTATTATTTTCCATGTTCAATTAACGTTTCTTATGATATCGGGTTTTCATGATTAGTATATTCACAATTTTGAGTTACAAACTGATTTCTGAAGTTGAAAATTTTATTTCTTTTGATCTAGGGCTTGCTTATTGTTAAATATATTTATTCAGCCGCACAAAAAAAGTATCTATATAATTTAGCCCCCCCTGAATTTTTTTTCTAGTTCCGCCCCTGGCCGTAGCTAAATCTCAAACTCTATAGCTTTCATTTATCATTGAAAATACCTAACCATGACACACTATCCCAGGATAAAATTAAATTTTATTCGAAATGATTATTTTAGCTCTACGGAAGTTTTCCATTCCCGCGAAGATAAATCGATAAAGTATACATGACAACTCATCCTAATAGTAAACATTCTCAGGTTCGCTATATATTCTAAAAGTACACTGTAACTGAGTTTCGAGCTCTAGATTATCTATCACTAGAGGGTTTAATTATGATATCTATCTCTTGAAATAAAAGTAAAATAGGAAAAATCAGTATCATATGATGACTTTCCAAGGGTCATCCTAGTAATGTTCTCACTTAAGCATACTTAACTTGGGAATTCTGATTAGATCCGATATATTAGTACGGGTATGATCACACCAATCATATTAATTTATCCTTTAAGAGGATAATTAAAATATATCTGTTTCTAAATTGAAAGATAAACTTTCTCTTTCTTATTGCGAGGCTATCACGGACAAAGCAACGTCAACTATTGAACGAGTAGTCACTCACACTTAGACTATGTTTGATTAGAAGTAATACAATCTAGTTTATAATGTAATTGAGTCTGTAATATAATCCAGATTACATGTTGTTGACTTTGTAATCTAGATTACAATACTTTTATTAGCTTTTATAATGCAGATTATATTATATTATAGTTTTAAAACTGTACCAAACAAAGTAATCAATCTTGTAATGTAATCATGATTACATTATAAGATTGATTACACCTTATCAAACGTAGCCTTAAGACATTCATATTGATATGTGTTATAACACTCATTACCTTATCAAAAAGTATGATTTGCATGCCATATACAAATTATATTAATATCTTTACTATCTCATATTGATTTTGATATTAGCACTCATTATTATAATTTACATGTCTAAAAATATTATATTAACATATTCATTTTAATATTAGAGCATCTATCGCGGGAATATTTGGGATACAAGATATTTAGAGATATTTCCTATCCCAAATATCCCCTATTCAACTGAGAAAGACTAAGGATATTGAAAAATCATCTGCCAAAAGTCTGCCCCAGAATTTATCACTTTTATTAAAAAATAAAAAATAAAACAAAAAAAAAAGGGAAACACGCAGAGTGAGCGTGGGTGGGTCCATCATGGCGACGATAAAAAAATAAAAATTAATATTAAATAATTATAAAACTATTTAGATAAATATTACGTAAAAAATATTTATAAATAAATAATAGATGAAATATGTTAAATTGAAAAATATAAATAATTATATACAAATTAATAAAATAATCTTGCGATAGTAAATATTTATTTGACGAGATATTTGATGATGAAATTGGGATATTTGGAAGTTAAATATTTAATAGGCGAGATTCATAACTATTTAGTTGATGAAATATTTAATTATAAAATTTGAAATATTTAAAAAGTAGAATATTTAAATGATAATATGGAAATGAAGTTTATAAATATTCGAAAGAAATATTCTTAACATTTATTATTCGTGACTTCATTTTCGATTTATTCTTCTTTATTTTATTTTATATTAAATAAATATGAATTTAATTTTATTTATGAATTTAAATGAAAATAAATAATAATATTATTTTAAAATATATTTATTAAGTAATTTGTTTTTATTTTTAATATCATTTATTTAAAATTAAAATATTATTATAAATTTAAAAGAAAGAGTACGACATATTGAAAAAACTCATACTTAAATAAAATTAAACTAACCGTTATGTAAATTTTTAATCATACTTTATAAAATTAAACTAGCCATTATGTAAATTTACTAGTAATTAATTAACCATTGAGATATTTTAATTTAATTTTCTTAAAATGGTCATTAGATTGATTTTTAATTTTAAAAATATATATATTTTTTATTTTTTTAATTAAGAAAATATGGGAGTTGTTTGACAACACCCTTGGGAGATGGGCTAGCACTGTATGCACCCCACGCAATGCATCACCAATTCATTGAACGAGTTCAATGGCGGCGGATCCTCTGTCCCGGGATAGGCCCCTGTCCCGGGATCCGCTCACCGATGATCGTCGGTGAGTCGTCCGATCGATACTCGGACACTACTAATAAATTTTGTTTGTCGTCCCGAATAAGACGATATCCTCGGAGAACTGTGAATCAGTCGGAAACGTCGCATTGCAATCTCGTCGGATTCGACGGTGAATACGACAATATCACAATTACGACGATACCCGACAGGTTCACCGTACTCCCAGGGTATAATTTTGTTTGGACGGCGGCCGGAGGTCGTCGATGGTGTTCGATCGTTGATCGGACGGCTCGTCGACGATCGCCGACGAGCGGACAGAGGCCGGATCCGGGACAGAGGATCCGCCTCGAGTTCAATGAAGTGGAAATTTATGTGCTATAACATATTTTGTATTGGTTTTAACCCTAACTCCACGTTATAATACTTGATAAAATTCATTCATCGAGTGCTCTTATCAATTTTTGTCCATTATGGAATTGGGCTCTACACTTCTAAGATTAATGGATGAAAGCTCCGGATACCTAAATTATTAAAAACATAATCTGTTTACCGAGAGAAAAAATATTTTAAATAAAATTAAATATATAAAAATTAGTTACTTTATTTCTAAAATAATTAATGTTCAACTCTATGAGCTTTTGAAATAAAAATGATAGACAATGCAAATTTACAACGTGAAATTCAACGTAAATGATATTACATTCTAATTGTAATAATACTAATGTATTCATCATACTCGCAAGGTATAATTTAATTCAGGATGATAGTTGAAAATCGTCGAAAATATCCGATCGATGATCAAACATGTACATAAAAAAAATATAATTTCCTTCCCATTAAATTTTACACTGTAAACTCACGTTCTCTATCAGGATTCTTTTGAAATTTCCTTCAAAACTGTATATGTACCGTTTCCATTACTCTACGGGTTCGTCCCCCTTTCCCTCCCAATTGCTGCCCTAATTATAATATTCGACACCTCGCTTCGCCGCCGGCTGTAACCGCGGCTTCCCTCTCCGCGACTCTCTGAGGCACCTTCAGGCCTGCACGCGAGCCCCTTCGCTCTTTGGGTTTTTCCATCGAAGCAGTGCGCGGAGTGGCCTATCCACTACGCGTAATCGGACGTCTGCGACCCTTCGTAGATAGATATCGTACACGGGTGGAAGACGACACGGAATCGGACGCGATGGAGGCGGCGGAGGAAGTGCGGCTCCAGGATCATGTCAGCCGCCTACCTTTCGCACGCGGCGGTCCCATCTTTGTTCCCGGCGTTGTTGGCCAGCCAACGTCGGTCTCTGATTTCATGGCCGACGTCCTCAATGAACTCCAGGTTATCCTCGGTTTCGGCTGGTCTACTTGCTTCCGGCTTCTTAATTTTTCTTTTTTTTTGATGATCTATTACTGCGACCTACAGAGCTTGCAGTCCGAGTTGGTGTCGACGGGCGAATTCAATTTTGAGGACGAGCTCTCGTAAGATGGAAGTTTAAAATTATTATTTTTTCCCTTGGTTCTGGTTTGACAGTTTTATGGTATCGATGGCATAGCTTTCTTGTGTTAGGGTTGATGAACTGAAGGTTCTTACGGAGGAAGAATTGGTCGAGAAAGCTCTTAAGGATGATGTGACGGTGCGCCTTCCTGTTCTTTTTTAGTGCTAAGCTAATGTTATTGTTTTCAACAATGGTTGACGTCATTTACTAGTGATTGCAGGACGTTGCTTGCCTTGACGATTCACAACTGTACCTAGAGTGCTCAGATGATATGTAAGTTTAGTTAAAGTCATTCTTTTTTACCACAAAACCAGTTATGGTATTTTGGTCCATGTGCAATCAAAGCAATAAGATATAATCCATAAACTGCACTATCATTCTTCTGTAATCCTGGAGCCTCCAGAACCCATTCAATTTGCAATTACATTTGGGGCTGTAGTCCAAACGACACCCCTTCGTTAGGCTTGATTATTTGATAAAATGAAAAAGAAAGAAAAACCAAGTAGTGAGATAGAAAATCAAGAGAAAAAGAAATGAAGGGGAAAGTAGGGAAATAGTGAAGAGGACAAGATCCTTTTTAAAAAGAAGTAGCACTTAAAAGAATAATTCTACTTATCCCTCACTCATCCACACCAAAGAGATTTGAAAATTATACATATAAGATCTGGTCATCAAAAAAATGCAATACATCATCTAGCTGTGATGAGTTTTCCCTTTTTTTCTTCTTCTTTTTAATAGATGAAATATTCAAGATCCTACTTGGATTGCATCAATTCTGTTTCATTCCTAGCCAGTAAGGTCGGGCTTCAGTTTTGCCTAAATATCGAATTTGCTTGGGTTTTATTGGATTTGGTATAAGACATTGACTGGCCTAAGTATTGAAGTTTGAACAAAATGGCTGGGTCTACCTAGAATGTTTCTATTTTCTTTTTCGTTTTTTAAATAGAGCCTAACTTTCTTATCCAAACCAGTGGACACTCAATCCATTCCATTCTCAAATTTCTTCAAATAAGAGTGAGAAGCGAGAACAAATTCCCTTCACCTCCCTCTTTGATTGTCATCTGATGGATCCTTGGTGCTTGATTGATCTTCAACTTGCGTGTCTTTCCCCCTTGAATTTGTTTCCTATCTAAATGGGATAACTTTGTTGCATCAATGCTAACTTATTCACTTATTTCTAAGTTGTTATATTATTTACCTCATATAAATTTCAATTCAAATATCACCTCTGATATGGAAGTAATAAATAACATATTGCTGTAGGAGCTTTGTTGATTCTTTGAAAATGTGAACTCAATTTTCGTCTGTTTCAATTATGTTTCATATACTGTTATTTACTTGAGTTGTGCTTGTGTTGTAGAGTGGTAGATCATTGTATCTCAGAGAAGGAAAATTTTTGTTTGACAAACTCTATATCTGAATGCATAAATCTGGAGCACTCTATAATAACAAATGGTTCTCATACTTTGGCACATGAATCCAACGATTTGGGTAAAAAAGTTAAAAAGAAGAAAGGAACAAAAAGAGGAAGGCGCTTTGATAGAGATTCTCGAGCTACTGATCTAGAGGTTTGTTGATTGATTCTCTTTGTAGTTTGATATATGTGCTTGATCATTTTCTTAAATTTCCAATACTAAGTTTAAACTTTAAATTCTGTTCCTATTGGTTGTCCTATAGCAACTATTTTATGGTGAAAATCTGTTGTGTGCATAATACTGCACAACAGACGAGGTATCAATTTTGAAGCAGAATAAATCTCAATCGACATAGTTTTTCTGTTACATCCTGCCAAATGAGTGAAGCGGACTATTAACTAACCAGGCCTAACCTTTGATCCAAAATGCTTAAATTGAAATTAATTGTGGCTCATTCATCTAAGTCTATAAATCTCCTTCATTAGTCTGCAAGTGATCATGTAGTACTAAACAAGCACGTGACAATGCCCACCACTCGTGATCCATATCTTGGTTTTGATAATCCATCCATCATGGCAATCTTTTTTCTTTCGCACAAAGCTCAACAATAATTGCATAACAGAGATTAAGGAAAGCATCTATATAAGTTCAAAGTCAGCTAATCCTATACCTTTCCCACTAGCATGAAGCATCTGTTGAACATAAATCTCTTTATATAATCTACTAAAATTTGTAAATCTATCATCAACAAATCAGTGACACTTATAAGTAGTATTGCCTAGAAAAAGGTTATGTAACCTCATTGCCTACTAATAAAACCAATTCCATCTTATCCATTCATGAGAAGGAAGGTGGCTTGCCGGTTAATAACTATGAGATGCGGGATCTTCAAAGGTTTTCTCATACATGTGGTATAGTGGATCTTAGATCTATTGGATATCGATATACTTGGACTAATGTGGAGGTCTCTTGCAAGTTAGATAGAGCAATGGTTAACTCCCCTTGGCTTCTTAAGGATTTTGATGTGTATGTGGACTTCTTGGTGCCGGGATGCTTATCGGATCACTCTTGTGCCATTGTGCATATATTGCCCAAGGATAGACCACCTAAGAGAGCTTTCAAATTCTTGAATATGTGGACTCTACATGAGGATTACAAGAAGATAGTGGAAGAAGAATGGGCAGCCCCGGTTTTTGGACATGCTCAATTCATCCTAAGCAGCAAGTTGCAATGATTGAAGGGAAGATTAAGAGAGCTGAATAAAAACCACTTTGATCATATTTCGGAGAAGGCAAAGAGGGCAAATGAAGGTCTAGAGGAGGCACAAAGAGTGGGACTTTCGGAGGGCACATTCCCTCCTAATTATAGTGACATCGGAAGAAAGGCAATACAACTAGCGGAAGCGGAGAAGCTATTCTATCAACAAAGAGCCAAGAATGTATACTTGAGAAATGCGGACAAATGCACTAAATTCTTTCATAATGTGGTCAAAAGGAATAACAAGAGGAATGCCATCATAACACTGAAGAAAAGGAATGGTGATCAAACAACTAGTTTGGGTGAAGTAGCAGAAGAGTTTGTTGATTATTTCCATGGCATACTTGGGCAAAATGAAGAGTGTGCGCATATGGACAGCAGCTCAATGCCGGGTAGACGCTTTAATAGAAGTCAAAGTGAAGACTTAACCAAGCCGGTAAGTGTGGAAGAGATAAAAAAGGCGCTACATGACATTGGAAGTGAAAAAGCCCCCGGCCCGGATGGGTTTGGTGCGAAATTCTTTAATTCTACATGGGATATAGTGGGAGATGATTTTACTACAGCGGTAAAAGAGTTCTTTGAGGTGGGAAGGTTGTTGAGACAATAGAATCATTCCTTGATATCTCTAGTGCCGAAAGGGGATCATGCGGTTA
Organism: Boesenbergia rotunda; assembly: GCA_024364735.1. Taxonomy (NCBI): domain Eukaryota; kingdom Viridiplantae; phylum Streptophyta; class Magnoliopsida; order Zingiberales; family Zingiberaceae; genus Boesenbergia; species Boesenbergia rotunda. The sequence continues at coordinate 296,065 of JAGFNQ010007061.1, read as the reverse complement.
GTGTAACGGATTATAGGCCGATCTCTTGTTGCATGTATTCTATAAGTGATTACCAAGATATTGGCGAACCGGCTTTCTAAAGTATTGATTTCTTACTGGATCCGGCTCAAGTGACTTTTGTCCAAGGAAGGAATATTGGTATAATGTCCTCCTCACACAAGAACTATTAAGGAAGTATGCAAGGAAAAGAATCTCTCCAAGATGCATGATAAAGGTTGATCTAAAGAAGGAATTTGATATGGTGAATTGAGATTTCTTAATGAATGCTCTTGTTGGTTTTGGTTTTCCCCAACAATATTGCAATTGGGTAAAGGAATGTATCACTACAACTTCCTACTCCATCTCTTTAAATGGGGGTGTCTATGGTTTCTTTAGTGGAAGAAGGGGATTGAGGCAAGGTGATCCTATTTCTCCTCTACTCTTCGGATTATGTATTGAAGTACTATCAAGGAGATAAAAGTAGCGTCCGATCAGCCCTCTTTTCACTTCCATCCAAGGTGCAAAGAGGTTGGTATTACACA
>JAGFNQ010007061.1:181691-294823 GCA_024364735.1 Boesenbergia rotunda | reverse complement strand
CCATGACATTATATAAAGAGTTGTTGGCTCTGTCTTCTTGGATTAAACATAGTGCTATGTAGACACATACGTTTTGTCTTCTACTTTTGTTGATTATTCTGGACGTTCAATATTAAGTTAAGACCATATTCAGTTATGGCCATCTTTCTCAATGATTTCTAGTGACCATAAGATCCTTTTGTTCTGTGAGGTGGAACCAGTGTTCCATAGAGTTTTCATATTTGCAACATAGGATGCTACTAGATTGTTTTTATTTTTGTTTTTTAAATGGTGACCAATTTGCTTACTCCTAATGGTGTTTGCACTACTTTCTGATTTTTATCAATTATTTTCTTAATTTTTTTCAATGTAGATAAAATGGCTCGCCATCCTATCACCGAACAATGGTGAAAACTAAAGAAGCTATTATTGCTTCAACAAACAACAAACAACATGCTGGTCGTTTTATTTGCTCTATATTATGTAGTCATTTGTTCCTACATTCGAGAAAAGATTCGTGATATCAAAACAAAAGAAGAAAAAAATAATCTCTCGAACTAGATGGATGGCTAAATTGACAATAGAGTGTGATGCGGCTTGCATTAGTGAACTTCGAATGGATAGGGCAACCTTTAGAGTATTGTGTGATATGGTAAGAGATATTGGAGGTTTGAGGTCCACTAGGAACACATCAATAGAGGACGTTGTAGGATTGTTCATATATATCTTGGCCCATCACAAAAAAAGTAGGACAATTTCTCTACTTTTTTATCGTAGTACATAAACCGTGAGTCGGCAATTTCATGCGGTTCTTCATGCAGTTTTGAAATTATATCAAATTTTACTGAAGAAGCCAGAACCTATCTCTTAGGATTGTTAGGATGAGAAATGGAAATGTTTTCAGGTACTTTGATGTCATTAAACATTTTAATATTCTAATACATAAAAATTGGAGCAGATGTTTCATGTAGTGTTGACTATAGATGCTAATCACATACTCCTTCAATTTGTAGGGTTGCTTAGGAGCATTAGATGGAACGTTAATTAAAGTTACACGTCCTAATGAGAATAAATCTCGGTATCGCACGAGAAAAGGTTGTATTTCAACAAACGTATTAGGCGCGTGTTGTCCAAATATGCAATTTATATATGTATTGCCTGGATGGGAGGGTTCAACGCATGATGGTCGCGTGTTTCGTGATGCGATCTCAAGACCTAATGGTCTAAGAGTCCCTCTAGGTAAGTGATGATGCAATATCCAGTCAACGACGAAATTTTCATTTTTATTTTTTTCATGCTACTGAATTTGTATTTATTTTTCAACTATGAAGGTTGTTATTACTTGGTTGACTCTGGATATTGCAATGCGAAAGGATTTCTTGTTCCCTATCGAGGACAACGATATCACCTCAAAGAATTTGATGGTCATCGACCAGAGACCCCAGAGGAATACTTCAACATGAAGCATTCCAAAGCTAGAAATGTTATAGAAAGATGCTTCGGGTTGTTGAAAGGAAGATGGAAGATTCTTGCATCTCCTTCATTTTTTTCATTCAAATCCAAGTTCGCATCATAATGGCATGTTGTCTTTTGCACAACTTAATTCGCAAGTTTATGAGTTTCGATCCACAAGAGTCAGTCGTGGAAGAAGAAGAAGAGGATAGGGATGAGGGAAGTGACGACGACGAAGTAGAGCATATTACACAAATTAATTCAAGTAATGAATGGCTTGAATTTAGAAATAATTTGGCCACTAATATGTATAACACATGGTCCACTAGATCCAGTGGCAATGATACTAATTAGTGCTTGTTTTGTATGCTTATTACAACAAGGATGTGATTTGAATTTATGTTTGTACTTGAATGGTTAATACACATATTTGAAGTTATTGTGTTTCAGATTTTCTTGTGTTTAAAATTTAAGTGATTATAACTTAATTTTTGTATGCATGTTTTGTATGCTTATATTAATGAAGTTCTTTTTTATATTGTATGGTATTTCTGTCGTACATCTTGCATTGTCAATTTTTGTAGGATGACTACCTCTAACCCTGTTGCTCGTGGATGGGGAAAAAACAAACAATTTTGGTCCGATGATGAGGTTGAGGCTTTGGTTGACGCACTCCAAGAGCTAGCTTGCGATCCATTATGGAAAGCAGACTCTAGATTTAAGAATAATTACATGGATCAACTACGTAAAATGATAGTAAGTAAGATTCCAAGTTTCAACAAAGATGTTATTCCTCATATTGAATCAAAGATCAGATATCTTAGAAGCAAGTACAATCCCATTTCCGAGATGTGCATGCAAAGTGGTTGCCAGTGGGATGAGGTTGAGAATAGGATTAACTGTGAAAAAGAGTGGTTTGATGAATGGTGCCTGGTAAGAGATTCCAAACTCTCATCGGTCATTTATTGAGCATTTACTTCAGTGGTTATATCTCTTATATCTTTACATTTTCTAAACATTACATGTGTTTTTTTCTTGCCCTTATGCCCATTTCTTTTGTATAGACTCACCCCAGTGCCGCGGGATTGCGAGATTTTACATGCCCATATTTGCTTAAGCTAGACATGGTGTGGGGTAAAGATAGAGCGACAGGGCTTGGAGCTGAAGATATAGCTGATGCAAGAATGGATCCTAGTTGCCAGAAGAATGTGATTGTGAGTTCTTCCTCAGACAGTGAAGATGTACCTGTTGTCGTCTCTCACTCACAAGGCTCACGTACAACTTCATCATGCAACACATCATCCAAGAAAAGAAAGAAACTCTCACCAAGAAGGGAAAGTTTCCATAAGAAAAAAAAATCAAAAACATTTCAACAAAGGATTGATTCAAGGTTGGATAACTTTAGTACTAAATTTGAGTCCATTTGTGATCAGATGGCATCACAATATACTACTGTTACAAATGCTTTGATTGCCGAATCTAAATCTGAATTCCTAGGTGCTGACAAGATGCTGGAGGTTATTGAAGAATTAATTACCATTGGCATACCTCAAATGGATATTGGTAAAGCAGTTGAAATTTGCTACAAGGACCCTGCGAAAGTTGAGGTTATGTTTGCGTTGCCAAGTCATCTGAGACGGTCCTTTGTGCTTGGGTTTATTCATCCATCTTCCAATCCGTGAACTATGTTTGGGTTCTGTGGTTTATAATAGCTTTTGCTTTTTGTTTGTTGGCTTTTGTGCATAATTCCAACATGATACATTTGATGTTACATAACCATAACCAGGTTATTTTGAAAAACAGTTGATGTTACATTTGTTTGTTGGCTTTTGTGCTTAATTCCAACATGATATATATTTACTTGCCCAATGTTAATCCTTGAGGTCCTTAGGAGCAGATAGAACACAGTTGGAGTTTCAAGATAAGATCCAGGATAATGCTTCATTAATGTCTTCTGATTCTACAGTTCCGTGTTGTTTGTTTTTCCATTCAGATTATGTTTATGACACTTGCATAGTTGCAATGGCCTTATAGAAAGCTATAACTTGCTTGGCCTTGTCTATTTCTTTTTTCCCTCCAAATTATTCTTGAGACTAAGCGCATTACTGCCTTTCAATTTTTCCTCTGGATTTTTCATCAATGCATTGTTGTATGAAAAAAATAGTATTGGACCTATACCACAAAGTTGTCGTTTTATTTCACCCGTACAACCATTAGGGGTTTCAAAAGTTCAACCAAATTAAGATTGTTTTCTTATCTCCATTAGTTGCTCAGTTCTACACTTGCATAACAGATGGGGATTGCTGCAGTGGTTCACCTCTATGTATTCCCGACTAAACCATATCGCCATGGAGAAAGATGTGTTCGGAATGTTGCTGTTATGTCAGATTATGCATCACTTGGTACTCCTCTTGATCCAGAAGAGGTTGAGGATTGTGGAAGATCCCCTAGGGTACAGATTGCTCCTCCAGATGACAGGGAAAGACTATTGAGTTTCCCCCAGAGTGTTCGAGATGTGTTCTTTGGAAGTGGTGAAATTGTAGGTGAATCCTTTGTTATTTCTAGTTCAGTCAGCGGCTAACCAGTGTGAAAATCTTGTGGCAACAGCGAGCAGATGATTGATTACTGAAGCAAATACCAGACAATGCAACAGTTGTATTACAAACTTTTGCTCATCTTCCTTGAAATTATTGCTGAAATAGCTGAATGTAAATATATAGGCATTTCTGCTACAAATTTTATGATGATAAAGTTGGAGTCAAGAACTCTACTTGTGTTATGATAAATTCTCGTGGATATTTTGTAGGGTAAGACAAGTATACACGCCTTTACTTGCATTCCGTTTGGCATACATATTTTTATGTTATTTTTTTAAAATTATGATGTAAAAAATAATAATATTTTATATTTTTAGTTAATAGAATATTATATGTAATGAATGAGATGAGATATTAATATTGATTCCTTTATAGGCAAACCAAACACCATCAATGGTAATGGTAATGATTACACAGTCTTAACCAAACAACAATTTGTAATCAATCATACTCATTCCCATTCCCCACCTCAATCAATCCCATTCTCATTCCCATTCCTCCGTTTGAACCAAGCACACCCTAAAATGTAGAAAACCCAACTTGATGCCCGACTAATAGTACTTAGGCTTGGAATTTTACACCGATGAGTTGTCCTTTTTGGTCCTGCTTCCTAAATCACCGAGGATAGAAGTCTTAGCCTGAAAGGTAGAAAACCTTTCTTTGATTTTTAAGGAGTCAAGTCACTAAGCGGAAACCAATACTGCTTAGTTATAATTGATAACTATTCTAAATTCACTTAGGCCCAATTTCTTAAATCCAAAGATCAATGTCATGAATATTTTAGAACTTTAGCTAAAATCCTTGAAAATTAAAAAAATACCAAAATTAAAAGAATTCGAAGTTGTCATGGGGGTGAATTCGAAAACTTAAAATTTACTGAATTCTGCAACACAAATGGATATTTCCATGAATTATCTTGCCCTAGGACCCCCCCCCCCCCCCCCACAAAATGGCCTAGTTGAAAGATGAAACAGAACCCTCCAAGAAGCAGCTAGGATCATGCTTAATGAATATAACTTGGCTAACCATTTTTGGGCAGAAGCAATCCTAATCAATAAACGACATAATAAAACCCCTTATGAAATATATTATTATAAACCCCCTGACCTACATTATCTAAGGGTCATTGGCTATAAAGTTCACATCTTAAACACAAAAGACTACTTAGGTAAATTCCAATCCAAGTCTACCCTTGGCATATTTTTAGGGTACTCAACCACAAGTAGGGTCAACAGAGTCTATAACAAACAAACCCTTAAGATTTAAGAAACTACTAATTTAATATTTGATGAAGAAAACCAATCTAACTGAGACTAATCAATCTAACTCAAATCAACCCAACTTAATTAATCCCAAAGATGATGAGTCTGGACCAGACCAAATTTCTAACTCACCAATTGAATCAATTTCTGAATCAGTCATAGGCCTACCTACTGAACCGGTTCCTGAACCAAATCTAATGTTGCCTACTGAACCGGTTCCTGAATCAAGCCAAAATTTACCAACTGGACGTAAGGTTGAACCAAGTTCTAGGAGACCTAAGAAACCCAGACTAAATCACCCAATTAACCAAATTATGGGTGATCTAACCTTAGGGGTCAGAACAAGGTCCTCCTATAGAAACCTAAGTCAGGTGACACTGATTTCAAAGATTGAACCTAAGACCATAGAAGAGGCCTTACCTGACCTAGACTGGATCATTGCTAGGCAGGAAGAACTAGCCCAATTTGATAGAAACTAAGTTTGGGACTTAGTACCTAAACCTGAAGGAAAGTTCATTATAGACACTAAGTGGGTGTTTAGGAATAAGTTGAACGACCAAGGTGAAATAATGAGAAACAAAGCCTGCTTAGTGGCTAAAGGTTTTAGTCAAGTTGAGGGGTTAGACTATGATGAAACTTATGCCCCTGCAGCTAGACTTGAGTGAGTTAGAATGTTGTTAGATTTTACATCCCATAGAGGACTCAAATTATATCAAATGGATATATGTTAAATCTACCTTCCTGAATGGATTTATAAAAGAGGAAGTCTATGTAGGACAACCCTACCTAATGATAACAAAATTATAATCAATGATACTATTAACTAAGATATGGTTAATCATATGATTAGTCATATGATTATTTTGTGATCCATATGTTATAATCTGACTAGGAATGGTTTAGTATAGTGTTCTCTACATCATCTCACTATCGATTCAACCAATCGATATGATGTAGATAAGAACCTACTACCCAAGGACATTATTATACTTAGTTATTTGACACAAATATAAAGTAAGTATAATAACCAAATATGCCTTTATTAATGATAGAATATGATTCAAAAAGTCCCTAGTTAATCATCACATAATTGGCTCTAGGGCTCCTACTGACAGTAACAGTAACAGACAAATGCATACATATAACAAATATAAAATGCAACCATGACCACTGTGATTCTTATTCAAAATAGATGTTTATAAAAAAGTTAGGCTTATAGTATATATCTTAACGGTGGCATCCCACTCAGTGTATCCCAAAACATTGCCTTGTGCATTCTTTGAGATTTTCAGTTCGGCCTGGATGATAATTCATATTTTCACCTGAGTTTTCTGGGGGACTTCCATGCTACTCTTCCATTAGCAGAAATCCTTCCAGGAGAAGAGAGGAGGGCTAGCAATGTTGTATCCTTCATGTTGGGCCAAAGAGAATCCTGAAAAAGACAGAAACAAAAAACTTACTCCAAAACTTGGTCTTGGATTAGTAGTATGATATTAAAATATATATAATAAAAATCTAAGTGGTGTTACACCAACTTCGAGGAATAAAAAATTTACAATCAAAATGAAAAACAAGAAATATCAAAAAAAAAGGCAAGAATAGCTTTTCTGATTAATTTTAAAAATTATCGAAGAATCTAAAAAAAATGCTCAAACTCCTACTCCACGGCTGTCCGTAAGCTTGGTCTGCCATATAAATAAATTTTTGTTATAATAGACACTAACAAAATCATTTGATGTCCGGAAAGGAGTCTGGACCAGACCAAATTTCTAACTCACCAATTGAATCAATTTTGGCGTGCAACTAATACATGCACGCCAAAAACAGGATTACTCATCGATGAGTTCCGGGTATAAAATAGGTTCTCGTAATGTTGGAAGGGATTTACTTGTGTCGACCCTTGTTTATAGAATAACCTATATTATTTACCTGTGTGATAATAATTATCAAGTAATGGAGCTAATACTGTAACTAGTTACTACGGCTCTCTGAAGCATTTGGTTTAAGAGTCATGGTTTCAGCAAATCCAGAAGGGTTCAGGCCAGTTGCGATGATCCATAGATTATGGTGACTAAGTTTGAGTGGGATGAAAGATGTAATCAAGCATTTGAGGAGCTGAAGGAATATGGAGTTGGGCTTCCTATTTTACACAAGCCGATGATAAAGGAATCTTTGTATGTATATCTCTCGGCAATTGATGGGGCATTGAGCTCAACATTGATTCGGGAAGAAGATGCAGCTCAATATCCCATATATTGCTTTGGTCATGTTCTAAAGGATGCAGAGACTAGATAATTCATAACCTTGCCCAATATGATAATCAATCATAAAACTTAAGTCTAATCACTATAATCTTCGGACAAGGGTGTTAGTTAACCATAGATTAGTTAATTATCATATGGATTAGTTGACTATGCACATAATCACATAATGATAATTACTTGCTTATTGATAATACATTCCATTAAGCATAATCATAATGCCATAGCAAAGGAGTGGATTAGTAAGGCGCATAGCACTAATCCATATTAACTAATCCATATGATTTACAATAAGTACCTATAATCATATGTAACCTGAATTATCATTAATACAGTATAAGCAAATAATATGGATTATGAAATAACTAATATGATTATCATTATCCATAACATGTATTATCACATACGACCACAAGTGACATATTTGATTATAGTTTAATGATATGACTATCATAGTAAAATAACAAAATAGGACTAATCAAAACCCAAGTCTAATATGACTAAATCATATTAGTATAATCTGAGTTAGTCATATTATAACTCAAACATGAATTAATATAATTATATGGATTCACTATAAATAGTGTGAATCATAATCTAATATGTTAGATTATAGTCATATCTATAGTGATAATGTGAATCAATTAAAACCCTACTACCTAATTAATTGGTAAATCATATGATATGACTATGAATATTTATTAGTTATTTATAGGTTAGTTAATTATACATATCTTGGGTAATTCAAAATAGGACTAATATTAACCTAGATTAGTCAAAATAGTGGATTATGATTATAACTAATCATATATAATATGCTACGTATTATCATATGCGCAGCATATTATATCAGCCCATATAATATCATTGTTATAATTATATACTACATTACAATATCTACTGTATTTAATATAGTATATCATAGATATTATATGATTAGTCTTATTCATAATATTAGTAAATCATATGGATTAATAAGATTAGCAAAATTATTACAAATGTAGTGGAAACCTAGACTAATAGTCCACTATAATGTCCGATCCCAGCCTTGCTTACGGGTAAGTATGACCCGCTCAGCCAGCCAGCCTGGCGCCCCAAAGGTCCGGCAGAGACATCACCCGGGAGGGGGGGGGGGGTCCTCGAGCTCGGAAACCTCCTGGGGCACCGTTCAGCCGACAACGGGCAGGGGCGGTCGGGTTGACCCCTAGGTTCTCCCGGTCCGATCGTCTCGACCCGTTTCTCGACCTAGATCTAGGTCGTGCGCTCCCATCGGACGCGTGGTGGCCAACTCTCCCTTTGCATCACATGAAGCAGACACCCAACAGGGTCAGCCAAGCATATCCCAGTAACTCCCGACTCAGGGCGTATTCTGCGCCTTAGCACTCCCAGTCGGACGCGTAGTTGCCCACGCTCCCTGGCCATTACCCGACACGGTCCTCGACACCAGGACTCGCCGATCGGCGCTTGGGGCAAAGACTATCTCGTCCCCAGGGCCGTCTTTAGGCATAGGTCATTAAGGCCTATGCCTAGGGCCTTGATAAAAAATTTATGTATCTCATTTTTTAGTCAAAATTATAAATTTTATAAAAATCTTATTATTGTTCCAATGGATAGAGTCATATGAGATTCTCTTTTTAATATTTTAAATTTAATTTTATTATGTATATTATTTTATAAGATCGAATGTATTCATCTTCAATATCTTTCAACCCTAGCCTTCTCTTGTTACATTTATTTTTTTTGGTAGTGACGTTTTCTTTTCTGGTTGGTAAGAACATGAATTAAGTTTTTTTTATCCATGCAATGCAAAATAAAAATATTAGTCTTTGTTTGAATTCCTCCTCTTCCCTTGACTAGCTCTCCCTCTTTGTACTTCTCTCGCTCGTTGATATTGGAAAAAAGAAATTACACCTAACGCGGTCACGTTAATATGGTTGGTGGTGCTACTTACTCCTTACTTGATTAAGTTCAAATGTTGAGGGATTCATCCATATTGTATTCGATCAGAATAGAGGATTTTATTATTTTTGAGCAATAGTGAGTTAGATATTTTTATCATTTCACTTCCTTATAGACACTAAATTTAATTTTATTTATATGTATTTACATAAATAAATTTTTTGGCTTTCCTTTTATTTTTATTCTATCATTTACAACTATTTTGGTTTAGGTAATAAAAAATATGATTTATTTTTTTCTTTTGTTTTGTGCCTAACATGACTTATTTAATTCTTAATAAATGATAATAACTGATTTGATCTCATTATGATTTTTATTTTCTAAGGATTATATTTAGTTGTGTCAATTTGTAAATAGATTATTTATTTATTTATTTTGGTTTGCGGTGATGATGAGTTGAGGATAGAAACATGATTTTTTCTATTATATATTATCCAATTTCATTTATTCCTTTTCGTAGGAGTTGTTATTTTCGTCTTTCATTTGAATAATTAGACACATTTTTTTATCTTTCTTAGTTTTAAAATAATTCTGAATATATTTATTTTCGACCAAGTCGGTTAACAGTTGCAAGTCTAAATGAAAAAGGACGAGTAAATTTTTTTTAAAATAATGTTAATGACCTATTTTTTCGCCTAGGGCCTTAAATAGGCTTGAGCCGGCCCTGCTCGTCCCTATGACCCCTACATCATCATACCCAGGGTATGGCCCTGAGGTCGGAGTACCGCACACCTTACTCATTTCTGACACATCTCGCGGCTAGATCGTCAATCCAGTACTATCGTACTGCTTGAGCACCCCGCGCCCTGCCGCGCCGCTCCCTAGTGCTCTCATACGGGCTGACAGAGACCACACCCTAGTCTTGTCAATCACGGACAAGGGTCGTCAGTCCCCCTCGGCTATATAAACCCTTCACTCCACTTCCCGCATATATGCGCACGCGAGCTCTCTCATCTACTACTGCATTTCAATTCAACTCCCCCATATTTCCAGCGGATACTAACTTGACCGTCGGAGTGCCTGATCGGGGAAACCCCAGGCGGGTTTGCTAACGGTCACCGTTTTGCAGGCGAGAGCCAGCTCGGAGCCAGATCAGCACCGTCCTGACCACTCGTACCGCAGAGAAGGCCATCCGTCCCTGGGGATCGCCACCTCGCTTCACGACAGGATCAAATTTGGCGCTAAAAGGAGGGCATTTGGCCTGATGGGAAGCGAAGATGGAAGATCCCAACCGAGTCATGATGACCGAGTCTCCCGAGGAGTACGAGATCCTCTCGGTTTCCAGGGATCGAGGAGCCCCACTGAGGTTTTCACGTGCTAGTGGCCCAACTACTTGACCCCGGAAGCCCGTGGCACCTAATGCCTCAGAGGGGCGGGGAAAGGCTGTTTCGCCAGAAGAAGACTCAGCATCTTCCCTCCCACCTACCCACCATAGCCCGGCTGGTACGGCGAAGCCCGCTCCGGTCGAGGCATCCGCGTCCAGTCGAACGCGTTTACCACACCACGATAAGGGAAAAGCCCAAATTGATGCACCACTGGCTGCTCGAGCCCACAACCCTTTTGCTTCCTGGATCTTAGAGGATCCGATCCCCAGGCATCTCAGATTCGTCACCCTGCCTGAATACGCAGGGGTTTAAGTAAGCCAACCTGAGGAAACTCTCATCCTCAGGGATAATGAAAGAAATGTATTTTGTAACCCTTCACGCATCTAGTGAAAATCCAAGGAGGAACCAGACTCTCGCTCCACACGAGTTATAAGTGTGCATACTCCCACTATCCCTCGGATTGACTCTCAGGGGAACGCGTGGCGATCCACGCTCCCAGAGATGTCCCCGACCAGGAAGCCTCAGATTGGCTCTCAGGGGAACACGTGGCGATCCACGCTCCCTGAGACGTCCCTGACCGGGAAGCCTCGGATCGGCTCTCAGGGGAACGCGTGGCGATCCACGCTCCCTAAGACGTCCCCGACCGGGAAGCCTCAGATCGGCTCTCAGGGGAACGCGTGGCGATCCACGCTCCCTGAGACGTCCCCGACCGGGAAGCCTCTCGGATCGGCTCTCAGGGGAACGCGTGGCGATCCACGCTCCCTGAGATTTCCCCGACCGGGAAGTCTCAGATCGACTCTCAGGGGAACGCGTGGCGATCTACGCTCCCTGAGATGTCCCCGACCGGGAAGCCTCGGATCGGCTCTCAGGGGAACGCATGGCGATCCACGCTCCCAGAGATGTCCCTGACCGGGAAGCCTCGGATTGGCTCTCAGGGAAACGCATGGCGATCCACGCTCCCTGAGACGTCCCCGATCGGGAACCCTTGGATCGGCTCTCAAGGGAACGTGTGGAGATCCACGCTCCCTGAGACGTCCTCGACCGGGAAGCCTTGGATCGCCTCTCAGGGGAACGCATGGCGATCCACGCTCCCTGAGATGTCCCCTACCGGGGAGCCTCGGATCGGCTCTCAGGGGAACACGTGGCGATCCACGCTCCCAAAGATGTCCCCGACTGGGAAGCCTCGGATCGGCTCTCAGGGGAACAGGTGGCGATCCACGCTCCCTGAGATGTCCCCGACCGGGAAGCCTCGGATCGGCTCTCAGGGGAACGCGTGGCGATCCACGCTCCCTGAGACGTCCCCGACCGGGAAGCCTCGGATCGGCTCTTGGGGGAATGTGTGGCGATCCACGCTCCCTGAGACGTCCCCGACCGGGAAGCCTCGGATCGGCTCTCAGGGGAACGCGTGGCGATCCACTCTCCCTGAGACATCCCCGACCGGGAAGCCTCGGATCGGTTCTCAGGGGAACGCGTGGCGATCCATGCTCCCTGAGATGTCCCCGACCGGGAAGCCTCGGATCGGCTCTCAGGGGAACGCATGGCGATTCACGCTCCCTGAGAAGTCCCCGACCGGGAAGCCTCGGATCAGCTCTCAGGGGATTGCATGGCAATCCACGCTCCCTGAGACGTCCCCGACCGGGAAGCCTCGGATCAGCTCTCAGGGGAACGCGTGACGATCAACGCTCCCAGAGACATCCCCGACTGAGATGCCTCGGATCGGCTCTCAGGGGAACGCATGGCTATCCACGCTCCCTGACACGTCCCTGACCGGGAAGCCTCGAATTGGCTCTCAGGGGAATGCGTGGCGATCCTGACCGGGAAGCCTCGGATCAGCTCTCAGGGAAAAGCGTGGCGATCCACGATCCCTGAGACGTCCCCGACTGCGAAGCCTCAGATCGGCTCTCAGGGGAACGCGTGGCGATCCACGCTCCCTGAGACATCCCCGACTGGGAAGCCTCGGATCGGCTCTCAGGGGAACTCGTGGCGATCCACGCTCTCTGAGATGTCCCCGACCGGGAAGCCTCGGATCGGCTCTCAGGGGAACGTGGGGCAATCCACGCTCCCTGAGATGTCCCCGACTAGGAAGCCTCGGATCGGCTCTCAGGGGAACGCGTGGCGGCCCACGCTCCCCGAGATGACCTCCGACCGAGAGGCCATATTCTCGCTCCGTGCGAGCCTTTCACTCGGGCCAGCTCTCAGCTGAACGCATGGTTGTCTACGCCCCCTGAGTACTAGCCAACCGGTCATACCAACCGTTAGCCCGCTAGTACGTCGTGACTGAGCCCAGCTCCCGTGTATCACCCAGCTCGGTCCTCAGCCCCTGGGCATTGTCTAAACAAAACGCCTCACTTCCGGCCCACACGCAGGCTATGAGCAACTAAGTCTTCACGACTACGATAGCCTAACCTCTTGATCGGGCTCACTTCCTGATAACTAGCACTTTAGGTCATTTTATTTGCTCATTTACTTGGCAATTTTTATCCTCGCGTATGTTTAAATCATGTTTATATCATATTTTACGATTAGGATCTATTTTTGGAGCTCAGTATAATTTCCTCTAAATTTTGGCATTATTTCATGATTTTTGTAGGGAATTAAAATTGGACCGTGAATCGAAAGCTTGGCTGAACCCAATTGCTGGGTCAAACATGAGTTGGGTTGATAGGGCTTGTTCTGATTTGGCTGAACCAAAGGACTGAGCTGAGGCTAGGGCTGAACCCAAGCTTGGCTGAATCCAAGTGAAAAGCTGAAGTAGTTGAGCTGTGAGCTGGGCTGAGGCTGATGCGAACCGAAATGTTGGGCCGAACCAGGGCTGACCCGTGAGCCCGCGCGTATAAGGGAGGGCTCATCTTCTCCAATCGGGGATCGGCTGGCCACACACACGCAGACGGGGGTTCCCGACTCGATTCATCATCTCCACTCTCACCGCCGACAGCTCTCCTCCATCATCATCGCCGCCGGCCGGTCTCCAGATCTCCATCTCCACCTCTTCCCTTCGGGTTAGAAGGGGAGAGAGTAAGGGTCTTTTCTTCGGGTTCGAAGAGGAGTTTCCACCTCTCCATCTCGCCGCCGAGCACAAGCTAGGGCCCGGGGTTCGAACCCTAGCTGACCTCTCTCATCTCCGCCAGCTCTCTCTCGGGTTGAGGGAAGCGATCATCCACTCCATCGGCGTTAGCAGCAGATTTCTTCACAGCATTTCCAGCATTACAGCATTTCCAGCAGATTTTCAGCAGTTTCTTCCTTCATAGCAATTTAGTTCTTTCACCGTTCTTCTACTTCACAGCAGATCCAGCAGCCAGCCTTAATCAGTTTCGGCGAAACTTCATTTCTTTGTCTTCTTCATAGCAGCTTCAATTCTCAGCAGTAGTTCTTCTTCCGAGTGCAATTCAGTTCCTTCACAGCTTCCTTCCGGCAGCAGTTCTTCCATTTCCGGCAGCAGCTTCATCAGAATTGGTTATTGGTTTAATGTAGTTGAATGTCATGTGTTTGATTGTTGAATGTTTGTAGTTGATGGAATTTTCCCATATCAATTGGCACGTACTTGAAGCAATTTCAATCATGCCTATATGGTGTTTGGTAAAATGTCTCTTAGAACAATTACTTTCAATTGTGATGTTTCTTAGTTGTTTAACCTTGATTTTGTAGTGTTTTCCCCATTGCTTTAAGTTTTATGTCTTCATTACATGCAATTAAGTTAGGAGATTAGATTTCTTTAATGCTGTAGGTTTTTGTTCCACGTTTAGTTTTGTTTATGCTTAATGTCAAGTTGTCCTTTTCTTTTCTGCAATTGTAGTTAGGTTAAATTAGATTTCCTTACCTGCATTATCTTTCCTTAATTAGAACTAGATTTCATACCTGCCTTGCTATTTATTTTCGTAGTATTAACGTTCAAATCTAAACCCCCGTTTCATATCCAAAACTCAAAAGCAATAATATACGATCCAGAGATTTATCATGTACCAACTACATTCGTTGGGAGACGACTCGAGTTACTCTATGCTACATTAGTTTAGAGGAGTTCGATACTTTAATTGTATTTGATACTCGCGGTACGACACGCGGTTGTATCACTTCCACGGTGGTTCACTGAACTATCACGGTCCTGGAGATTTTCGCCATACTCACCCAAGTGGGGCACACAGGGGAAGCATTACATACTTTACCTTGCCACTCACCGAGTCCTAAGCACTCAATCACATTCTGGCCTGAATGATTGATATATAACGACCCTGGCATTGCATGAGCTCACCTGCCACAAGGGGGCAATGAGCATTCCCCCATTTGGGTTGCTCACGTCCAAATCCCCCAACGCTTAAACACCAAACACACATGGGCAGAAACATACAAATAGGAAGACGCTAGAAAAGAGAGTTAGCATTCAAAAAAATTGGCTTGGCCTCTGCCTACACGAGGAAAATATAAAAGAGTAGCACTAGCCTACGGCCTATGTGCAGAAGGCTGAGACGGGGCCTCGCCTCGAACCCTCTCCAACTCCTCCTGAGCCACCTTCAGCTTTGTGTCCAGAGTTGCACAATGCTTTCGCACCCGTGAGAGGTCTCTAGAGCAGGCGGCTAGTTCTTCTTCCTTAGCCTTCAGATCAGCACGTAGGGCCCCGGCTGACTGACATTCCTCCTGGAGCTTCGCCTTGACCTGGGCCAGCTCCTCATGGGCCTGTAGCTCCAAAACTCGAGCTTGACGCTCGTTATGCTCCAGGAAGGCGATTTGTCGCCGCATCTGGGTAGTCACCGCCCGAACTGAATTCAGCTCCACCAGGCGTCCCTGAAGTTGCGCCTCGGCGTGAACTGCCCGCCCTTGAAGGGCCGCATTCTCAGCCCGCAGTGTGTTCCAGGCCTTGTCACCCGGTTGCAGCTGCGCGCAGCGAAGTGGAGCCTCCAGCTCCTCCCTTTGGGAATCTACTTGACGAAGGGATCGAGCTTGAGCTGCGAAGGAAACACCCATATCGTAAATCGAGCCGGCTAGCTCTGGTCATGGGGTCCTGACAAGCAGAACATACCTGACAAGCCACCACCAAGACACCATTAGCTCTGGTCATGGGGTCCTGACGGTCGAACGCCCGAAGACCATGGTACAAATGGTCGCTCAAAGGGGCGTGTAGATGGGCCACCCGGGCAGACCCTAGGGGCTCGGAGGTAGGAATCTCATAGGCAGTGCGGGGGTCTGCTCGCGATGGCAAGATCAGATGCAACGGGCCAGGGCCCGCAGCTCCCTCGAGGAGAGAGGAAAAAGGCATATCGGGCCTCACCCTCGAAGAATCGGCTTGAGTCAATGGGGGCACCG
This sequence comes from Boesenbergia rotunda, assembly GCA_024364735.1. Lineage (NCBI taxonomy): Eukaryota > Viridiplantae > Streptophyta > Magnoliopsida > Zingiberales > Zingiberaceae > Boesenbergia > Boesenbergia rotunda. Next base: position 278,690 of record JAGFNQ010007061.1, on the reverse strand, counting down.
AAGGGGTAGCCCCTTGAACTGAGGGAGTCAGAACAATAGGCGCGGATACCGGCAGAGTAGGAATCGTCGGCGAAGGAGGCACCGGGGGGGGGGGGGGTCTCCCTCGGGAGGATAGTCATGGTCCCAAAGGGAGGCGAACGGTCGCCTGACTGATCCCGATGGCGCCTGGTTGCCAATGGACAGGGATCCACGTCTGAAGCCTCAAGCTCAAAATCTGGCGTATCCCCCTCAGGCGCCTTACCCCTACTCACAGAGGGCACGTCAGCAGGATCTACCGCCGGTGGAGAGGATACTAGGGTAGCTAATGGAGAGTTAGCCGAATCAGCAAGCATAGCCGCTACCGCTGCCGCAAACTCGGCCTCATCCTCGGCGAACCCTGCCTTCAAGGATTCATACAAGATTCTGGATCCCAAAGAGGATGCAAGGTCACTAGAGGAGGTGGCTAGGAAGAGGAGGAGAATGGTAGCAGAAGAATAGTGGGAGAACGAAGGCAGCGAGGGAGACAATCACTAGCGCCTATATAGGGAATGGCGGTCAATCCTAACCGTCGGAAAGAGGGTTGCGAGGAAAGGCCAGATCTCCACAGAACCCTTCGATGGGTGGAGAAATCCCGGGGCAGGGGACAAGTGTCTCTGCCAATTAAATGTGTTGATGCAGTCTAACCCTGATTGTTGTTTTGGTGTTGACACCGATTTAAGTTTTAATTTAAGTATGGTTAAACGCATGGGGATTAAGTCCTAGTCGCGGAGTGGGCACGAAATCCTAACTTGGAGGGTTGGGTGAAAAGTCCTAGCTTGGAGGGCTAGGTGAAAAGTCCTAACTTGGAGGGTTAGGTGAAAAGTTCCAACTTGGAGGGTTAAGTGAAAAGTCCTAGCTTGGAGGGCTAGGTGAAAAGTCCTAGCTTGGAGGGCTAGGTGAAAAGTCCTAACTTGGAGGGTTGGGTGAAAAGTCCTAGCTTGGAGGGCTAGGTGATGAAATCCTGGTGAGTGAAGCTAGGTCCTAGCTTGGGAAGCTATGTTGAAGTCCCAGTGAGTGAAACTGGGCACGGAGTCTTAGTCCGGGAGACTAAGAACAAGTCAGAGAAGGGTCGGAGGCTGGTTCTCTCAACTAAGAGTGGGTTTGGCCTTGCCCGGATAGGTCTGGTGACCGATCAGGGAAGTTGGCACGAAGTTCCCTCTTGGATCGGTCTGGTGACCGATCCAGCGATGTCTGATCAGTCTGGTGACCGATCAGGGAGCTTCCAGTAACTTTGGCAAACCTACTGATCGGCTCCTGATCGGTCTGGTTACCGATCAGGGAGAAACCATGACCGATCAATCTGAACGATCAACTGTCGCGAGGTTTCTCACCCTGACCGATTAGGCAGGAGCCTGATCAGTCTGGGATCAGCCTGATCGGTCTGGTGACCGATCAGCCAGTGTATTTCAGGCGGGATTGTGGCAAGCTGATTTCTGGATCGATTTGGTGACCGATCTGGTGACTGGTCAGGGCGACCGATCATACGAGCTTGCGATCCCAAGTTTCTCACTGGGGACCGATCAGGTTGGAGCCTGATCGGTCTGGGATAGTCCTGATCGGTTCGGTGACTGATCACTTTAATTCAAAATCACTGTCAAATGTTCTGATCGCATCTGTTTTCTCTGCCGATTCTCTGATACGCTGCTGATATGTTTTGATATGCATTGCTAAGTGTCTGTTGGAGTGTGCAGGTGATACAAGAGGATTCAAATACTCAAGGAGGGTCAATGGAGGACTTTCCATGTAGCAGGTTTGGATCTATTGTGTTTTCAGGTCTCAACGGCGTCTAGCGCAACTGGCAACTGACGAAGGCGCGGCTAGCAACTGACGGAGGCTCAGCTGGAGGAGTGTCCAGTGGACTGAGTGCTTAGATAGGTCAGTAGGTCAGGGTGTGAGTCAGTGGTGCTGATGGAGCTGGCGACGTTGAGCAGGAACTTAAGAGACGAAGCTGGAAGCAGAGGAGCGGAAGGAACATGACAGAAACTTGGGAAGTTTGGCTGGGTTGTGTTCGAGCTCTCCGTTTGCTTGTGTGCTTAAGTGTTCTTGTTGCATTCCTGTGAGATCTATGTGAGCGTTCCTTCTTGTGTGATCTCTTGTACTCAAGTTCAATCATCTGTGAGATCCGTGGAGAGGTTTCACCACCGAGAATGAGGCTCTATCTTATCCGGTGTTCACCGGGGCTTGATCTGCCGACGATCAAGGGATCGCCCACCTTAAGGGCGCACCAAGGAGTAGGGGCAAGTTGTCCCCGAACCTTGTATATCGCTGTGTTAGCGTTGGTTTGATTCCTTGCTCTGTTTTATTCTTTCTGTTGCATTTTGTTTCCGCTGCTACTAATCTGATCACAGAAAGAAAGTTCAAAGAAGAGGGAGCAATTTGAGTATCTGGCTACATTCACACCCCCCCTCTCTAGCCATCTAAGGTCCAAAAAGTTGTATCAGAGCTTGGGGATCTGTACAAGCGGCTTAACATCCGAGAGTAATCAACAAGATGGCTGGAAGAGAAGGAATGAGCACAAACCGACCTCCACTCTTCGACGGCACATATTTTCAATATTGGAAATCGAAGATGGAGTTTTATTTGAAGACAAACATGAGCATATGGTTCTCGGTCAAAGAAGGTTTCATCCCTCCAAGAGATGTTGAAGGAAAAGATCTCGATTTCTCAAGTTGGTCGGCTGAGCAAATAAGAAAGAGTGAAGCAAATGCCAAAGCGGTGGTCACCTTGCAATGTGGGATGACAAGGATCAGTTGGTCAAGGTGGGTCCTTTCATAAGTGCTAAAGATCTATGGAATAAGATTATTGAGCTCCAAGAAGGAACTCATGAAACTCGGACAGCCAAGAAGGACCTCCTTCTCAACCAACTTCAAAGTCTCACCATGGGAGAAAATGAAACTGTAAGTTAACTCCATGGACGGTTCAAAGAAGTCTTGAATGGTCTACACTCCATAAATGAAAAGGTAGAAAACCGAGACATTGTGAGGTATGTGCTCAAAGCTTTCCCTAGGAATGCCTTGTGGTCATCCATGGTGGATGCCTACAAGGTTTCCAAGGATCTTTCTTTTGTTAAGTTAGAAGATCTATTTTGTGAGATGGAGCTACACGAGATCTCTAACACAAGCCCAAAAGAGAAAGGGTTTGCTTGCGTGGCAGGTAACAAAAGAAAGGAGAAGAAGGAAGAAGAGGAGGAGAAGAACTCCCATCATTTTTCTTTCATGGCAGTAGAGAATTCAAGTGAAGGAAGCACTGATGAATCAAGTGACTCCTAAACCGCGTCTTCATCATCTTTGGATGATGAAGAGGTAATTTCTCCTGAGCTAGATAAGTGCTATAGAGCAATAGCTTGCTTGACAAACATGCTCAAAAGTCTAAGAACAAGATTAAATCTTTGAAATTGGAAGTAAAACATTTAAAAACCTCTAAGGATGAGGTAATTGATGACTCGCATGATAAGTCACTTGAGAATGAAAATAAGGATTTAAAGAGCAAAATTGAAAATCTCAAGAATATTCTTGAGAAATTTTCAAGTGGCTCAAAAACCTTAGACATGATACTAAACTCCCAAAGGGCGGTTTACAACAAGGCCGGTATAGGTTACCGACATAAGGAACCAACCTTTGTATCCTTAATGTCTAGAACCCACTTTAGATCATCAAATGATTCTAGGGTTCAAAAGGTTAGGAAGAAATTGACTAAGGCATGAGTGCCAAAGTCATTAATTGTAGATGGCTTAGGTCCCAAGATTTGGGTATCTAAAACTTTCATATTTCGAATTGTATAGCTTAGGTTGAGGGGGAGCATCTATTAACATAGGTGGTTGATATTTGGTGCTCCAAACTCATAGTCATTCCTAGTTAGGAATGTGCTTACCATTTCCTCCAATTCACATGATTGGTTATGGAAAATCAACTTAAATGCTTTGATCTCTATTGTTTTAGCTCTTATAACACTATGATCTCTTGGCTAGTGAGTTATGAAATTTCACTTGAGCAGTAAGGAAATTTTCATGCAATGAATGATAGTATATCCATGCTTCAAAATAAATCTACAAGTTTTGAAAAAAATTTATATATATATTGCATGAATGGCTTAGGTTGGCACATAACTTATTTTATCATGGATTGTTTAGGTTTGAACTCTATAGTTCACTGTAAATCTAGGAGTTAGCCACAATATCAAATTGATGTTTATCTTTGCAATATCTTAGACTTAAGTTTTTCTTAATATTTTGGAAGATGAACTCAGTTGAATATGCCATGATTCTCTTGTATGAATGTATTATGCCAACATGAAGAACACATAGTTTGTGATGATCACTATGCAAATCTCACAATACGTCATTAGACAAAGAACATGAGCTTAAAATTATATGACTTAGTTGTTTATGTCTGATATGAATTGAATGATCAAAACTAATTGATACATACTTGATACTAATTTGATACAAGTGTGTTTTGAAAATTTAATCATATCTTTTGTATCATGAAATCTGATCATGCATTGATATAAACTTGTTTTTGAAACTCAAGTTCATGCTTAGATCATACTAGAAACATTCTGATACAAACCTGATAGACAAGTTTAGGGATTATGGACTTAACACATATCTTAAACAAATTTGAACATGCTTGTTTTTAAATATGTTTAAACAACTTTTTCCATGATATTTTTCTTTGTGGGAAAATACTTTTGGTTAAGAGAAATCCTTTAGGATCAATGGGACTGAATCTGAGTGAATTAGGGTTTAGGAGTGGTTGAGAGTTGAACCAAACCTGGGTTCAGATTTCTGAAATCTCGTTTCTGAAACTGTACAATGAAACAAATCTGATTTCAGAGTTTCTAAAACTCAGTTTCTGAAATCTAGTTCAGAAAACCTCTCTGTATCAAACCAGATCGGTCCACGGACCGATCAAGACTCACCCTGATCGGTCCACCGACCGATCCAGGAAAGTCTGATCAGTCTGGTGACCAATCAGATCAATACTGATTCTCAGATCATTCCAAATTGTATCAGATCACTCCTCAGACCAATCCCCCTTCATCAATTTTGATGAAGTATCAATAGAACTGAGTAGTAGGATGATGGTCAAGATACTTGGAACAAAACCTAATACTGATTTGATACAAACCTATGTTGGAATGTTCAAATTCATAAGAAAGGGTTTATTAAGTCATGACTCTTGCTCTTAATGTTGTGTTTCAGAAATTTTTCTGAAACGTCGAATATCAATAGAGTCTACACCCCTGTTGTGGAATGCAAATTGTTAATGCAGTTTTATCAGGAATGTATCAGAGTTTCAGGAATTTTTCTAAAATCTGATCGCTCCCCAGACTAATAAGAAATATTTCTGTATCAAGTAATCAACGAACATGATTGGTCACGGAGACCACTCAGGATTATGTGTCAGATACAGATGCATTCCTTACTTATCATATGAAACATATACATGTTTGACCATGATATATTTTTGTATATGTTTTCATGTGCAATTCACACTTTTTGGCGTATGATGCCATGATACATTTATGGTATATGCCCTTCATATGCAATTCAAAAATTGTCCTTTGATTATTTTAGATTTGGGGAGAGACTCGTGTTTGAGGGGGAGGTATGTTCAAACTTAATAACCATATCCTTTTCGATGTTTGACAAGGGGGAGAAAATGGTTGATTAAGTTTAGGGTTATTGTAGGGGGAGGATTTTGATTCCCTTACGATAATTAAAAAGCCTTCAATTGATCATCAATGCCTAAACTTAAATCGGGGTGTCAAACAACAAAAAGGGGTAGATTGTTGATGCAGTCTAACCCTGATTGTTGTTTTGGTGTTGACACCGATTTAAGTTTTGATTTAAGTCTGGTTAAACGCATGGGGATTAAATCCTAGTCGCAGACTGGGCACGAAATCCTAACTTGGAGGGTTGGGTGAAAAGTCCTAACTTGGAGGGCTAAGTGAAAAGTCCTAACTTGGAGGGTTATGTGAAAAGTCCAAACTTAGAGGGTTAGGTGAAAAGTCCTAGCTTGGAGGGTTAGGTGAAAAGTCCTAACTTGGAGGGTTGGGTGAAAAGTCCTAGCTTGGAGGGCTAGGTGAAAAGTCCTAACTTGGAGGGTTAGGTGAAAAGTCCCAACTTGGAGGGTTAGGTGAAAAGTCCTAGCTTGGAGGGCTAGGTGAAAAGTCCTAACTTGGAGGGTTGGGTGAAAAGTCCTAGCTTGGAGGGCTAGGTGATGAAATCCTAGTGAGTGAAGCCAGGTCCTAGCTTGGGAAGCTAGGTTGAAGTCCCAGTGAGTGAAACTGGGCACGGAGTCTTGGTCCGGGGGACTAAGAACGAGTCAGAGAAGGGTCGGAGGCTGGTTCTCTCAACTAAGAGTGGGTTTGGCCTTGCCCGGATCGGTCTGGTGACCGATCAGGGAAGTTGGCACGAAGTTCCCTCTTGGATCGGTCTGGTGACCGATCCAGCGATGTCTGATCAGTCTGGTGACCGATCAGGGAGCTTCCAGTAACTTTGGCAAACCTACTGATCGGCTCCTGATCGGTCTGGTGACCGATCAGGGAGAAACCGTGACCGATCAATCTGAACGATCAACTGTCGCGAGGTTTCTCACCCTGACCGATCAGGCTGGAGCCTGATCGGTCTGGGATCAGCCTGATCGGTCTGGTGACCGATCAGCCAGTGTATTTCAGGCGGGATTGTGGCAAGCTGATTTCTGGATCGGTTTGGTGACCGATCTGGTGACCGGTCAGGGTGACCGATCATACGAGCTTGCGATCCCAAGTTTCTCACTGGGGACCGATCAGGTTGGAGCCTGATCGGTCTGGGATAGTCCTGATTGGTTCGGTGACTGATCACTTTAATTCGAAATCACTGTCAGACGCTCTGATCGCGTCTGTTTTCTCTGCCGATTCTCTGATACACTGCTTATATGTTTTGATATGCATTCCTAAGCGTCTGTTGGAGTGTGCAGGTGATACAAGAGGATTCAAATACTCAAGGAGGGTCAATGGAGGACTTTCCATGTAGCAGGTTTGGATCTATTGTGTTTTCAGGTCTCAACGGCGTCTGGCGCAACTGGCAACTGACGAAGGCGCGGCTGGCAACTGACGGAGGCTCAGCTGGAGGAGTGTCCAGTGGACTGATTGCTTAGAGAGGTCAGTAGGTCAGGGTGTGAGTCAGTGGTGCTGATGGAGCTGGCGACGTTGAGCAGGAGCTTAAGAGACGAAGCTGGAAGCAGAAGAGCGGAAGGAACAAGACAGAAACTTGGGAAGTTTGGCTGGGCTGTGTTCGAGCTCTCTGTTGCTTGTGTGCTTAAGTGTTCTTGTTGCATTCCTGTGAGATCTGTGTGAGCGTTCCTTCTTGTGTGATCTCTTGTACTCAAGTTCAATCATCCGTGAGATCTGTGGAGAGGTTTCTCCATCGAGAAGGAGGCTCTATCTTATCCGGTGTTCACCGGGGCTTGATCTGCCGACGATCAAGGGATCGCCCACCTTAAGGGCGCACCAAGGAGTAGGGGCAAGTTGTCCCCAAACCTTGTATATCGCTGTGTTAGCGTTGGTTTGATTCCTTGCTCTGTTTTATTCTTTCTGTTGTATTTTGTTTCCGCTGCTACTAATCTGATCACAGAAAGAAAGTTCAAAGAAGAGGGAGCAATTTGAGTGTCTGGCTACATTCACCCCCCCTCTCTAGCCATCCAAGGTCCAACAAATTGCAGTCCTTATGCAGAAAGGACAAGTGGGACAGGCGGCCTGCCAACTAGGCAGCTTAGACAAAAGGGGGCTGACTTGGCCCAAACCCACGGGCTAGCTCCCGCTAATCCCTTGGTCCGAGTCCCGATCGGACGCGTGGCAGCCCATGTTCCTCGGGTCTGACTCGACCAAGTGGCCAAATCCCCACGGGCCAGCTCCTGCTAATCCCTTGGTCCGAGTCCCGGTTGGATGCGTGGCAGCCCACGCTCCCCGAGTCCGACTCGACCAAGTGACCAAATCCCCACGAGCAAGTTCCCGCTAATCCCTTGGTCCGAGTCCCGGTTGGATGCGTGGCGACCCACGCTCCCCAAGTTCAACCCGACCAAGCGGCCAAAGCTTCACGCAAGGGCGCGCTTCCGCGGTTTCCTCGACTAGTCCCCCGGGCGACCCAAGAGGCCCGAAAGATGGTCCAGGAAAAGCTCATCTCAAGCATCTAGACAGCGGATGAACTTTCAAACTTTTCAACTCTCGGGCAGTCGGCTCGGGAGACGGGCAAGCCAAAGTTGTTAGGCCCAGGCACTCAGCCAGGTCCAATAGCCCAGGTAGGTGCATGCTCAAAGCATAGATACTTGGAAGTTTTTTTTACCCAACGGCTGGACGGGTGGCCCACAGAAGCTTCGGCGTCTCGCCCGAATAGCTCCCTCTAGTACTCGAAGCGGGGGTATTGGAGAGTAAAGACAGATACACTCGAAAAGGAATGGGCCCAAAAGGAAAATTTCATTCAGTGTTACAAAATCAAAGACTCTTCGTCTATACACTAAAAAAAAGAAGGAAAACGGGGGCCCGACCCTCATTTGAAGGGTTATTTGAATATGTCGGGCAAATCCTTTGACATATCTCGGAGTTGAAGAGCTGAGGAAGGCATGTCAGCAGGTATGTGCCCACCTTGTCTGAGTTGCCGGACCATGCTGAGCCCTTGATGCTTCAGCACCACTCGAAGCTGCACAAAGACTTGGTCGGTAAAGGCCTCAGAATTGAGGTACTCGAGCCGATGGGTTTCCCATCTCTCAGGCTCCGCCTCCTTATAGGAACGTAATTCCTCCAACTCTGCCCGGGTTGCATCCCAGGACGCTTGACGTCTGCGCAACCTCTCCAGCTCCTCAGCCTGAGCCCGCAGTTGGTCCTGCAACGAACCAACCTCTTGCTCCCTGGCCGCCAGTTGTGCTCGCAAGGGTTGAACAACCTCACTGGCCCAACGATGCTTGACCTTGGTCTTCAGAAGGTCCGCTCGCAGCTGCTCCTTGCGTCTCCAATCACGAAGCTGCGCATGCTCGGCTTGGGCAACTCGGCGTTGCGCTTGAACCACCTTCGCGTCAACCGAGACAATCTGGGCTTTGGAAGTCTCTAACTCCTCCCAAGCCTGACTCAGTAAGTCCTGAAGGCCGATAATTTCCGCCCTCAAGCTATTTAGAGAGGCATCGTCGGAAGCCAGCTGGGTATGACGGAGTCGGGCTTCAAGATCTTCCGCCCTCCGCTCGGCACGATACCGGGCCTTGGCGTGACTCAGCATGGATATGCACATGCTGAAGCTTTGGGCCCAAGACTACAAAAAAGAGCTAGTGACATCTTACCTGAGGAAAGTGCAAGGCACACAACAGCCCGTAAACATATACTTGCGTGGTCGTAGCCATGAAGTCGTCCACCCAGACGCTTGGTCCACTCGAGCTGCCCGCTCGCAAGACGGACAGAAACCGGTCCGCTACAGTACCATACAGCTGAACATCTTGCGACTGTATGACGGTTGTGCCGCTCAGCACCGTCATGCTCATAAGCAAGTTAGATAGCGAGGGTGGCAGAAGGTGCATTAGGCATTCGTTCGTAGGCTCCCCCGACCGGGTCAGGGAGGCCTCCCCTGAAGGGGCAACAGCTGACCCCATCGGGAGCATCAAACGAGAAGGAGGCGGCAGCGCGGGGAAGTCAGTCATGGGTGCTTTGCCCTTTTGCCTTTTGTTGGGTCGACTAGAAGAAGCTTCCGTTGGGTTGGTCGAGTCGGGCACGAACTCCTCACCCCGGGGTCGCCTCAGCAGACGACTCAGAGGTCGGGCATCCTCTGAGTCAGACCGGGAGAGTTCCTCATCCTCAGGCACGGAGGCAGGATGACGAGGGGTAGGCGACTTAGAGCCCAAGAGAGCTGCCTCCTGCTCTGCCGATAGCTCCGCACTCGGTTCCTACTCAGCCCGCTGTTCTGCTATGCGCACCCCTCGCTCTTGCATCAACTTCAATATACGCGCCTCCATCTCCGTGGGCTCCAGGCCGTAACCCTCTTCGGGGGCAGCCGAATACATCATCACGGCTATCAGGCAAACAATGGTCAAGTGGCAGTAAAGAGATAAGGAAGGAGAAAAAATACTTACCAAGAGAAGCGGGCTGGTGAAATAGCGCAGGGCTGAGTCCGAACACGGACAGAAGGTTCTCACACAGTAAGGGCACACTAAGGAAGTGTCGACCTCCGAGCACGGAGAGAGCAATCTCGAATGGAGGGAATTTTCGGGAATGCATATGATGAGGAGGTGTCTGAGGAAAGTTCAGCAGAAAGCCGGTCGACCAGGCCGGGGGCACGACAGGGCGAATATAAAAATACCTCTCTCTCCAACCCTTATTGGAAGATGGAAGCTTGGAAAGGAAGGAGGCACTCGGACGGGCTTGGAAGTAGAACTCACCCAGCTCTTGCCTTTTCAGGCAAAAGAAATAGTAAACGATATCGGCTCGAAGGGGAATTCGATACAGCTGAAAAATAATAGCCGACCCGCAGAGGAGGCGGATGGAATTGGGAGTTAGCTAGGACAGATTAAAGTGGAGGTAGCGACAAACCGAGACGATGAAGGGGTGGACTGGGAAATGTAGTCCGACTTGCAAGTGATCTCGAGAGATGGTAATGTAGTGCTCTGGAGGTCTTGTGGGTTGGTCGGAGGAAGCGGGCAGCAAGATATGATGATCGGACGGAATGTGAAACTCTGCTCTAATAACGTCGAGGTCGCAATGTTCAAGGACTGACCTCATGGTGACATACCACGGAGCCAGGTCGCCAGATGAAGAGGCCATGCAGAATGAAAAAAGGAAGGAAATCTAACCAATGAAGAGGTCGCCGGAGAAGAAAGATGAGATCGGAGGTTCCGCCACAGCCCTAGCCGGAAACAGAAGTGCAGTACGTTGGTGTAAAAAGTGAAGAGGCGGTGGTAAAAGTAAAAACCTACTTATACAATCTCGGGGGCTATAATAACCGCCCGATGGCAGGCCACAGAAGAAGCGGTGGTTAGGGATAGCCGTCCGATCAGGCCTCGAGAGGCCCGAGAAACAAAGCGTCTCACGCACGACCTCGTCATTCACCGGACAGACGACAAACGCCTCGTCGCTAGGAGAGGCAATGGAGAAAGGACACGTGGGACAATCATTAACCGCGGGCATTAAATGCATAAGATTTCAATCCGCTCGAATAACCCGGGCAGCAGAAGGTGAAAAGAAGGACGATGTGACATATCTGGCCCTTGACGTGCCAGGCTTACTTCCACAGATGACAGTCTAGTCAATCGGACTCAGCGCCTCCTTCGACTAGACTCGAGGGGGATGCTTATGATCCCAGCCTTGCTTACGGGTAAGTATGACCCGCTCAGCCAGCTAGCCTGGCGCCCCAAAGGTCCGGCAGAGACATCACCTGGGGGGGTCCTCGAGCTCGGAAGCCTCCCGGGGCACTGTTCAGCCGGCAACGGGCAGGCGGGCGAGTTGACCCCAAGCCTCTCCCGGTCCGATCACCTCGACCCGTTTCCCGACCTAGACCTAGGTCATGCGCTCCCGTCGGACGCGTGGCGGCCCACGCTCCCTTCGCATCACATGAAGCAGACACCCAACAGGGTCAGCCAGGCATATCCCGGTAACTCCCGACTCAGGGCGTATTCTGCGTCTCGGCACTCCCAGTCGGACGCGTGGCTGCCCAGGCTCCCTGGCCATTACCCGACCCGGTCCTCGACACCAGGACCCGCCGGTCGGCGCTCGGGGCAAGGACTATCTCGTCCCTATGACCCCTACATCATCATACCCAGGGTATGGCCCTGAGGTCGGAGTACCGCACGCCTTACTCATTTTTGACACATCTCGCGGCTAGACCGCTAATCTAGTACTATCGTACTGCTTGAGCACCCCACGCCTTGCCGCGTTGCTCCCTAGTGCTCTCATACGGGCTGACAGACACTACACCCTAGTCTTGTCAATCATGGATAAGGGTCGTCAGTCCCCCTGGCTATATAAATCCTTCACTCCACTTCTCGCAGGTATGCGCGCGCGAGCTCTCTCATCTACTACTGCATTTCAATTCAGCTCCGCCATATTTTCCACGGATACTGACTTGACCGTCGGAGTGCCTGACTGGGGAAACCCTCGGCGGGTTTGATAACGGTCACCGTTTTGCAGGCGAGAGCCAGCTCGGAGCCAGATCAGCACCGTCCTGACCGCTCATACCGCGGAGAAGGCCATCCGACCCTGGGGATCGCCACCTCGCTTCGCGACAGGATCAATGTCTAATAATCACAAGCGCCATTATTACTTTATGATGCATTTCTCAGGATCATCCATAAATTTTGTGATCCACTATTGCCTAAACCAGGTATGGTTCATCTATTCATAGACATTATAGATTGTATGGATTATCCACTATTTTGATTATATGGATTAATCTAAATAGTATTACATAAACCATACAATCATATAGCCAAATAGGGGTTTCCTCTTATGTGACATTTTGTCATCAGTTTCCTATATACTCAAGTTCGAATCTCAAGACATCAAGATTAGTTCCTCTTATGTGGGGTATCATCAAGTATGCCATGTTGATACCCCTGATAAGCACATAATCTTATTTAGACTAAATCAAAATTTTAAAAGCCATAAGAAAAGTATCATACCAGGATCCTTAGATTATTGGTTTTTAAATATTAGTCCATTACAATGATAGTAATGGACTAATATTTAATCATATGAATAATCCATAACAAAATAATCATATGGATTATATCATATGTATAATCCATATGATAATTATACACCTCTAGTTATAAACTAATCATATGACTATCATAGTCATATCATATTATAACATTATATATAATTTTATCATATTATAACAAATATGACATATAATACATATAATTATAGTCATATGATAAATAGTTAATCATGTTGGATTAGTCATATTAATTATTTTATAACAAAATTATAACATATTAGTTAATTATATGACTATAGTCACAAGTGATCCATATGTTATAATTTTGTATAGTTTAATGGTTTTGTATAATGTAATCCATATTATGGATATAATAGTCATGGATATTAATTATATGACTATTTGATTAACTAGTCATGGATTATACTTGTTTTCTTTGGCATTATTTGATTATAGTTTAATGGATTATCATATGGATTAATCCAAGTCTGTTAAGCATATGGATAATGGATTATCATTATAGTGTTATCCATATTATAATTATTTAATTAACCTATAATAGTTTAATGGATTAATTAACTTAATCATATGTAATTAAGTTAATTAACTAATCATATGGATTAGTTATGCATATTAACTAGGTTACATTATGTGTAACTATCCGCAACACCACTATTTATTTAGTTGACTAATTACATATGGATTATCATTATTCCCTAGGTTACATATGATTTGTTAATCATAGTATTAGCCATAGTCACTATTTATAATCAATCTACAGGTTAATTCATATGATAATTACATATGGATGATACATTAATGCAACACCACTCAGATTTTTATTATATATATTTTATTATCGTAATGGACTATTAGTCCTATTACAATCATACTATAAGCGTCGCTTATTAAAATTACTAGAATTATAAGTGTCCCCCCAAAATAATCATCTGTTCACTAATACTTGTAGTAGCCTCGGTCAAGGTAAAAGATTTAGTCTAACTCAAATTAGATTTAATGACCTTAAATGCACTCAATTAGATTGACTAATACATGCTTTTATCAAAACAGGATAGTAAATGCACTAATACATACAAAATTTCAAAAAAGTTTTCTACCTTTCAGGTATGGAATATCTCTATCTAAGGAGATGTGTCCTAAAACATCAAAGGAGATAGAGGAGATGAAGACAGTTCCTTATGCTTCGGCTATAGAAAGCCTTATGTATGCTATGCTATGTACGAGACTGGATATCTGCTTTGACGTGGACATGGTTAGCATATATCAGAGTAATCCAGGACAGATATATTGAACTGCGATAAAACATATATTGAAGTACTTGAAAAGGACTAAGGATTATATGCTAGTTTACCAGGCAAATCAATTACTCCTTGTAGATTACACGGATTCTGACTTCTAATCAGATAGGGATAAAAGTAAGTCTACCTCGGGGTATGTGTTTACTTTAGGAGATGGAGCCATCGTATGGAGGAGTGTCAAGCAGAAATGCGTGGCGAACTCAACCATGGAAGCTGAATATGTAGCAGCCTCTGAGACGGCCAAGGAAGCTGTATGACTCAGGAACTTCTTGATGGACTTGGATGTGATTCTAATTTGCCCAGAGCTATCACAATTTATTGTGATAATAGTGGTACAGTTGTAAACTCGAAGAAATTACGAGTCCATAAGGTAAGTAAACACATAGAACGCAAGTACCACCTGATACGAGAGATCGTAAAGCAAGGAGAGTCTTTTGTTAACTATTTTGATTATAATTTTGATTATCCATAGATTATTAGACATTATTAAAATATGATTGTATAACCATAATCTATGGATTATTAGACATTATTAGACAAAATCCATAGACCATGTAATACTGGTTATAAATATTAGTCCTATTCATATTATAAATAAGTCGTATTATCATATGCGTAGCATATTATTGGTTTTTAAATATTAGTCTATTACAATGATAGTAATAATTCATATGATTAAATATTTATATTAACCTAATTTTTTTGATGCAGGAGGGGATCCAAAATAATTTTCAAATTTATATATTTAGGGTTTTTTTTAAATTGGTTATATATTTTTATTTAGTTTGTTCCTAAATCTTAGGAAATCAAGTCTTGATAGGTTTTTTTAATTGGTTATATATTTTTTGTTTAGTTTGTTCCTAAATTTTAGGAAACAAATTTTGTTGGTTAAATTTGTTCCTAAATTTCGGAGAATAAGTCTGGTTTGTTTAGAGTTTTTTTAGGGATATGAGTGCTATATAAACTCATGCTTAGATGATGTTTAGGACAAGTTGTTTAAATATTGAATCAATTTGCTTCGCTTAAGCCACGTTACGGCTATATCTCTATTTTTCTCTTCTCGCTCTTATTTTTCTCAATAAGGTTTAAGCCCAGTTTTGGCTACTCCTTATCTCGTTAGTACTTTCTTATTTTTTCTCGTAAATCCCTTTGAAACTTCTCGTCCCAGAATAATCTATATTCTGCCCGGCGTCAGTTGGTATCAGAGCTCATTAAGATCCAATAGAGGGTCATCGCGGACGTGGTCGTGGTCGCAACAAGCAGGTTCCGACTGAGGAAGCCTAGCACCGTGATCGTAGTATCCAAGATATAATGATGATTGAGGATTTACAGAAGCAAGTTGCGGAATTAACCCAGCGTTTGGCAGCGCGGGATCTTGAAGATCATGAAATCTCTGACGGTAACTCTGAGTCTCCTTTCGAGAACCTGTATCATCGTCGTGCTACATATCGGAAATACCATGGTCGAGAAGAACGATTTGGGGACTTTGGTTTCCGAGTGGATCTTCCTGAATTTTTTGGCACATTATAAGCGGAAGGCTTCGTTGATTGGATCAACGAAGTAGAGAGGATTTTTGAATATAAAGAAGTACCTGATCACATCAAAGTAAAGTTGGTCGTTATCAAGTTAAAAGGTCGAGCTTCAACATGGTGGGAGCAACTTCGACGATCATGGGAGAGACAAGGTAAATCCAAAATTATTGATTGGGAAAAAAAAATGAAGAAACTAATGAGATCACAATTTCTTCCCTTCGGCTACACCCAAACATTGTATCAACGACTCCATACCTTGAGGCAAGGAGCTAGAACCGTTGACGACTATACAGAGGAATTCTATCAGCTTATTGCTCGGAATGATTTGTCCGAGACCGAGGAGCAGATGGTAGTGTGATATTTAGGGGGATTACGTCAACCCTTACAAGACACCCTGAGCCTTCACTCACTTTGGACCATTTCGGAGGCCTATCAGCGAGCCTTGACAGTTGAAAAACAACTAAACCGAAGACCGACGACTAGGAGCGATCAAAATAATCAAGTTGTTCGCCCTCCAGAGCCGCACCCTTCTCAGCAGCCACAACAAGGTAACCCTAAGACCCCTATCAAGTGTTTTCGATATGGTGAACAGGGGCATCGAGCTTCGGAGTGTAAAAGATCCCTAGATAAAAAAAACAAGACTCTGCTAGTTGAGGAAGACATAGAGGATGAACTCGAACAGATTGATGAGCCGATTTATGATGACTATATTGATGACGAGGTTCTTTATGGCGATGGTCATGAGACTCTCATCGTACGCAAGAACCTACTGATCCCTAAGGAAGAATCTGAAGATAATTGGCTGAGAACCAACATTTTTCACACGACGTGCACGGTTGCAGACAAAGTTTGCAAGATGATTATTGATAGTGGAAGCTGTGAAAATATTGTATCCAAACAAGCTGTTCAAAAGTTACAATTGAAGACAGATCGTCATCCAAAACCCTACAAGTTATCATGGCTACGTAAAGGAAGTGAGGTAACCGTAGATAGGAGGTGTCTTTTATCTTTTTCTATTGGCAGCAAGTATTATGATCGAACATGGTGTGATGTTGTGTCAATGGACGCATGTCACGTATTGTTGGGACAACCGTGGCAATATGATCGCAGCGTCACTCATGATGGGCGAAAGAACACATACACCCTCAGCATCAAAGGGAGGAACATCGTATTAGCTCCTCGACGAGAAGGAACCCCTTCAAATTTGGTAACCAATAATTCTACACTACTTTCTATGTCCAGATTTTTGAATGAGATGAAGCACAGAGATGTAGTCTATGTTTTGCTTCCTTTCAAAAGCAATGTAATAGACCCGGACTCGGATCTACCAGCTGAAGTACAACAACTCTTATCAGACTTCGCTGAGTTGATAGTCGAAGACCTTCCTCCAGGACTGTCCCATGCCCCCAGCACATTCATGAGATTCATGCATCAGGTCTTGCGGTGTCACGCCCCGAGGAGCTGCCCGTCCCATACCGACCGGACTGCCACTCCCTCGACCGACGGACAATTCAGAAACCTAACCTCTACGACCACCTCAGATGATTGTACCACAACCTATAGGGCTGGAACAACTATCTGAAATCAACAAAAGCGAGATAGCGATGAAAGCTGCGTACCGGTACGACTTACGACAAACGCAAAACACAAGACCTCCATGGCTCACAAAAATACAACTATACCACTGTATAAAAGACACGACCAGACATGAATACAGCAGCGGAAAAGTAAAGAAACGAAAACAGAAAATGGGTACCAACATGTACCACTATAAAGTAAAAGAAACATCCCGGAGTCATCTCGAAGAAATATGCGAACTGGGACAGGCTGCCAGGCACTCCAGACAATCATCCTGAAACAAAAAACAGGGAGCTAACGGGGTGAGTAACAATACTCAGCGAATATCTCATCAGATATACAAGATAGTCTAGCTAGCAATAGAGTAACAGGCTATCGAAATAACACAGGTACAGGTAGTGGTAAGAACACTGAACAGGAATAGAAAATGCCATACCAATGTGGCTGAGTAGCTGAAACCAGACATAAGGGTCTCCTGTATGTGCATGTCAATCAAATGCAACATCCAAGTATAACAAGCACGGCAAGTGCAAAAGATGTGTATGCACATGGTGCAATGACATAGTCACCTCTGTCGCCGGTCAGACATCGTCACCTATGTACGGGAGGAAGCTGAGCGGAGGCCACCCTCCAGCGTAGAGCTGTGACTGCCGTCCGTACTCTGCCGTCGCTACTCCTGAGCAACCGAGTAGACGGTATGCTGCCAGCGTAACACCCCTACTCCATGACCTATCCTGGCGATATCACTAATAGCCCCAGGCTAAGACCTATCCTGGCGATATCTCTATCAGCCCCAGGCCATCACCTATCCTGGCTATATCACTAATAGCCCCAGGCCAAAACCTATCCTGGCGATATCTCTATCAGCCCCAGGCCATCACCTATCCTGGCTATATCACTATCAGCCCCAGGTCATCTCTGGAGGATATCTCTATCTGAGTGTTAACACCTACCCCATGTATATAAGTGGGGGAGAGACCACTCTCTCTCAACTCCTGGTATATGGACTACTCAAGGAGGGACCTCTGCCTGCTACCACGCTCCGATTCACTAACCCATGAGTGCATGAGCGGAGCAGCACAGAGCACACTACCCATACCCCGTCAACCACTAACCCATGAGTGGCCGTATGGATAGGTCAGTATGACTGTCGACCTAACTCACCCATAAGGGGCCACTGATCGACAGTGATGCACAGTGCACGATGATGCATGACTCTGGTCAAACAGCATCCACTATCTAATCCACCTATATCAACATGATATGCAAGGATCATAAATAATGCACCATAACCTAGGTCCTAAAGGTATAGGTATCACATGCCAGGTATATCATAAACAGTATCAGCCAAGGTAGAGCAGATATAAAATACTACATTACTCTACCGCTAAACATAGCATATCAACTATGACTAATCTAAAAGATAAGTCAGAGATACCCGCCTTAATATAACGTAGTCCAAGCGACGAGAATCCCTCGTCCAAAATAATAGCCGCAACACAAAAAGCCGCGACACTCAATATCCTGCATCAAATACAAAAATCACTTAGCTAATTATACATTTACTAAATAACCCAACCATCCAGGATTGGGTTCAGATTATGTCCAACCTAACCCTAACCCAATCAACCTAAGGTTGGTTCAGATTAGGTCTAACCAAAATAAACCCAATCAATCTACATGATCAGAAACTTTCAAGAACAACAGAAACACCACCATACACATCCCAGCTCACGGTAGCCTCCAACTAGATCAAATCACACACTGAAACAGAAATCAACTCAGTGCAAATCCCTCAGAAAACTTCCAGCAAAAGCAAAGGACTCCAAATTCAAAATCTTCATAGCGTATCAAACAATTTCCAAACACATGATATAAGCCAACCAACTTCGCATTCATTCACAGCATAGGGTTTCAATCCAAATCAAGAACAACTACACAACACGGACCAACTCACCTGATCGAAGCCACGCACGGGAGAGGGAAGAACTCCCTATTCAGAAACTGATCTACAGCAATCAACCAAACTCCCACTCAAAACAGAAATCAAATCCCGACACAAGCACCGTGTGATCCAAGAACCGCAACCCCAATAACACATGAACATAGATCGAGATCCAAACTCACGGGAAATCAATCTGATTAGAACAGAAAAACTCGATCATAGACCCAATTCCTCACCTCAGATGAGTCTGGCCTCCCTTGCTCTGGCTCCGGTGATCACAGCCACGCTCCCAGCCCTCGATCCATTCCCAAAGCCGATCAAGAAAACCCTAGATCAATAAATCCCAACTCAGGACCAAAATAGATCTGCGATCTACTTAGAGAATCATGGTTAGAGACTAGGGACCGGAGATTAGGCTAAGCTTTCACAACTTACCTCTACGAGAGTCGCCGTTGACACAGCTTGTCGGCAGCAAGGATCGCAGGCTACTGGCACAACCACGTAACCCTCCTCCCGACTCCAATCATTTGCCCTAGATCTAGCGAGAGAAGCAGAGAAAAGAATAAAGATGGCCGGCCTCGGGTTCGTTAGCTTCGCGTGGAGTTGTCGTCCGACGATGAATCGAGTGCAAGGAGAGGAAATAACTAGAGATCGCTGTGGCGCCGGCGGTTCCCTCACGTTCATCGCTAGGTCTTGGATGGAGGGCGAGGAAGAAGAAGAAGAAGGAAAAGAAACGGAAGGGAAATCGGGCAAAAGAGGAGGAATCGGCTAGGGCAAAGTATTGGTGAGGAAAGAAGAAAAGTGATTATATAAGGGTGGCAATCTTACAAAAAGGCCCGTAGAGTTTAGCTACTCCACAACCCACTCTTAATTTTGCTCTTTTTGCCATTTAACCCCTTATGATTTAGTTTATGAGCGTCTAGGCCCTCCAATTCTTCGTATTTTAACATTCTCCCCCTCTTACAAAAATTTGGTCCCCAAATTTTGCTATCTAGGTAACCAAATGCGATCATACAGTACAAAATACTGAACGAATCACTCACCCGTACCTTGATCAAAACACGTGGGGGTTGCAAGCTCGAATAATATCCTCGAGCTCCCAGGTCGTCACAGCATCTGAATGGTGCTGTCATCCGACTTTAACTATTTCGGATTGCCTTGTTCCGCAACTGACGCTCCCCATGCTTTAGGCTCCGTGTCGGAACCTCCTCGTAGGTCACAACCGGCTGAAACGAAGCTAATACCTCCGACAAAATACGTGCTGGGTCAGCCACGCATCTACTCAGCATCGAGACGTGGAATACATCATGCACACCGGCCAAAGCAGGGGGAAGTGCTAGTCCGTAAACTACGGCTCTGATCCTTTCCAGAATCTGGAACAGACCAATATACCGTGGAGCTAGTTTACGTCTGAGACAAAGACGTTTCACCCCTTTCGTGGGTGAAACTCGAAAGATAACATGATCACCCGCGGCAAACTCTATGGGTCTGCGCCTCCGATCAGCATAGCTTTTCCCGCGATCTCGTGCTGCTAAAAATCTCCGTCTGACAGTCCGTACAAGCTCTGCCTCGTGCTGAACTCTCTGGGGTCCCAGCAGCTGAGTCTCACCGACCTCATCCCCGAGGGTGGGTGTCCGGCACGCCCTACCATACAACGCCTCAAACGGTGTCATCTGTATCGTCGAATGAAGGCCGTTGTTGTAGGCGAACTCCACCAAGTGCAACTGGTCCTCTCAACTGCCCCCAAAGTCCATCACACACGAGCGCAGCAAGCCCTCTAGAACCTAAAAGGTACGCTCGGACTGCCATCCGTCAACAGACGAACAACTAAACTGAATCGCAGCTATGCACCTGTAGTTCGTAGGAAACTCCTACCATATTCCAGAATAATCTCTAAAATCTAGTATTCTTCCTATCGTATATATCTACTAAATTATCCATCGAGTCCATCCTACGGATCGAAGGAAAGTGCATAGATTTGGTTAATCGTTCAATGATTACCCAAATTGACTCGCGTTGCCTCCATAAACCAACGTACAAGGCTTTCTCTCGTAGGGAAATCTTTGAGAGTAAGTCCGCTAGTCTCTGACACTCCCTGTGGGTTATGAGCCCACCACGTTACCACTGCGTCAATCGACGTATCAATAGTCTGAATACGAAGACTCTCAATGTCCTTTTCCATGTCGTTCCGCTAACAGAAAAGTTTCGAATCCCTGTACACTCGGGTACATCCTGAGGATATCGTAAAACTAGATCAATGCGCCATCGAAGTAAATTCTCCGGAACCGGAAGTAATCTCAAGACCGCACCACCTATTACGGAATAAACTGTTCCGCATACACCACGCGGACCCCTACATCCGATGCCCTAAGGCTACTCCACCTCGAACACACCGAGGGTAATAATCTCTAACCAGAGCACACCTAATCTGATCGACAAAAGTGTCCAATCATCCAAAGGTAACAACAAGTGCTCATATACCCAGTCAAGAATACATCCGGATGTTGTCTACGAATAGTAACGACTCATCCCAACCTCCTAAGGCACCAGACTCGAGCAATCCACGTGGTGGCCAGATCATCGGTATGCCCATACAACATACCAAGGGCATAATTGATCAAGGGATCATCATCTAACCATCAGCTACAACCGAACAACTAATCAACATCATCTCTATCAAGGGTGCTCAACCCTAGGATCACTTGTGCCATATCTATAATTTGATCATCCGAATACACAAGAACTGTGCAGATTGGGTTAATCGCTTAATGATCACCCAATTCACATCAAGCCCTCACCGAGTCCTAAGTAAGTCCATGACAAGATCCTTAATACCGGTTCTTATTTCCAACCATAAATTGGAATCGTCTAGTATAACCCAGCGAGTCTCTAAGATTCAACCTTCATCTATTGACATACCAAATACCTAACTACAACATCCGCGATATCCTCCCTAATATCGATCCACCAACGGAAACGCCTCCGGTCTCTGTATCTTCGATATTACCTGCAAAACACACAAACCAAGAACGGTGAGCCTCACTTGCCTAATAGGTGAGATAATCAGTGAAGCTCCTCCATAAATAGGTCAGAAAATTTTCAAACCATAGAAAACGCTAGAGCACTCCTTCGGACTGGCGTCCGGATATTCTCGAACTACGGAAACGTTCGAGAGCTAAGGCTACCACTGCGTCAGTACGGCCCAGTGACAATAGGAAAACCCTAACGTCCACGTGCTAGAACCTCTAGCTCTGAAACGAGTAGATACTGTAACCTAGTCGTCTTTGATACCAATGAACCACCACATGGACTGGTTTGGAGGTCAACTCGTAACCACTCTCACCTGCCAACCAACGGTATACCCCTCGAGGCCCGTCCTCGATAACCTCCACTGATTACAGTCGAATTTCTTAGGTGTTACGCAGCTAACACCAAATTCACCGCACCATATCCATTCCTAATTCTCGATGTATCATCGAGAATATTTAACACGTACGACCTGTCTATGAGTCATGATACCTCAAAGGCTAGAACAGAGTCAGCTCAGCCGACTAACCGTCGTCTCGTAACCTGATATACTCCAACTCCGCTCCAAAAAGGAGATAGAGACACACACTTCCTTAGGAGTATCCCAACGTAATCGAAAAATAATTATTTGTTTCCTGAGTACCGTCCTTAGTGTCTTCACATAAAGGTAACTCAGTCTCGTAAGTGATTTGCATCGCTGCACAAACCAGAAGTCCAAAGGTACCTTCTTGGTTATCCAAACCAAGTACAAGCAATAATCCCGCAAGTGTCAAGCAACTAGCTCTACACTCCTCCGGATCGGTACAAGACACATTTGACTGTACTATTTAGGTTATCTAACCAAGTATAATGAATCCGAGGTCAAAAGTCCCACAGACCAGGATACATCTATCCTCTATCCACTGAAATGATAAACAGTGAATATCATCTCTGCTGCATCCAGCAGGTCATGCCCTTCAAACATGCCACCTAGGCTATCTGTACGGAAATAAATAACCCTAACCGCCCAAAGCTCCATGAGCTAAAGTGGATCGATCTTATGTCGGTCGAGCCAACTACGATACGCAAGCTCCAATAGATTGTCGTCCGATTTAATCCTAGCTTCCCAACTCATCAGTCGGTACCATTGAAGCATCAATATTCTCCACTATACCATCGAATTCATAACGTGTCATCCGATTATCTCCTTAGTCAACCTTGACCATAATGGTGATTTGGAAAAGCTTGACTAGGTGTCAATCGAGCTACCTCCAAGTCAATGGATACCCACCCTAACATTAAGGGAATCGATATCCAATCCCTCTTGGAAAATATGCATCCCACCTATCCAAGGTAGAGTATACAACAGTATAAGCGATACTCAAGAGGTATATATCTATGAAAGTCATACTCATATTCCAGCTATATCGATCTTTTACTATCAGTTATAGTAGATAGCTAGTACTACACTTCCTGCATCAATGCAGGTCATGTACTCACTCGTACCCTCTAGGTCACCTAACTCAGCACAAGTGAACCAGAAGTCTAAAACTCCCCGATATAGGAGAAATCACCACTGTATCGATATGCAGTCTCAATATCTCACACAATCAATAACAACTGATACTAATATACAACTGGTATAGGACAGGAATTCTATAACTCGAATTCCTTAACTTCTGATAGGTTATTGACAGATTCGACCCTCGTCCTCCGAACATATATCGGTGCTAGTCGAGAATCAACATTCTCTGCATCCTAGACGAGTCGACAACATGTCAACCAGTCACCTATAATCGACTCCCAACATGGTCGCAAATAAAACAGATCGACTACATGCCTTCCAGCCAAAACATATCTACGAGTACCCACCGGTCAAGTATAAATCATATCACCATAAAGAAATCTCTAACGGTACACTAAATAGTAGATACAAAAGAGGTAAATGAGTCATGACATATACCTCGTGTCACCTGGAGATGTCCCATCGCCGCCATGTCCCAATCACGTCCATCGAGAAAACGACTCCGACTCAAAATCCGAAAACACCCACAAGACCACAAGGTATCTCGCAACCTGGGCTCTGATACCAAAAATTGTCACGTCCCGAGGAGCTGCCCGTCCCATACCGACCGGACTGCCACTCCCTCGACCGACGGACAATTCAGAAACCTAACCTCTACGACCACCTCAAATGATTGTACCACAGCCTATAGGGCTGGAACAACTATCTGAAATCAACAAAAGCGAGACAGCGATGAAAGCTGCGTATCGGTACGACTTACGACAAACGCAAAACACAAGACCTCCATGGCTCACAAAAATACAACTATACCACTGTATAAAAGACACGACCAGACATGAATACAGCAGCGGAAAAGTAAAGAAACGGAAACAGAAAATGGGTACCAACATGTACCACTATAAAGTAAAAGAAACATCCCGGAGTCATCTCGAAGAAATACGCGAACTGGGACAAGCTGCCAGGCACTCCAGACAATCATCCTGAAACAAAAAACAGGGAGCTAACGGGGTGAGTAACAATACTCAGCGAATATCTCATCAGATATACAAGATAGTCTAGCTAGCAATAGAGTAACAGGCTATCGAAATAACACAGGTACAGGTAGTGGTAAGAACACTGAACAGAAATAGAAAATGTCATACCAATGTGGCTGAGTAGCTGAAACCAGACATAAGGGTCTCCTGTATGTGCATGTCAATCAAATGCAACATCCAAGTATAACAAGCACGGCAAGTGCAAAAGATGCGTATGCACATGGTGCAATGACATGGTCACCTCTGTCGCCGGTCAGACATCGTCACCTATGTACGGGAGGAAGCTGAGCGGAGGCCACCCTCCGGCGTAGAGCTGTGACTGCCGTCCGTACTCTGCCGTCGCTACTCCTGAGCAACCGAGTAGACGGTATGCTGCCGGCGTAACACCCCTACTCCATGACCTATCCTGGCGATATCACTAATAGCCCCAGGCTAAGACCTATCTTGACGATATCTCTATCAGCCCCAGGCCATCACCTATCCTGGCTATATCACTAATAGCCCCAGGCCAAAACCTATCCTGGCGATATCTCTATCAGCCCCAGGTCATCACCTATCCTGGCTATATCACTATCAGCCCCAGGCCATCTCTGGAGGATATCTCTATCTGAGTGTTAACACCTACCCCATGTATATAAGTGGGGGAGAGACCACTCTCTCTCAACTCCTGGTATATGGACTACTCAAGGAGGGACCTCTGCCTGCTACCACGCTCCGATTCACTAACCCATGAGTGCATGAGCGGAGCAGCACAGAGCACACTACCCATACCCCGTCAACCACTAACCCATGAGTGGCCGTATGGATAGGTCAGTATGACTGTCGACCTGACTCACCCATAAGGGGCCACTGATCGACAGTGATGCACAGTGCACGATGATGCATGACTCTGGTCAAACAGCATCCACTATCTAATCCACCTATATCAACATGATATGCAAGGATCATAAATAATGCACCATAACCTAGGCCCTAAAGGTATAGGTATCACATGCCAGGTATATCATAAACAGTATCAGCCAAGGTAGAGCAGATATAAAATACTACATTACTCTACCGCTAAACATAGCATATCAAGCATATCAACTATGACTAATCTAAAAGATAAGTTAGAGATACCCGCCTCAATATAACGTAGTCCAAGCGACGAGAATCCCCCGTCCAAAATAATAGCCGCAACACAAATAGCCGCGACACTCAATATCCTGCATCAAATACAAAAACCACTTAGCTAATTATACATTTACTAAATAACCCAACCATCCAGGATTGGGTTCAGATTATGTCCAACCTAACCCTAACCCAATCAACCTAAGGTTGGTTCAGATTAGGTCTAACCAAAATAAACCCAATCAATCTACATGATCAGAAACTTTCAAGAACAACAGAAACACCACCATACACATCCCAGCTCACGGTAGCCTCCAACTAGATCAAATCACACACTGAAACAGAAATCAACTCAGTGCAAATCCCTCAGAAAACTTCCAGCAAAAGCAAAGGACTCCAAATTCAAAATCTTCATAGCGTATCAAACAATTTCCAAACACATGATATAAGCCAACCAACTTCGCATTCATTCACAGCATAGGGTTTCAATCCAAATCAAGAACAACTACACAACACGGACCAACTCACCTGATCGAAGCCACGCACGGGAGAGGGAAGAACTCCCTATTCAGAAACTGATCTACAGCAATCAACCAAACTCCCACTCAAAACAGAAATCAAATCCCGACACAAGCACCGTGTGATCCAAGAACCGTAACCCCAATAACACATGAACATAGATCGAGATCCAAACTCACAGGAAATCAATCTGATTAGAACAGAAAAACTCGATCATAGACCCAATTCCTCACCTCAGATGAGTCTGGCCTCCCTTGCTCTGGCTCCGGTGATCACAGCCACGCTCCCAGCCCTCGATCCATTCCCAAAGCCGATCAAGAAAACCCTAGATCAATAAATCCCAACTCAGGACCAAAATAGATCTGCGATCTACTTAGAGAATCATGGTTAGAGACTAGGGACCGGAGATTAGGCTAAGCTTTCACAACTTACCTCTACGAGAGTCGCCGTTGACACAGCTTGTCGGCAGCAAGGATCGCAGGCTACTGGCACAACCACGTAACCCTCCTCCCGACTCCAATCATTTGCCCTAGATCTAGCGAGAGAAGCAGAGAAAAGAATAAAGATGGCCGGCCTCGGGTTCGTTAGCTTCGCGTGGAGTTGTCGTCCGACGATGAATCGAGTGCAAGGAGAGGAAATAACTAGAGATCGCTGTGGCGCCGGCGGTTCCCTCACGTTCATCGCTAGGTCTTGGATGGAGGGCGAGGAAGAAGAAGAAGAAGGAAAAGAAACGGAAGGGAAATCGGGCAAAAGAGGAGGAATCGGCTAGGGCAAAGTATTGGTGAGGAAAGAAGAAAAGTGATTATATAAGGGTGGCAATCTTACAAAAAGGCCCGTAGAGTTTAGCTACTCCACAACCCACTCTTAATTTTGCTCTTTTTGCCATTTAACCCCTTATGATTTAGTTTATGAGCGTCTAGGCCCTCCAATTCTTCGTATTTTAACATGCGGCCTTTCCTGGGAAGATTTGTAGTTGTATACTTTGACGACATCCTTATTTATAGTCCGACAAGGGCTTTACACCTTGATCACCTCCGAACTGTTTTTGAGAAGCTAAAGGCGGAATCCTTATTTGTCAACAAAAGAAAGTGTTCTTTTTTCACGACTACAGTTTCTCTTCTTGGATTTATAGTTTCTACTAAGGGTGTCCGTGCAGATCCATCAAAGTTAGAGGCAATCTTAGAGTGGCCATAGCCAAAAACCATTCATGACATCCGAAGTTTCCATGGATTGGCCTCTTTTTATCGTTGGTTCATTCAGAATTTTAGTACCTTAATTGCTCCTTAACTGAGTGCCTCAAGGAGCGCGAATTTAAGTGGAGTGAAGCAGCTATGACTAGTTTTCAGCTGGTGGAACAAAAGATGACCGAAGCACCTGTTCTAGCACTTCCAGATTTCGACAAACTGTTCGAAGTAAACTGTGACGCATCTAGCATTGGCATTGATAGTGTTCTAAGTCAATCAGGACGCCCTATTGCCTTCTTCAGTGAGAAACTATCTGGTGCAAAGAAAAATTATTCTACCTATGACCGGGAATTCTATGCTATTGTGCAATCCTTAAAGCATTGGCGTCATTATCTCGTGCAGAAGGAATTTATCTTATTCACAGATCATGAGGCTTTGAAGTACATCAACGGTCAACATAAGTTAAGTAGTCGACACGCTATGTGGGTAAATTACTTGAGTTCACCTTTACACTACAGCATTAATCAGGGAGACGCCGAACTCGAGGACGAGTTCTCTCCAACTCCGGAAGACTGATGCAGGAGGGGATCCAAAATAATTTTCAGATTTATATATTTAGGGTTTTTTAAATTGGTTATATATTTTTATTTAGTTTGTTCCTAAATCTTAGGAAACCAAGTCTTGATGGGTTTTTTAATTGGTTATATATTTTTTGTTTAGTTTGTTCCTAAATTTTAGGAAACAAATTTTGTTGGTTAAATTTGTTCCTAAATTTTAGGAGAATAAGTCTGGTTTGTTTAGAGTTTTTTTAGGGATATGAGTGCTATATAAACTCATGCTTAGATGATGTTTAGGACAAGTTGTTTAGATATTGAATCAATTTGCTTCGCTTAAGCCACGTTACGGCTATATCTCTATTTTTCTCTTCTCGCTCTTATTTTTCTCAATAAGGTTTAAGCCCAGTTTTGGCTACTCCTTATCTCGTTAGTACTTTCTTATTTTTTCTCGTAAATTCCTCTGAAACTTCTCGCCCCAGAATAATCTATATTCTGCACGGCGTCATTTTTATATATAACTAATAGGTTATATTATATAATCCATAACAAAATATAATCAACCATGATAATAGTCCTGGGAATAATGATAACTAATATAATTAATTATGGATTATTTTAATAAATTTTTTATTCCTCGAAGTTGGTACAACACGACTCGGAGTTTTATTATATATATTTTAATACTACACTACTAATCCAAGACCAAGTCATATGATACACATGATAAATAATCACATATCATATGATACACATGTTATGTATTAACTAATTATCCATAGGTTAATTAGTTAATATGTATCACATATTAACTAAAATATGTGAACAATGATAACCTAGGTTATAACTAGCTAATACTATACATATTAACTAATCATTAACTAATCATATGATAATTAATATGTATCACATATGAACTAATCTATATGATAGTTAATTAACCTATTAACTAATCCATATGAATATCAACAATAATTAACTAATCTATGGTTAATTATCCATAGGTTAATTAGTTAATATGTATCACATATTAACTAATCATATGATAATTAATTATCATATGGATTATCAAAAGAAAAATAATAGGGAGAGTGAAAATGGGAGAGTGAATGGTAGAGTGAATGACGTAACACTTTGCATGCAACGATCTCCAACGGGTTCACCGTGCCCCCCAGGGTATAGTTTGATTTGGGGCGGCGCCCGAAGGCCGCCGATGGTGTCCAAGCGATAATCGAACGTGTGCATGTAAAGTGTCACGTCATTCACTCAAGTGTCATGTCATTCACTCTACCATTCACTCTCCCATTTTCACTTTCCCTATCATAGCTCTTATCAAAATAGGTCCGCAATATGTAAGGCGCATGTGGCTAGATCTACAAATTGGTCTTGTATTGAAAAGGCACCACCAATGTGAGTATATGACATTATGTTCTGTATACAAGGTTATTGCCTTTGACATTAGATAGGTTCATACAAGAAGTTTGGCATGCTATTTTCAATAGAATAATGATTAGGAGAGTGAAAATCATAGTGAATGATGTGACATCTTACATACACGATCTCCAACGGATTCACCGTGCCCCCCAGGGTATAGTTTGATTCGGGGCGGCGGCCGAAGGCCACCAATGGTGTCCAAGCGATAATCGAACGTGTACATGTAAAATGCCACGTCATGCCATATCATGCTATATCATTCACTATAATTTTCACTCTCTTATTTTCACTCTCACACTCTATCATTGCTGTTTTCAATAACAGTCTGTTTTCTGCAAATGTATTCAATAAATTATAGTCCTGGCATCTTATGCTAGCTAATAGTAAAGCAAATCATTCGAAAACACATGGATTGTCTCTAGTGTCATTGATCTTTGTATCTGTCTAGAGTTAGCATCTCGCCCTAGTCTAGAAAATGCCACTTCAATTTCTGTATTTTGTTCTCTATTAGGCCATCACGTTTTGTCTTTCAGATAAAGAAGATTAGGATGGTTAAATTTCAGTATTATTTTATCTACTAAATCTTTCTTTTTTTTTCTAGATCAAGAAGATCTGGACGGTTCCTTTTTTACTTTTAGATCAAGAAGATTGCGACGGTTAAAATTACTACTTGTTTAAATAGATAAAGAATGCACCGCCGTTGATCTTTGGGCTTTTGTTAATTATTAGTTCAACATTTTTGTTTTCTAGAAAAGTTATTGATATTATTGGGATGTTCAAATCTAGATGTAAAAAGGTTATATAAAAATAATATAGAATCAAACAGATACAATCTAATATAAATAATAAAAAAATAATGATTGAGAGAATGAAAATGGGAGAATGAAAACCATAGTGAATGACGTGACACTTTGCATGCATGATCTCCGACGGGTTCACAATGCCCCCCAAGGTATATAGTTTGATTCGGGACGGCGGCCGAAGGCCGCCGATGGTGTCCAAGCGATAATCGGACGTGTGCATGTAAAGTGCCACGTCATGCCACATCATTCACTATGGTTTTCACTCTCTCATTTTCACTCTCCCTATCATTACTCTAATAAAAATACATGATTGGAAAATAAATGCAAGTACATACCAGTGTCAAACCCACCTGCGGAGTATAAAGGTCATAATCCTCCAAATCTAAAAGGTCACCAGACTGTATACAAATAAAATATCTCCTAAATGTGCATGTCATCCAAATGTAACAATCATAGCTCAAACAAATATAACAAATACAAATAAATGTAATTCATGCAATCGTACACATGATGCAATGTCATAATTGGGTTTTAATATGACTAACTCAGATTATACTAATATGATTTAGTCATATTAGACTTGGGTTTTGATTAGTCCTATTTTGTTATTTTACTATGATAGTCATATCATTAAACTATAATCAAATATGTCACTTGTGGTCGTATGTGATAATACATGTTATGGATAATGATAATCATATTAGTTATTTCATAATCCATATTATTTGCTTATAGCAACACTTCTTTCGATAGACTTGAAGGGAGGATGAAATTGAAACTACTGCACCGGCAGACGCGGTCGGGATTAGAGACAAGTAATGCTGGTTAGGTGAGGATTCAATAACGGCAGAAGGTGGCACTCGAAGTCGTTTAGAGCACAAGATCAAGAAAAGGTCCAGAGAACGATGCAGAATTCGTTTTGATAAACAAATGTTGAACTGGTACGATTTAGTTCATGATGATTGAAAATGTTAAATTTATTGACATTGATGAAGTGACTTGGTAAACAGAAAGATTTTCCATCTGATCGACGAGGAAACTCTACTTGCTACCCGGCCGGCCACGTATGAATAAAACTTGATAGAACATATGAATATTTTCCTAGACGCGCGTACTCTGATTGAATTGGTTAATGTTTGTGTAAATACATCGCATCATGAATTAGAACAAATTTTAATTTGTTCTTCGATTGAAACATTTGATTCTTTCGTGGGGACACTAGCAAAGAACAGTAACAGCGTTGGGCAGGGGCAAGAATTGATATCAGTTGCGATAAGGACACTTAGGTCCTATAGTACGATAGAATTAATCCACAGATTAAGTGTCTTCATGATCCATGAAGACTATATAATATCATTGATAATATGTTTATCCAAATCGGTCCCTATAATTAGATTATATCTTTCAGGCCATAATACATATCATATAGTCAATATTAGACACAATTAATTTAACAATATGGACATAGGCACAATTAATTAGGTACTCTAATTTAGTAAAATTACACAGATGAATTCCAATTGATAATTTAATCAATAGTATTAAACCCTAGCTAGGATCCAATTTACTAGTGTACTATGCACATACATATAACAGTAATGGTCTATTATTACCATTAATAATTGTTGATTCTTAGGTACCCTGGAATCCGCCTATAACATATGATTATAGGTGAAGTAGGCTACATAATCATATAGTATATTTGGTACTACGCGTCTAATTAATGAGATAACTGGAGTTATGTAGTTAAGCAAGTTAGTACCTTTTATCAATATGGTAGCTACTTGAAATTAAACCTAGGGTAATTGATCTATGTTAATGATCTAGCAACTTCATATTACCCGAGACTAATATGTGCTTCCTAAACTATTAGTATTTTAATTATAGCCTATTAGTATTTTAGGAGAGCCCGCAAAATGTATTAGACATGTGTAGACAATGTGCTACCAATGAAATACACTAGTAGAAAAATGCTTATTAACCACAGGCGTTCATCGTTGTCGTAGGCGAAAATCACTGTTGTTAAATATCATATTGTTAAAAGGGGTGGTCTACATCAACAGCAACAAACCGTTATCGTTTATAATCAATAACAACAGTGTAGCAATAGGTTTTCACCGTTGTCTTTTAATGTGATCGATAACAGGTTAACAATAGTATTAAACCGTTGTTTGTGTGTGATTTAAACAATAATTTAACAACAAATAAAAATCGTTGTCTTTTGGTTGAGGCAGCCAACAATTTACAACAAATACCATTTAAAAAATAAATTATTTAAATAATTAAACAATATTGAGCAAACACACTTCAAACTATCATACATCAAAATATCATTAAATATCATACATAATACTGTGCAAATATCATATATCAAGATATCCCCAATATTAGTCCAAACTGAGATAACATCATCAAAATATCTACATCAAGAACCAGAAACTGAGATAAACAAATAGATGAAGACAGCCGCACCCCAGTAGCTTCATTTAAGTGCAGTCAACCAGATGAAGACAGTCGCGCCCCTTAGCTTTGCACCATAAGCTAATTCCTTCCCTTGGATATGAATTGTCACAACAAATAGAAATATAAAATGAGCATTCACAACTAAAAATAGTAGACCAAAAGAATCTAGAAGATAATTATGATACAAAGTTACCCATGACTTAGTCTAACAAAAGGATATGACAAACAGATAGAAGATGACTTTCAGTTTGAGCAATAAAAAAATTTGTGAAAGCAAGCCAAATTTGCTGGTTCAAAGCTTCAACAAAATAGCAGAATGGTAAAGAAGTATGTGTGTAGATTCTCCAAAATTTCAGTGAATAAGCAGTGCACTCATGGTATGTGAACATTCAAGTGTAAACGTGATCCCTATTTTTTAGCATGTGGTATGATAACCATGATATAAAGAATGATAACTATAAATTGTAAATTAACTGGAGGAAAAAATACGAGGGAAAAATAGAAGCATCTCACTATTTCTCAGGCATGGTTACCCTTGTCAAGTGAGTTAAAAAAATTACAGTTTCAAAACACTTGCATTTTGAATAAAGTTGTAGGAACTTAGCCTGGTCTAGAAAATGTATTTAAGGGAACATATGAGATGCAGTATACATAACTTGAATTGCAAAAAATGAAACATTTAGCATGTAGAACAAAATGTCTTGGGCAAACCTCATTTGCGTTGAGAAGTAATCCAGCCTTCATTTGGTCCTTCAGTTCACTAAATTTATCCTGCATTTATGTACATGATAAGAAAGAGGACAACGTAGTTGTGAATATGACAAAGACATGAAAAACAGTGAGTCATGAGCAAGCACGAAGTGCCTTAGAATCATTAAAAACAGTTCTTTACAAATACATGAAAATAAATTGAAAAAAAAAATTAATGGGCAGTTTTTGCATAAACCATCCTTATAAAGGGGATCCAATCTCAAACATTTTATCAACAAAAAGCCAACAGAAAATGTAAATAGTGCCTCAGCATAAAGTTCGTACTGAGGTCTTGATAAGTACCATTTTATTGATTATTTTAATTGCTAAAATCCATGTTTGACCCATGTTTTACTTGCTTAATTATGATTTTACCCTAGGTTTTAGAACTTACCTTTATTTTGGGCTTAATTGCAAATTTACACATATTTGGATTATTTGGCCACTAATTTGTGATCTAATTTTTGTAGGCATGAAGGGTTCATGGACCTAGGGCATATTGGGTCAAACTTGAGTCGGAAGTGACCCGGATCGAGTTATCAAGTTTCGAATTAATCCGGGCTGTCCGATTCAAAAGCGGCTAGATTTGAGCCATCTGAGACCATCTGAAGCAATCTGAGCTAGGGTTAGGGTTGATCAAGCACTCTGATCAAGATCTGAAGGTTTCATCCCAATCAGAGCTCAATCAACCGTTAGATCAAGCTTGGAGGACTCTAGATCGTCCATTCAATGATTAGGTTGATCTGGACCATCCGTTGTACATCTGGAGGATCCGAGCTACCACGAGGCAGATCCTGACCCCAGATCATCATCATCAATGTTTGGCTCAAATCAGAGCAAGATCAGCCGTTGGATTTCCTCAATTCAATCTGAGCCGTCCAATGTTAATTACTTAAGGAAAAATTCTGCGCAGCTCACCCTCGTCGCGTCCTCGCCGCAGCTGGTTTCTTCTTCATTTCTTCCTCGTTTTCTTCT
The DNA here is from genome assembly GCA_024364735.1 of Boesenbergia rotunda. NCBI lineage: Eukaryota > Viridiplantae > Streptophyta > Magnoliopsida > Zingiberales > Zingiberaceae > Boesenbergia > Boesenbergia rotunda. Next base: position 244,265 of record JAGFNQ010007061.1, on the reverse strand, counting down.
GCAATTTCTTCATCCAAGAAGGCGTGACCACCTCAATTTGAAGCTCATCCTTGAGTGACAGCAAGGATTTGGATTGAGGCTTAGATTCAATTAGTTAATTTTCCGTTCTAGCAGCAGACTTCAATTCTATAATCTTTGATTTCTGAATTTTACTATATCAGCTCTTAGATGTCGTTTCTTCATTGTTTCTGCTTAATTAGGTTTCAATCCTGCAATAGTATCAGATGAATTGTTTGTTAGTGAGTTTTCAGATTTAATTTTAGTTCCTTTTATGTTTAATTGTTAGCGTGCCATTTCTTTTCTAGCGTATCAATTTTTCTTCATCTTGCGTATCAGCTTTCTTTTCTGAATTTCCCTTTTACTTCTGAATGCTTCAGTTTATCTCACATTTAGTGTGTTAATTTGGTTGATGTAGCTTCATTTCTGAGTTTTGTTCAGCTCGAAATTTCTGCATATAGTCCGTTTCATCACCTATCAGCCCTGTTCCTGCACATTTCAGTTTAGTTCTGAATTCTTCAGATCATTTTGAATTCGATGAGTTTCTGGTTTTAATACCTGAGATGAAATACAACATTTGGTTAGTTAATGAGTGGATTTGAATTTGTTTAGCCTTCAGTCTCATTCATGCAAACTAGCTCAGCTTGTTGAGTGTCAATTTTCAGCTTGCGTTTCATCTCCAGTCCAACCATGTTTCAGTCTTTTTCCTTTCTGCATTGATGTCGAACAACATTAGTGAATTCAGCTTGTTTTTCTGAGCTTAGATTAATGCATTCATGCTCAGTTCGTTCCATTAAATTCTGCATTTGAATTGCTGTTTTATCACTGCATTTGATTTCTGAAATCCTGAATTCATCTCTGCTTAGACAGTTTCAGATTTATTTTCGAATTGTTCAGTTTATGATTGCTAAAGCTGCATCAATAGAATGTTGGCTCTTCTAAATTCCATCTGAAAACTAGTTTGAGCAATTACCTTCAGCTAGCTTGTTGGATTGATTGTATTTGCATCTGATTTGTTGCTGATTTCTGCTGTAATGCTCAGAATTTCTGCATTTCAATTCTGAATTGAGCTGGTTCCTGTCTTGGTCAGTAAGCGATTTAAATTCCTGCAGCCATTCTTGCTTATAACGTTGCATGTAGCTTTGCCTTACAAACTGAGTTGGTCTATGGCAGTTTTGGATTGGCAGTTTAGAGATTAAGCAATTAGTATTGGTTTTGACACATAAGCTTTCTCCCATTCGTATCAAGTAGTTTCATTGCTGCATTAGAAATCAAGTGAATGCGTCGGATTTGATAGATAAATTCAGGACAATCTGTGGTGCATCGTGAAATTGAATTCAGAATTGTTTTCCAAGTTTGGCTACTTTACATTGATTAATTAAATCCATTATTAGTGAGTCCTTTAGTGCCAACTTCTTGTTTAGTTCATTGGGTTAAGTTTCTTCTCTTTTAATTGCGATTTCATTGCCAATTGCATTCCAAAACCACATTTTATTCGAAACCCAAATTTCACAAACGACACATAAACACGAGCGCGAATCAAACAAACTCTCAACTAGTCCCGAGGAAAAATACGACCTGTGGCCCCTTTACTACGTTTTCATAATTTGATTGCAAAAAGGGTTTTCAGCATTCATATACATTTAAATTTGAGACCCACATTCGTGACACAGATCTTGGGTCTATCAAATTTTTGGCGCCGTTGCCGGGGAAGCAACTAGTTGATTTGTTTGATTTTTGCTTGTGCACTTATTGCATATCTTTCTTGATTTATTTTTGTGCTTATTGCTATATCTGTTGATTTGATTTTATTTGTTTTATCTCTTTATCTACTTTTACTACGATTTGTTTTGTTTCATGACCAGGTCTTCAGGTGGTGATTTAGAAGAATTCGACCCTGAGATTGAGAGGACTTTCAGAGCTAGGAGGAGCCAGGGCATCCTTTCTGAGACTACAGATATCCCTCCTATTCAGACTATTTTCACTCACTCAGGGAGTAATATGGCAGATCACCAGAGAACTATGAAGGAGCTTGCAGCACCAGATGCTGCATTTCAGTACTCCAGCATAGCTTATCCAGAGCTAGCTGGTGATTTTGAGCTCAGATCTGGACTCATCAATTTGCTGCCCAAATTTCAGGGATTAACTGGAGAGGATCCAAACAGACACCTGCACGAATTCCATGTTGTATGCTCTACTATGAAGCCTCAGGGCATTTCTGAAGAAGATATCAAGCTGAGAGCTTTTCCCTTCACACTGACAGGAGCAGCAAAAGACTGGTTTTACTATCTACCCACGGGGCATGTGTCTAGTTGGATCGCTATGAAGAAGGCATTTTTGGAAAAGTATTTCCCAGCCTCCAGAACAGCTATAATCAGAAAAAGCATCTGTGGAATTCAGCAAGGGGTGTGCGAGACACTATATGACTACTGGGAGAGATTCAACAAGTTGTGTTCAAGTTGCCCCCAGCATCAGATCAGCGAGCAACTTTTAATTCAATACTTTTATGAGGGATTGCTGCAGATGGACAGAATCATGATAGATGATGCAGCTGGAGGGGCCCTAGTGAACAAAACGCCAATGCAAGCTAGGGAGCTAATTTCTAATATGGCTGAGAATTCCCAACAATTTGGAAGCAGAGCCTTGACCACCAGAGGAGTGGGTGAAGTTCAGGTAGTTCCTACTGATCAGAAAGAGATAAGGAATTCATTGGCAGAGATCACATCACTTATTAAGGAATTGAAGGTTAATAATGCAAATCAAGGCTCAAATCTTTCAGCAACTCCACAATCTAATCAAGTGATGAGTGTGTGTGGCATTTGCTCTAGTCAAGAGCACACCTCAGATTCATGCCCCACCCTCCAACAAGACGAGACAGTAGCAGCATTGGTAAGAGGACAATTTTTAAGCAAGAAACAATCCTTATTCCTCTACTTATAACCCCGGTTGGAGGAATCATCCAAATTTGAGGTACGGGAACGCTTTCTGCCAACAAAACCCTCAACCGCAGCCCTCACAGCAGCCTCTACAGAATTTCCAGCAACCCCAGCAAACTCAGAATAATCAGCAAGTTTTTCAGCCGTTGAACCAAAATTTTCAGCCTCCATTTCAGCCTAATTTCCAACAAACTCAGCAGCAATTTCAACAACAATTTCAGCAATTCGAACCTCAATTTCAGCAATATCATCAAGGGCAGCAAGGATTTCAACCATTCTCAACTTTCCAACCTCAAAACCAGCAAAATTTCCAGCCTTGGAATCAAAGTTTTCAGCCACACAATCAAGAATTTCAGCCCAATCAATTTCAATCTCCACAACAACCATTTCAACTGCAAAATCAGAATTTTCAAGGCTGTAATTCTCAGCAACTTCAACCCACATTCCAACCTACTTATCAGCCAATTCAACAGCAATTTCATAACTCCAATCAGCCCCAACAGCCCCAATTCCAACAATTACAGCAAGATGATATCATTGGAGCTTTACAAAACCTCGGAAGGCAAATGGGACAATTGGCTAATGATGTGAATCAACTTAAAGCTCAAGGATCAAGCCAACTACCTTCCCAAGCTGTTCCCAACCCAAAGGGAAATGTTAGTGCTATTTATTTGAGAAGTGGGAAGGTGGCATCAACTCAAAATGACCCAAGAGCTGAATTTTCTGAAAACAGGGCAGCATGTTCATTTCCAGCCCAAATCAGTGCCGAAACCACTCCAAATTCAGTGGATACCACCCCTAGCCCGTGCCCAACTCCCTCCTCAAGCAATTCCCCAATTTTGGTGGAAAACGGAGAAGAAATCAGTGGCGAAACAGATTTTACAGCAGCTCTAAAAAATAGGGCAGCAACTCACAATTCAGCCCTTCCATCTTCGATTCAAGAGGAAGAATTTAGGGTGCCTTTGCCTTTTCCACAGGGGAGAACTCCAACCAAAAGACACATGGAGGAGGAGAAAGCAAAAGAGTACAATGAGCTGGTAAAACTTTTTAGTAAAGTTGAAATTAATGTACCCTTGCTGACAATGATTAAACAGGTTCCTAAGTATGCAAAATTTTTGAAAGATCTATGTGTTAACAAGAGGAAGCTTAAGGAAAATGAGTTGGTCAGCATGGGGAAGAATGTTTCATCACTTATCCATGCCATACCTCAGAAATGTGAAGACCCTGGCATGTTCACTGTATCTTGTGAGATAGGGAGCACCACGCTACATGATGCCATGCTTGATTTAGGAGCTTCTATTAATGTCATGCCCAGGACAGTCTTCCAGATGCTTGGCATTGGTCCTCTACAGCCCACGGGAGTTGTGATTCAGCTAGCAGACAGAAGCCAGACCCGCCCGGCAGGGGTTATTGAAGATGTGTTGGTTAAAGTGAAGGAGTTGATTTTCCCTGCGGACTTCTACATTCTAGACATGGAAGGAGAGTACCTTGCACGTAGATCCCCACTTATCCTTGGAAGGCCTTTTCTGAAGACGGCCAAAACAAAGATTGATGTGTATGCTGGCACCCTTTCGATGGAGGTGGGAGACACAGTAGTCCAGTTTAGCATTTTCGACGCCATGAAGGACCCTAGGGGAGATCACTCTATTCTGAGCTTGGAAAACGCAGATGAGACTGTTGAGGCACAGATCATTGATGACGATGGTACATTTGACATAGTGGGAGGGGAGTTGATTTCAGAGGAAGCTCTACCTGATTTTTCTTGTTTTCTATTTTGTGATGATATTGTTTTTGATAGCCCTAATCTTTTTAATAAGGTTGTTGCAGGTATTGCTAAGGAGGCATGCACAGGAGATTATTCTACAGGTGTAGGGGATTGCACAGAGCCCCAGGGACCACCACCATTTCCAGAAAGTGTAGGGACTTGCATGATGGGAGCAAGTACCCAAGGATCACCTATTCCAGTTGAATGTCCACCAGAATTTAAGCCTGAGATGGAGGTATTTCTTATAGACCCGACAGACATTTTTCAGCATGATCAGGTAAGTATTTCTTCTTTTCCTTTAGAAAATCTCAGACCCAGAATTGATTTTATTGGTTGTGACACATTGCTCGATACATGCTTGATGGAAAATAATTGTGATATTTCTATTGAAGTGCCAAAAATTGATTTCTTTGTTTGTGAAGAGTTCCTGGATGCAAATTTTGTAGGAAATAATTGTGAAAAATTTATTAAGGCACCAAGAATTGATTTATTGGATGTGATGCATTTTTGATACATTTTATACAAATACTGATAGTGTTTCATTTCTTTCTTACCTTGCAGGACCCCAAAGACTTCTGGAGTGGATGCTTCATCTGAATAGACTCAAACCTCCTGGAAGGTGTTTCAAAAAGAATAAAGAGGGAGTAGATTTTACTTTAATTCGAAAAACTCCACCTCTTACATGGGTCTTGTATCTAAATAACCTTCGGCCACCTGAACAGATTGATGTACAATCCAAGTGTGGGGGAGCCATGCACCGTGAAGTTGAACAAATAAAAGAAGCTCTTTCGCACATACAGACTCCTCCACTACCACGATGGAGGCTGTTTCTTGATAGACTTCGACTGCCAGAAATAAAGGGAGTTTGATCTTTCTTGCCTTTTCCTTTATTGCATGTTTTCACTTTTAAATTGAGTCCTTGCTAATAAATGCTTAAGTAGAGTAAAATGACTAGGAGTCATTGTAGATACCATGTTTCTTTCATGACTAGGAATAAATGTATCCCTCTAGGTTATCTCTATAGTATTTTAGAGTCTTTTGAAAATAAATTAAATTTGATTGTCAAAACTTAGGGTTTGAGCTAATGGATGAAATCTTGGATGCTTGAGTACTACTTGGTTCTAGATTCTTAATTGATGATTTGAGATGAATCATTTGCACCTAGTGAGAATTAGCCTTATATTTGTGACATACATGTTATTAAACTCTAGAACTTGCTTAGGTTCTTTCAAAATCATATTTCAATGATTGGATCACATCTATAGAGACTAATCATTTTGTCTACCTTTCCATATCAATTTTGGCAAAAATCATGTTCATTCCATTTTTTTTCTTTACTTATTTCCTACTCTTACCCTCACTTTTCTATGGACTTGTTGTTTGAAATGTTTCTTAATGCAATTTTGCCCGAGACGGACAAAGATTTAAGTGTGGGGGAGTGACTAGCTTTTTGGAAATACCAAGAATGAGCAAGAAAGATGGAAGCAATTGGAAATCTAGCTTCCTTATCATATCTTGAAGATCCAAGAGGCACGAAAAGAAAAAAAAAAGAAAAGAAAAAAATCTACAAGGAAGGGCACGCAAAGCAGAAAATTGTGCCAAAGAAAAAAAAAAGAAAAAAAATTTCTGTGAAGAATAACTTGAGTCGAAAGAGGCTTGGATCAAGAATTTGGGAAGTTGAGATTAGCAACCTTTTGTATGAATTTTGGAATGCAGCTGTTCTTTGCAGAAAAATCAGAAAGGTGTTGAGAGAAGCTGAATTGTAGCTGTACCGAAACTGAAAAGAATCATAAAGGCTGTACAAAAGTTGGAAAGAAGCTAAAAATCTGAGCTGAAACTAATGCAAGGTTGTTGCCGAGTGCTGGAATCTGAAGACAATCTGAAGACAAGCTGAATTCAAGTGAACACAAGCTGAACAAATCAGATTCAAGGCAGAAATCTGTGCCGAAAGTGAAGGATATGCCAAGTTTCGGGTAAAAGCTCTTGTCTGCAGTGGTTCTAAATGCAGCAGCCTCTCTATTGGAAGTTTTTTTTAGGTCAGGACAAAACTGAAAAATCCAGTTGGAATGCTAGAACTGCAGGAGTGCCTCCATATAAGCAGTCTTGGCATAATTTGGTATCAATTTCAGATTGAATTGTGCTTCTTTAATCAGCAATGCTTTGCTGCATCTGAACAGAATTGGCCAAATGTTTTTAGCTGAATTCAACTTCTTGGGGAGCAAATTTTCAGTGAAGGCAAGTGGATGAAATCAGAATATAAAAAAAAACTGCAGTGAAGTGGCTGAAATTGAATTTTTTGAGCAGAATTTTTGAGGAAGCAGTTTAAATGCTCTACTACTCCTAGATGCCAACTGATATGAAGAAATCAGAGTTTTGCGAAATCTAAAATGCTCCATTAGAAGATTGAGAGAAGAAAAGAAAGAAAAAAAAGGGAAGAAAAACAGTTCGAGAAAAAAAAAAGAAGAGAAGGAGATTAAGTGGCACACAAGTGAACTTTGGCACCATGAAATCAAAGTGAAGTTTTTCTCATCCAAATTAAAGCGTTATTCCATTTCATTTCTGACCTTACAAGAAAGAAAGAAAGAAGAAAAAGAAGAATGAGAAAAAGAAAAGAGGCAAATTGGCACGCAAAAGGAAATTGGCACAAAGAGACTAAACTGGTCTTCTCATCGAATTTTTGAAGGGCAAGGCAAAAGTTTTACTCCACCACACTTTGGATATCACTAGAGGACTGTAAAGAGGGCAAAGTACATTAGAAACATACTTGAGCACTCAAGTCTTCCATTTTAACAATTTTTCCATTTCCTTGATTTTTACTCCATTTCTTACGATTTTCCATGTTTTCATTTGTTCTTATAGATATTGATCCTAATCATGAATAATGGTGGAGATTAGATAATAAGCAAGCCTATGGTAGTACAAGAAGCATATGTGTTTGAGTGAGCTCCACTTCCATCATCAACTTAGAACTTAAGGAGAGAGCCACCAAAACTTCCCTTGAAAGGCTAGTGATTTAAATTCATCTCAATGACTCATGATGGATGAAAAAGCTAAGTTGTTGATTTAAGGACAAGATACTAATCCATAGAGCTTAGATTTATGAGAATTGACGACCCTAGGTAATTTATTTTCATTTGCTTCTAATTATGCTTAAGAAAGCCTAAGGGATACATATTTGGTGATTTCGTGAGACGCTCAAGGTTAAGTGTGGGGGAGTTGATAGATACCATTTTGTTGATTATTTTAATTGCTAAAATCCATGTTTGACCTATGTTTTTATTGTTTAATTGTGAAATTGCCCTAGGTTTTAGAACTTACTCTTATTTTGGACTTAATTGCAAATTTGCATTAAATTGGATTATTTGGCCACTTAATTTCTGATCTATTTTTGTAGGCATGAAAGGTTCATGGACCTAGGGCATACTGGGTTAAACTTGAGTCGGAAGTGGACCCGGATCGAGTTATCAAGCTTTGGAGTAATCTGGGTCGTCCGATTCAAGAGCGGCTAGATCTGAGCCATCCGGGACCATCTGAAGCAATCCGAGCTAGAGTTAGGGTTGATCAAGCACTCTGATCATGATCTGAAGGTTTCATCCCAATCAGAGCTCAATCAACCGTTGGATCAAGCTCGGAGGGCTCTAGATCGTCCATTCAAAGATTAGGTTGATCTGGACCATCTGTTACACATCTGGAGGATCCGAGCTACCATGAGGCAGATCCTGACCCCAGATCATCATCATCAAAGTTTGGCTCAAATCAGAGCAAGATCAGCCGTTGGATCTCCTCAAATCAATCTGAGCCGTCCAATGTTAATTATTTAAGGAAAAATTTCCCACAGCTGACCTTCGTCGCGTCCTCGCCGCAGCTGGTTTCGATTGGTTTCTTCTTCGTTTCTCATTCGTTTTCTTCTTCAAGTTCTTCAACCAAGGCGTGACCACCTCGATTCGAAGCTCATCCTTGAGTGACAGCAAGGATTCGGATTGAGGCTTAGTTTAATTGGTAAATTTTCTATTATTAGCAGTAGAGTTAAATCCTGTCAATTCGTTTCTGAAATTCTGAGTAAATTCTGTAATGTTTCGTTTCTGAATAGTTTTTGCTTCAATTAGAGTTCTAATTCAGTGTTTATATTAGCTAGATTGTTTGAGTAGCGAACAAGTGTAATTGGATCAGTTTATTTCGCTTAAATTCGTTTATGAAATTAGTTCCGGGGACTCATCCACCGACAGATCGGGATCGTCCACCTTACGGGCAGCCGTGGAGTATGAGCTTTATCTTCGAACCATGTAAATCAATTTGTCTCTTCTAGTTGTTAGTTTTAGTTATTTGTTATTCCGCTTACGCACTAATAACGTGTAGGAAGAGAACCACAATCGAAGTGGTGATCAACTATTCACCCCCTCTAGCCGTACGGCAAGGTCCCAACAGTGTTACCGTGCGCAAGCGGAACTATAAACTACAAAACAATACAAACGCTAACAACAAACCTTTACGTGGTTCGGAGATGATACTCTTACTCCACGGCTGTCCGTAAGGTGGACGATCCCGATCCGTCGGTGGATGACTTCCCGGAAAGCCTCCGACTAGCTCGTGTCGCTCCTTGTGGGCGTTGAAACCTCACCACAACACTATCATACACACCTGTGCTTGGTAGACTACTAATAAGTTTTATCTAAGCTTATTTCGTCAACATTTGTCCAGCCAAACCGAGCTCTCTTAAATAGAGCTTGGTATTGTTACTACCGTTACCAGTCGACTGGTGCTAACACCAGTCGACTGGTCCACTCGGATTCGAACGTTATAACCTAACATTTTAATTCCAGCCGACACCAGTCGACTGCACAGAAGATCAGTCGACTGATCTTTCTGTGCCCAACACCAGCCGACTGCTACATGTAGCAGTTGACTGCCCAAACCCTAAATCTAGTGTTTCAACCTCGAGTATAGTCACTCAGCATTCGTCCTCGCCCGACCAACCTAGATCTAGCCTTCTAGCTTCCTCCATCAGCCTTGCGTCCCTCGGATGCCTCTCCATCTTTCATGTCTTGCCTTCTGGAGTTTTGTTCGGCCTCGGTTCTTGTTGTCGGGTCTTTCATTGCCAAGATGCCACTTGGACTTTTCTCCTTTGTTGTACCTATATCCTGCATATTCACAATGCATATTAAATACAACAATAATCCTAACTTAAACTTTTGCCTAAACATCAAAACGTAAGATACCTAGATTGCTCTAACAATCTCCCTTTTTTTGATGTTTGGCAACCCGTTTAAGTTAGGGAAACAACAACAAAGCATATTATCATGGAACCTATCCTTAGGCTCCCCCTTCTACCTAAACTCTCCCTTGAGTAGGTTTTCCTTGCAAAGGTACTTTTTCCCCTTTGCCAACAAATGCTCCCACTTCACCTAAGCTCCCCCTTGAGCTTAGATTTCTTGCAAAGGTGTGTTGATTTCCCACTTAAACCCAACACTTCTTCCCCTTTGCCACACATCAAAAAGAGATCCAACAATCTCCCTAATTATTGGATTCTTTAACCTCTAATGAATATAAACGTTGTGTATTAACTCTCATAAGATTATACACAAGTTTAATATCATTAGGACACATTTCGACCTAGCTGAAAACAATTTTAACTTGTATCAGTCGACTGAGACAGTTATCAGTCAACTGACCTAGTCGAAAACCCAACTCACAAAATTATTAGTCGACTGCCCTCTGCACCAATCGACTGATACTCTAATATCAGCTCATTTTTACATTTCTGACCCAATTTCAGAAATGCACCAGAAATTTCATAAGTCTCCAAAAATTCCTAAATTTTATGGAGAGATTTATGACACCCGTGTCTACTTGGAAAAAAATACATTTAAAAATGTACATATCTCGGATCCCAAGATTGACACAAAATCCAAAACTATCTAAATGATTCAATAGAACCTTGACCTAAAGTCCTAGTTTTGGTCTTCTCTTGATGCATTTGCCCATACCAAACCGCAATGCATCCATAACATTGGTTTATATGACATCTAAATATCAAAAACTAATTTTTCATGCAATATGACTCCAATATCATATTTTCATGCATGAAACATAAACTCAATATGCCAAAACCTAAGGATTGAGATTCAAATCCGTTTCCAAACCTTTTGACACACTCTATAATCTATCTTGATTTCCAAAAGAATTCCTTCCGAAATCCATTTACCATAGATCCCAATTTGACTCTTTGAGCTCCCCCTTGATATCTTAACCTTAGCCACCTCCCTAGGTGACTCAACAAATACAAGACCACACTGATGTTCCTTCGGTGATTCTTGGCCTACATTTTTAATCTCCTTAACCTCGGACACCTTGTCCTTGGTTAAATTCTTCTTTTCCTTAACTTTAAATGACTTATCTTTGTCATTTTTGGATTTTCCATCCTTAGCATAATTATATACTACCCTAGCATAGTTCCTTCCATTTGCCTTGGATATACCCAATTTGACATTTTTGGGTTTTTGAACACCCAAACACATGTCAAATCCCCTAGGTCTAATAATGAACCTATCTAGGACTCTCTCCATTTCCTTAAGTCTTGCCTTCAAGACTTGATTTTTCAACTCTAGAGCTGTATCCCTAGAGTCAACATGTCCACCTTGGACATTCCTAGACTTACCCACCTTTCTAGGCATATGTCTCCCCTTCTTGGGATTAATGACTTGTTCATTTACTACCTTCCTTCCCTTAGGTATGGTAGTTTAGATCATATTTGGTCTAGTCTTGGGTAATGATTTTCTAAGATTATCTACCTTGTTAACCCTATTCCTATTATTATACCTAAATCCATGATTATGTTTGGATAAATAATTTACATTATTTTTAACAATTATATAAAAATTCAAAATTGGATTAAATTTTAAACAAGGGATTACCTTCCCTTTTACCTTTGAAGGTCCCCCTTGACTTGAGCTCCTCTTCTTCTCCAATTTCTTCAAATGTTCTAACTTCTTGAACTCTCCTTTCCTTGGGCATTTTGTGTTGTAGTATCCTCGCTCACCACATATGAAGCAAATTATATGCCTCTTATCCTTCTTTGCTCCATCCCTACAACTCATGTTAGTTTTCAAATTATTTAAATTTAGTTTAGGGTTTACCTCTTTTTTACCTAATAGACACTTGTCCTTGTAGTGTCCCTTCTTATTGCACCCAAAACAAATGATATGATCCTTTGACTTTGCTTTGGTGGAGATGGAGGATTCTTCTTGCTCCGATATTGAGGGTGGTCTCGCCTCCCCCTCAATCCTTGAAGTGGAGACTTCTTCTATTTCTTCCTCATTTGAGAATGTGGACGATTCCACACTTCCTCCTCCTCTTCAGATGTTGAACTTGATTCAACTTCCGATTGGTCCTTCTCCTTCTCTTGGACCAATGATCCCTTTTCCTTGAGCTCCTCCACTCCATGTCCTTGTGTAGAATTATCATGTAGAGCTATCACTTTTCTCCATAGCTCATATGCATTATTGTACTCACTTACACGAGACACAATATAAGAAGGTAATAAATTTAACACAATTCTAGTTACCTTTTTGTCCGACTCCGCTTCCTCCATTTGTTCCTTTGTCCAATGACAAGGTCGGAGACGTTTCCCTTTCTTATCCATTGGAGCTTCAAATGGAACCTCCAATGCGGTCCAATGATCCCAATCAATTTGGAACCAAGTCTCTAACCATTTTATCTAATAATCGAAGTCGTCTCGATCATATGGAGGTGGGATCCGAGTATCCATCCTAGCGGACCTTCCGAGTCAATCTTCCTTTAGCGCCTTTGCTCTTCCGACGGTTAGTCCGTAGACAAGCAACCTCGCTCTGATACCACTTGTTGGGACCGGTTCGTCGGCTAGAGGGGGTAGCCTATTACCCCCAATGCGTCGATTTCTTCCTATAAGTGTTAGCGTGCGCAAGCGGAACTATAAACTACAAAATAATACAAACGCTAACACCCAACCTTTACCTGGTTCGGAGATGATACTCCTACTCTACGGCTGTCCATAAGGTGGATGATTCCGATCCGTCGGTGGATGACTCCCCAAAAAGCCTCCAGCTCGCTCATGTCACTTCTTATGGGTGGAGAAACCTCACCACAGCACTAGCACACACACCTGAGCTTGGTAGACTACTAATAAGAGTTACCCAAGCTTATTTCGTTAACCTTTGCCCAGTCAAACCGAACTCTCTTAAATAGAGCTCGACACTGTTCCTACCATTACTAGTCGACTGGTGCCAACACCAATCGACTGGTCCGCTCGGATTCGAACGTTATAACCCAACGTTCGAATTCCAGCCGACACCAGTCGACTGCACAAATGATCAGTCGACTGCTACATGCTGCAATCGACTGCCCAAACCCTAAATCTAGGATTTCAACCCCGAGTACAGTCACTCAGCACTCGTCCTCGCCCGACCAACCTAGACCTAGCATTCTAGCCTCCTCCATCAGCCTTGCGTCCCTCGAATGCCTCTCCATCCTTCACACCTTGCCTTCTGAAACTTCCTTCGGCCTCGGTCCTTGTTGTCGGGTCTTCCATTGCCAAGATATCATTTGGACTTTTCTCTTTTATTGTACCTATATCCTGCATACTCACAATGCATATTAAATACAACAATAATCTTAACTTAAACCTTTGCCTAAATATTAAAACCCAAGGTACCTAGATTGCTCCAACACAATGCTCTCAAGACAAACAAGGTACACCTTAAATAACTGAGTGGGAGATTATGAAGAAAAAGATGAACGAATACTTCTTTTTGCCTACATTCGAACCTTGTTCCAGCGACTTCACTCATTGAGATAAGGTGCGAGATCGGTCAACAAATATACAGACAAATTCTTTCAGTTGGTGGACTGAAACGATATATCTGAGATGGAAGAGCAAAAGGTAGCATGATACTTGGGGGGTCTGCGCTTGGCCTTGCAAGATGCTCTTAGTCTATTCATATTCGACGGTGTCAGAGGTCTTTCAGCATGCACTAACGGATGAAAAGCAACAAAATCGTAAACAAACAGAGAAAAGCGACTAGAACAATCAGCTAGCCGATCTCAAAATTTTCATCCTTCACAACAGTCATCGCAACAGCCATCACAGCGTTGCCACAAAGGTCACCACAAGTTAACTCTAAGACCTCTATTAGATGTTATTAATGTGGTGAATAAGAACGTATGACACATCAATACAGGAAGCTCTCTTCTACTGATCCGAAGAGTAAAAACTTGCTAGTCGAGGAAGAAGTGATATAAGATACAACAATACTTGGTGATTCGAAATATGTGAGCATCTGACGAAGTGATTTATGGTGATGACTATGAGACTTTGGTCGTTTGTAAGAGTTTGCTGGCTCCCAATATCTTTCATACTACCTGCACCATCGTCGATAAAGTCTGTAAGATGATCATCGACAATGACAGTTGCGAGAACGTAATATGTATTGAGGTCGTCCAAAAATTATAACTGAAGACAGACCGTCATCCCAAACCCTCAAGCTATCCTGGCTGAATAAAAAAAGTGAGGTAACAGTAGACTCGCGATGCCTTGTTTCCTTTTCAATTGGAAAATATTTTGATAGTGCTTATGTGATGTGGTGGTCATGGATACGTGTCATGTATTGTTGGGGCAACCTTAGTAGTACGATCGCAGTGTTGTTCATGATGAGCGGAAGAATACATATACCCTGCACATCAAGAGAAAAAGATTGAGTTAGCACTGCGGTAGGAAGGATCTACTCCAATTGTGATAGCTAAAGATACTAATCTACTTTCTATATCCAGGTTTCAAGATGAAGTGGAGCATGAAATTGTATTTGATTTGCTACCACGCCAGAGCGTTGTTTTTGCCACGGTCGCTGAGCTACTAGTCGAAATACAACGTCTGTTAGCGAATTTTGATGAGTTGATGTCAGAATATCTTCCTACTGGGTTACCACCTATGTAAGATATCCAGCATTAGATTGGCCTTCTTTCGGGGTCAAGTTTGCCTAATCGGCCAGTTTATCGCCTTAGCTAAGGCAGCTGAATAATTGCAGCATCAAGTGGTGAAGTTGCTGAAAAAAGGACACATTCGAGAGAGCATGAGTCACTGTGCAGTCCTGCCCTAGTATTGCCAAAGAAGGATGGCTTCTGGCATATGTGTGTTGATAGCCGAGTTATCAACAAGATTACAGTGAAGTACAAGTTTTCAATTCCTCATTTGGACGACATGTTGGATCAGCTATGTGATTCTAAGTTCTCCTCAAAAATTGACATTAGAAGCAGATATCGTCAAATCAAAATAAGGTTTGGTGATGAATGAAAAACGCCATTCAAGAATGTCTTTTAGACTGTCTAATGCACCCAACACCTTTATGAGATTTATGCATCAGGTCTTGCAACCCTTTATGGGAAAGTTTGTGGTGGTATACTTTGACATCATCCTCGTTTACAGTCTAATATGGGCATCCCACCTCGAACATCTATGTGTTGTCTTTGAAAAGTTGAAAATGCAGTGCTTATTTGTAATCAAGAAGTGCTCTTTCTTTACTACATCGATATCTTTTCTCGACTTTATTGTGTCAACTAACGGTGTACACCAGATCAAGCAATGATATATGTAGTCTTTAAGTGGCCTCAACCGAGGACCTTGCACGATATCAGAAGTTTCCATAACTTGACTTCTTTCTACTACCGATTCATCCGGAATTTTAACACTCTGATTGCTCTTATTATCGAGTATCTCAAGGAAACAGATTTCAAGTGATCTGAAGAAGCAGAGACTAGCTTTTAACTGGTCAGATAGAGGATGACTGAAGCACCAACCCTGACCCTTCCTAATTTTGACAAGTTATTCGAGGTCAACTGTGATGCATCCGACATAGATATAGGGGGTGTTCCGAATCAATCTGGGCGACTAATTGCTTTCTTTAGCGAGAAGGTCTCTAGGTCCAAGAAAAATTATTCTACCTACGACTTGGAGTTCTATGCTATTGTACAGTCCTTGAAGCATTAGTGACACTACCTAGTACAAAAGGAATTCATCCTGTTTATTGATCATGAAGCATTGAAGTACATCAATGGTCAACACAAATTGAGCAAGCGACATGCCAAATCGGTGACTTACTTACAAGAGTTCACCTTTACGCTAATGCACTAAGCTGGAAGTTTGAACCATGTTATCGATGCCCTGAGTCGGCGTTCTTCATTACTTACGATCATGAGTGCCAACGTTGCAGGCTTTGATGTTTTCTAGATATGTACGCAATTGAATTCGGAAAGATATTCCAGAAGGTATATGATGACCACCGACATTGTTTTATTTTGCATAACGGTTTTCTGTTTCGTGGATTGTAATTGTGCATTCCAAATTGCTTTCTCAGATATAGGGGGTATTCTGAATCAATCTGGGTGACTAATTGCTTTCTTTAGCGAGAAGGTCTCTAGATCCAAGAAAAATTATTCTACGTACAACTTGGAGTTCTATGCTATTGTACAATTCTTGAAGCATTAGTGATACTACCTAGTACAGAAGGAATTCATCCTGTTTATTGATCATGAAGCATTGAAGTACATCAATGGTCAACACAAATTGAGCAAGCGACATGCCAAATCGGTGACTTACTTACAAGAGTTCACCTTTACGCTAATGCACCAAGCTGGAAGTTTGAACCATGTTGCTGATGCCCTGAGTTGGCGTTCTTCATTCCTTACGATCATGAGTGCCAACGTTGCAGGCTTTGATGTTTTCCAGATATGTATGCAATTGAATTCGGAAAGATATTCCAGAAGGTATATAATGACCACCGACATTATTTTATTTTGCATAACAGTTTTCTGTTTCGTGGATTGTAATTGTGCATTCCAAATTGCTCTATCAGACAGTAGATTATGAGCAAGCTTCATAATGAGGGGCCCTTCGAGCGTGATAAGACGTTGACTTTCATCTCTATCAATTTATACTTGCTCAAGTTGACCAGCGATGTGGCTCACTTTGTTAACTGATGATCCATGTGCTAGCGATCTAAGGGGGATCTCACCAAAGCATGCTTGTACAGTCCCCTACACATTCCTGAAGCTCCTTGGTTCGATGTTAGCATGAATTTTGTATAAGGATTACCTTGCACTCAACGAGCCTCAGATTCAGTTTTAGTTGTGGTTGACAGATTCTCAAAGATAACATATTTCGTAGCTTGCAAAAAAATTATGGATGCTGTCTGGATTGCCCATCTTTACTTCAAGAAGATCGTGTGTTTACATGACGTTCCTCGATCTATGACTTCAGATCGAGATATCAAGTTCATCAATAATTTCTAGAGAAGCTTATAGGAAAAATTGGGCACGCAGTTGAACATTAGCAATGCTTACCACCCTCACACAGATGGACAAACCAAGATGGTGAATTGGACTCTAGGCAATGTTCTGAGATGCCTCGCAAGAACTAAATCAAAGTAGTAGAACTTAGTGTTACCTCAATAGAGCTTGCCTACAATATATCGAGAAACAGAACCGCAGGATTGAGTCCTTTTGAGATTATTTATATGCGAAATCCATCGAGGGTTCTGGATTTAGCCCCTATTTTGCAAGTAAGCCGAATTAATCCTAAAATAGATGAGATGATAGAGCACCTTTGGGGTATTCATGAGCAGGTGAACCTAGCAATTATAGAAAGCAATACTAGGTATAAAGTTCGGGTCGATAGTCATCGTCGATAGGTACTTTTTGAGATTGGAGATCTTGTCTGTGCCGTATTGACTCGTGATTGTTTTCCTATTGGAGAATACAATAAGCTAAAGGTTCGGAAGATTGGACTATGAGAGATACTTCAGCAAATTAATAACAATGCTTATAAACTACACCTTCTTAGTCATTTGAAGACGTCTGATGTCTTCAATATGAAGCACTTGACTCCATACTCAGTGAATACTGATGAAGTTACTATGAACTAGAGGGTGAGTTCTTTTCAACCCGAGGAGACTGATGCAGGCCCAACCCATGTTGAAGCATAATATGATCCTTCAAACTTCAAAACGACATAACTTTTGATTCGGGACTCGGAATCAAGCTCTGTCGGCAACCATATGTCCAAAATTCGAAAAGCTATGTTTAAAATTGGTGAAATTGTAACCACCAATTTTCATACCCTAATTCCATTGTTTTAACCTTTTTCGATGCACTTTTGATATTTTTAGTAATTTTCATTTTTTTTATGTATTTAGGATATTTTTGATATTCCTGATATTTATAGGAGAGAATTTGCTTTGATATGCATCATGTTTTGAGTTAAGATTCTCCAGTTAATTATATTCCTTTTCGGATAAAAGATTTAATTCCCTTCTTTGCAAAATTGGAATTAAATCTTTTAATTGTAATTTATTTCCTTTATTAAGGTCTAGGCTGTGGTACATTTTTAGGAGAATCCGCTACTTGTTTTTTTCCTCTATCTTCCCTTCTCAGTTGCCTGCAAGATAATTGATATTCTATTCGGCATCATATGGCTAGGCCTTATAGTTATAAGCATGTCGAAAGAAAACTAGACTTAAGGGTTGTTAGTTGCTATTTTGTCAGATACTCTGAGAGGTCAAAAGGATTTAAGTTTTATGACCCCTCGACAAGGTCCTTCTTTGAGACGACAGGTAATGTAAAATTCGTAGAGGATGGTGGGAGTACATCAGGGTGACAAATATCTTTTGAAGAGGAAAACATTAGCAATCCTGTTGAGGTTACTACTGATGCAGTGATAGAGTAATCATTCCCTATGTTTTTGATATTGCACATCGGGGAATAGGGTGCCAAGATATTTTCGTTCCTCCTCCCATTCAGTCAGAGTGTCCTTCCATTCCAATTGAGGATACCTCGAATTGTTGAGCAAATATCCTAACCTCCTCAAGTGCTTTAAGGAGATTCAATAGAGAAAGGAGACCAACAACTTCTAGTGAGTATATTTATCTCCAAGAATATGATTTTGACATGTAATTGGAAAAGTGATCCGGTCTCTTTCCAGAAGTCAAACAATTATCTAATCCCATTAGGTGGATCAAAGCCATAAAATAAGAGATGAAGTATATGACAGACAACGACGTTTGAGAATTTGTCAAATTGCCTAAAGACGTCAAACCAGTAAGTTATAAATGAATATTTAAAACCAAACAAGATTGATGTGGCAATGTCAAGAAGTATAAGGTTCACTTTGTTATTAAGGAATTTACTCAAAAAGAGAATATTGATTACAAGGAGACTTTCTCACCTGTTTCGATTAAAAATTCGTTCAGGATAATCATGACACTTATGACTCATTGTGATTTAGAGCTATATCAAATGGATGTAAAGACCACACTTCTCAATCGAAAAATTGATGAGATTAGATACATGGTACACTCGGAGACCTGTGAATCAAAGGATTTGAAGCATCTAATATGTAGGTTGAAAAAGTTCATTTATGGTTTAAAGTAAAAATCCCATTAGTGGTTCTAGAAGTTTGATCAAGTGATTGTCCCGTTTGGTTTTAGAGAAAATACTATCCATCAGTGTATATATATCAAGTTTGGTGGAAGCAAATTCATTATACTTATTCTGTATATGAATGATATTTTACTAGCAAACAATAATAAGGGCATGCATGAAACCAAGTCATTTTATCTTGTAACTTTGAAATGAAGGTTTTTAGTGAAACATCTTTTGTATTAGGCATACAGATTCATCGTGATCGTCCAAGGGTATTCTTGGACTTTCGTAGAAAGCCTATATTGAAAAGTTGCTTAATCAGTACGGCATAAAAAAATGTGCACCTAGTGCCACGCCTGTGTTTAAAGGTGAAAGGTTTAGCTTACCGCAATGTTCGCGGCTTAAACTTAAGATACAAGAGATGCAGAAGCTTCCTTATGCATCTCCAATTAGAAGTCTCATATACGTGCAAGTTTATATGCATCCGTATATTGTGTACATAGTTGAGATGTTATATAGATATTTGAATAACATTGGACTAGCACATTGGAAAACTGTCAGGAGAATTATGAGATATTTGCATAGAACAAAGGAGATCAGGTCATCTGGAGGTCATTGGATATTCAGATGCAGATTTTACAGAATGTTTGGATAGCAGGAGGTCCACCTCAGGTTATGTCTTCATGTTGACAAAAGAGGTTATCTCTTGGGAACACGCCAAACAAACACTTATAGACAAATCTAGGAGACAAAGTTTATAGCCTGCTACGAAGTATCAAATCAGGAGACATGATTACGAAACTTCATCAAAGAGTTTAAGATCGTCAATAGTGTTGATGCCATCAATGAAGTTCGTATTATGATTACTGTGAGATTTGTTACCGTTATAGTAGCTATGAATCCTTTAATCCTTGTTGATGAAATTGATGAACCAGATTATTTAGGGGCATTGCTATCTATAAAGATTGACATTGTTACATATAATTAAGAAATATATTATGATATATTATCTTCACATATAGCCAAGTCAGAGATTGTTAGATATTTTATATATCTAATAACCTGTTTGGTGGGCTTATCGTGAATTTATAACCTACTTAATTATGCCACTTAAGTCCAAACCCATTAAAGTGATTTAATTGATATAGTATTGGATTTGTTTTTTATGTGGATATTCTATGTGTCGACTCATTTATCTTAAACCCAGTATCGATTATTATTAATGGGTTAATAACGGATAGTGGGCATCGTCCCTATATATATGGGGTGTGATCCCTATAAGATTAGGAATGAATTTGACGTTCCTTGCTTTTCCATTCGGTGAGGAGATACGATGTTGAAACCCCAACTCTCGTGGAAGATCACACGTCGACTTCCGACTTTAGAATTCGGGAATAGCGCAAAGATGATGTCTCTGAACTCGGGTGTGATGTAATTATAACATAAGATTATTTTCGCATGTCGCTGTAATTATTTTGATTTTCCCATGTTTATATCAACGAAAAGACATGCTAAATAGATGTTTTCTATCATACTATAGTTTGACACCAATTGTTAACAGTATCATGTATTTCCTACATGAGCATGTTTGTTTAACATAGGCAAAATATAGTTGATTTGATTTCAATGTTTGATGAAATTAGAAATAGCACGATCTTAGACACCATCTAGCCAGTATATTGTGTAATTCAGATAACTATGCCACATTGTTCTAAATCTTAAATTCAAAAATAAATGATTGAATTACTTTCCTAGATGAATTACAAAAACATCCTTGATAAAATAAGGAGTGATGGTTGAAACTAAGAAGGTTGCTTTAGATTTTTAGTAGAGAAATCTCAATCAGTAGCACAAAATCAGGTACAAAACACTACTAAAATATTACCAAAAAATCCACACTACTAAATTATCGGAATTTAGAGGACAAAGATCTGAAGTACATATTTTAAGTATATCGACAAGAGCATACTCCTTTAATCTTCACGTCAGCTTTATTGTAGGTCACTGGTGTAAATTATGGACAAACCAACGGAAGTGACCTTTGTTTTGGATTCGGATTGTCAAAAGAATGTGTTTGTAACCTATTTCTCTTGGATGGATAAATTTATCTATCCCCTTGCCAGTGCAATAGCTTCATTATTTGAATTATATTTCATACTGAGACTCAAGCCGGTAGAATAAGTGAATAAAGAAAAGAAGAACAAAGTGCAAACATACAAATATAATTCATTGTGCCCGCAGTGAATTTACATCATCAAAATTAAACTTGATTGCAATTGAACAGAAATAAACAAATTGCACCAGACATGAAAATGCACTTGGCATGGGAAGTTGCAGACCAATCAACTAATATACTTAATTACAAACAATGGAAAGTAGGACAGATGTAAAATATAGAAATGATAGGAGTATAGATGGGTCTATGTTAAATTTTCCCTTTGTATTGTCTACATGGAGGATGAAAATTTATGGAGAAGTGTGATTTCCTCTGTTTACAGGGAGATAGGTAAGAAGCTGCCCAGATGGCATTTGTGCCCACAGTACGATGCTTGTACAAGTGCTGCTATTGTAGCCACCTTCACATCAGAGATGCTGGGACAGCTTCAGCAGAGAAGAATAGGGTGGTGTGATTGTGCCTCCTTAGCCAATTGTGCTGCTAAGAAAAAAAAAATGATGAACCAGACAGCAGACAAATTGAACCTGAGGTGACCGGCCCGGCCTCACGGAAGTTTCCCATCGGTCACCAGGGTAAATCGGGAAGCGCTCGCGGTGGCCAGTCTAGAAGCCCAGTGTCCCAGGGTTCGCGCCCCATTTGGAGGAAAAATTCCTGCAAAATGCGCCGTAGCTGGGGATCGAATCGCGGATGCCTGGGTTAACAACTAATGACCTTACCGCGGCACCATAGCCCCGGGGGCTCCAATTGTGCTGCTAAGGTTTCATAAGGATGGGGAAAAATTGACAAAAGCAAGTATACGGTGTAACTTATCAGAAGGATTTCTGCAGTCATTTGCTATCCCAAGAATTTTCTATCAATTTTGTCCACACTTGGCTGAAAGCAAAGGTGAGAAAAAGTTCTACCGATTTCTCATCCATTTCCTTCCTTGTTGCTCGTATGAGCGGTGTCCCTTTTGGAGGAATGATGAATTGCAAGGATGGATATATAGGAAGAGAAGACATCAGAGGGAAGGGATAAAGAAATTATCGTCTCAGTTGTTCCCTTCAAGGCTTCAACATATATAGAGAGAGAAATTAGAGAAATGGAGAAGATGGATGATTTCTATATCGTACAAGCTTAAATTAATTTCTCCCCAATATTGACTAGATGAATTATGGAGGATGGATGCTAAAAATCCATGCCTTCGAGTATCGGTATTTCCATTTTATCCATCAAAGAAAATAACAAAAAGATGATCCATAAGTCATCTTCTTTCTCTCTCTCTCAATCTATCCTTCAACTGATCCGTTCAAGAAAACAAAAACTAAGTTGACATATCAAGGAAAAAACAGGATGAGATTTTCATTCTGCTATATTCGTAGACATTCATGCCAAAGTTGTAACGATTTGCAATTAAAGAAGCTACGTCATAGCATCGAAAAGTACAGATTATGAGTTTCCAAGCTCATAGTTCGCAGCACTCAGCAAGAACCGCATCAAAATGTATGATCACTTTATCTTATTAAACCCTAAGGTCCAAATAGTTCCAATCTTGGCAAAGGAAACAAAAGACGAGATCCAAGGTGAAACATTTACCAGGAAAATAGAAAGTAAATTCACGGGATCACTCCGAATCAGCGGCGGCGGCGGCTTCCTGTTGCTGGAGGCGCTCGAGGGCCTTCTGGTGAGCCCAGGTCTCAAGGGTGAGATCGGGCTTCGCGTTGAGGCCGACTCCAAGGATGACGATGGTGAGGAAGGAGGTGATGTAGCACGGGAGCTCCCAGTCCTCCCACTTCCTCGACTCGCCCGGGGGCGGCGGCGGTCGGTTGAAGAGGTAACCCTTGGGCCGTTCCTCCGTCCCAGGGGTGGTCCACCGCCCTGCACCCTCCCCTCCGCCTCCCCTAGTACGCGTCGACGCCGCCAATCGTCTGCGGACCATTCCGGCCGTCGCCGCGATCGCCTTCGACGGAAGAGGAGCCATTAGACGGATTCAGGATCTGGATTACGATCTCCGATACTTCACAACGTTGTTGTTCTGATTAAACAGGCTTCTAAATGGGCCGCCACGAAGAGTCCAGATTTTTACCCAAAAAAAGAATTGTAGAATTAGAACATAAACACCCTCCTTGTTCTGCCTAACGCTTTCTGTGTGACTGTGAACGATACCTGATGTGCGAAATCTGATCCGACATTATGATAAATCTCGTCTTTCTTATCTCTCATCTGATGCAACATTATAATAAAACTTATCTCTTTCTTTTCTCATCTGAATATAACAAAATAAAATTTTCTCTTTTTCTCTAACCCACATGCATTTGATACATGCATTACCTTCTATATAATTTAGCAACTACTCGACAATAATTGTTACAACGTAACAAACTTCCGAAAATCATAAAATTTTGACTCGGATATGAGAATAAGACGATTTATTTTTATTATAAATCTCTGAACGAATTTCAATTAAAAAAATCATCTCATTCTAATATTCGAGTAAAATAAAATATAATTGGTTGGCTACAAAGTTGTAACGACTATTAATATAGTAGTTGCAACAACCATTGATGCCCACAATGTAGTCCTAGGGAATGATTGTAGAACATACCTCACGAGATCTCGGTTCTCAACCTTTTCACCAATTACATGGAGGTCGTTGATTATTTCTTTGACCCTTCTATGTAGTTGGCTTACCGTCTAGTTGGTCTTCATTGAGAGCGATTGTAGTTGGGCAACCAAGAAGTCCTTTTTTGCTCTTCTCGACTCATTTGATCCTTTATTGAGTTCGACGAGCTTCTCCCAAAATTTCTTTGCGCTCTTGAAAGGCTCCACTTTGTTGAGTTGCTCTTTTGACAATTCACATTGAAGCGTTGTGGTGGCCTTCGCATTTGCTTACGCCTTCTTCATGATTTCCTTTGTCCAAGTCCTCATTGGTAGTGGCTCTCCTTGTTCATTTACGGGTGGATCGAAGTCATCTACAACACTCATCCAATTTTCAATATCGTTTATCAAATAGTACTCCATCCTATCTTTCCAATAGGCGAAGTCATTGTCGTTGAAGAACGGTGGCCTTGCGGTGTTATAGCCCTCTTGAAACGCCATTTCTTGATACTCCGGTCGACGGTGAGTTCTCCCGAAGGGAACCGGCTCTGATACCACTTGTTAGATCGTGGCGCTTGCTAGAGGAGGGGGTGAATAAGACTTTTCTTGAACTTTCTCTACAAGATGGTTAGCACAATACAAACAATATAATGAAAAATATGAAAACCAATGCTAACACCGAGAGTTTACTTGGTATCCACCTCTGAGAAGTGACTAATCCAAGGATCCACACACGCGCACACACTCCACTATGAAAAGCGTCCTTCAAGGTGGAGAAAACCTTTACAAGATTGTCCTCTTCCTCTTACAAAATAGAATTGAGAATGAGAGGAAGAGCATGAGAATTTTTGCACTAACAGCACTTTGGTACCCCCCTAGAACCGTACCTTTCACGTGCCAAAAAATCACCCTTTAAATAAGAGTAAAAGACAACTCCTCGAGTCATCCAGCCCGACACCAGTCGACTGCCCCTGGGGCAGTCGACTGGTCTAGCATTAATTGCTAGCCAATGGCTAACCCAACGACTAGTTTTCGGGGGTATCAGTCGACTGCCCCTGGGGTGGTCGACTGGTCCAGGGTCGAAAACATTCTGCAAGTTTGAGAACTTGCTGGCAGTCGATTGCCTTTCTCCCAGTCGACTGCCCAGCTTGTACAACCTCACTTCCTCACTCCGAAGATCCTCCTTCACATGTGCCTTCAAGAATACTCTCTTGGCTTGTCCCTTGAAGTCTTCTTCCATCAGCTATCGTCCCTCGGATGTGCACACAAGCCTTCCCTTGGCTTGCCTCCATGCCACCCTTTACGTGTGCCCTTTGAAGTCCACTTCCCGGCTTGCCCTTGGAGTCCTCTTCTCTCGGCTCTCGTCCCTCGGATAAGTCATCCATGTGTGATTCTCCAAGTCCTGCAAACTCAATCACACATATCAAATAACAAGATAACACCCTAACCTTAACCATGTTGGCACACACATCAAAATCATGATCTTCCCGATCATCCTTGGGTCGATTGACCCAACAGAGTATACAACAAAATGACTCAAATGATTGAGTCATCTAATATTGAATTTGATGAGTCTACTGGTACTTACCCTAGGAAATCCTCCATTGATAAAAATATAGATGAAAGAAATCAAAACATTACCCAAGCAATTCAAAACTCACACTTAGGGGGTATTGATCAAGGGGAAGGATGAAGTGCTTCGGATGATAAAAGAAGTCGTGATCATCATGAAATTGATGAGTCAACAATCTTTAGGACTTTAAGGCATCATCAAGATTATCCTATTGACCAAGTAGTTAGAGATGTTGCACAAAGAGTAAGGATTAGATCCAATTTTAGAGAGCATACTAGTCAAATCACTCTAATATCACAACTTGAACCAAAGTTAGTTGATGAAGCCTTAATTGATACGGATTGGATCCTACCAATGCAAGAAGAGTTGAACCAATTTGAGAGAAGTGAAGTATAAGAATTGGCTCCAAAACCCAATGATAGTACAATTGTCACAACAAAATGAGTTTTTAGGAACAAATTGGATGATCAATGGAGAGTCACTAGAAACAAGGCTATGTTAGTAGCTAAGGGTTAATCAAGTTGAGAAACTTGATTATGATGAAACTTATGCTCCAGTAGCTCGATTAGAGTCCATCCGAATCTTATTGGGGTATGTCGCTCACATGGGCTTTAAACTTCATCAAATGGATATGAAATCGGCAATTCTTAATGGGTTTATTAAGGAAAAAGTTTATGTGAAGCAACATACCGATTTTGAAAACATAGATTACCCAAATCATATTTATAAATTAAAGAAAGTCTTATATGGGTTAAAATAAGCTCTTCGAGCTTAGTATGAAAAACTCTCATCCTTTTTAATCTCTAAGGGCTTTAGAAGAGGAACAATTGATCCAACTCTATTTCTGAACTCTAAAGATAAAGACCTTTTTGCCCAAGTTTATGTTGATGACATTATTTTTTGTTCAACAAATAATGAACTTCTTCATTAATTCATCTAACACATGGAAAATGAGTTTAGTTAAGGAGTTGACCTTCTTTTAGGATTACAAGTCAAGCAAACTAATGAAGAAAGTCATGTTTATCAAACAAAATATGCTAAGGAAATTATTAGGAAATTTGGTTCGAAAAATGCTAAAGTAGTGTCTATTCCGATTGGAACGAATATCAAAATAGATAGTGATCATAAGAGAAAATTAGTCGATCCAAGGCAATATAGAAGCATGATTGATAGTTTGTTATACCTAACCGCTGTAGACCGAATATACTATTTACGGTAGGCATGTGTCCAAGATATCAATCTCGCGTCAAAGAATCTAACCTAGTTGTGCTAAAAAGAATCTTAAGATATATCAAGGGAACTCTCAATATTGGTCTTTGGTACACTAGAACTCAAAATATTGATTTATTTGAGTACATCGATTCCGATTATACGGGCTGCAAATTAGATAGAAGAGTACTAGTGGTGGATGTCAATTTCTTGAATCCTCCCTTGTAAGTTGGAATAGTAGAAAATAACCATGTATTGCTTTATCTACAACCGAGGTCGAATATGTGGCTATATGGGTGATTGTGTAGCTTAATTACTTTGGATAATGCATACCTTAGAGGATTATAAGCTTCATTATTCCAAGGTTAAAGTTTTATGTGATAATGTCAGCACTATTAATTTGACCAAAAATCCAGTGCATCACTCTAGGACACAACACATTGAAGTAAAGCATCACTTCATTAGATTGATTAACGAGGTTTTTTTAACCAACCTCGGGCGACCGGTCCGGCCACACGAAAGTTTCCCACCGGCCGCCAGGGTAAATCGGGAAGCGCTCACAGTGGGCGGTCTGGAAGCCCAGCGTCCCAGGGTTCGCGCCCCATTTGGAGGAAAAATTCCTGCAAATGCGCCGTAGCTGGGGATCGAACCGTGGATGCCTTGGAAAGCATCACTTCATTAGATTTCATTTCATTTCAAAAAAAATGAAATGAAGCCTCTGTTTCATTTTGTTGAAATGAACCGTGGATGACAAGAGGTACTATTGAACTACATTATGTTGAATCAAAATCTAACCTTGTCGATATATTTACCAAGCCTCTACTTGAAGCGGAGTTCACCTTTCTAGGGAGAGGACTTAGTATGTGCTTTGTAGAATTATAACTTTAGCCTTGCATGATTTAATACTATGATAGTACCAGATAATCGTTTTAAGTCGCACTACAGTTTCAATTAATTTTCTCATTTCAAGCAATTATGTAGTAATAGTTGAACCCGAATCGTCTCTCAAGAACCCAATATGATGCATGCACTTCTTTTATCTATAGAAAACAGTAAACTACAGAAAAATGAAAGCTAGCAAAACCAAACATGTTTTTTTGGGGTTTTGAGGATAACAAAACAATTAAACTTAGCTATCAACTTCCACCTAATAGCCTTAACTACGCGGATTTGAAGTATTAAGCTAACTAAATGTAGGAGACATAAAAAAAAACACACACAACCAGGAAATTACAGCAAGGATTCATCTAAAACTCCTGACTAGAAGGCAAACAATTTCATACTCAAGCACATGTTTGATAGGAGCAATTAAACAAACACCTTGCATTCAAGTAGTGAAAGATTGAGAACATGGAAAAATTCTACAAAAGGTAGGCTGTAAAATTAGAATACTAAGCTGGAAAACTCGGTTCTAAAGCTGGGAAATAGCAGAAATTCGGAATCTAGTGAAAGGAAAACGCAGGTTGTGTTCTACAGCAAGTAAAAGGAAAGAAACAAGCAAACGTAGGCTGAAAATTGTTGTCCGGTGGAGGAAAACTCTACTCCGATGAAGTTGATCACTTCCCAGCCGGATTGGAAGATGGAATGGGCTGTGGATCAAAGAGGAAACCCTTCCATGGCTGCGTGAACCTCCAAGCTCTCTTCCTTCCTCCCTTGGCTGTGTAATCTGCCCTAGCTTCCTTTTTTTCCTCAATCGAATAGTAGCTTCCTTTTCTTTCCCTAGCTCTTCTCTCCACCCTTGATTCCCCTTGATAAGTGGCCCAGATTGATTGCAGAAATTTCCATCAACTTAAGTGCCTAGATCCAGGTGGAGGGTTGCGATCACAAGCTCTTCCGATCGGATTGGTAGGCATCTGATCGTTCTGGACGGCTGTTGATCGGTCTGAGTGCTCCCTGATCGGTCTGAGTAACTGATCAGGAACCTCCCTGATCGGTCTGAGGATCGATCAGGATTTGATCAGTAGCTGAAATTCATAATTCCTCTGTGCCAACCTCTTCTGATCGGTCACGGGACCGATCAGGCTTTCCCTGATCGGATTGGAGACCGATCAAGGCACCAACAGAATGAAATTAGAGTCTGATATTGTTCTTTATGGATCCATCTTAGCCCTTGATGTGCCCTTTTGATCCTTTGATGCACAAGCTGTCCAAAAATCAAATAGAATGAAATATGAGTGTAAAAATGTAGGAAAATTAATTACCAATGAAAATGCACCCTATTAACAATTATGCATCATTTAATAAACAAATACACACCTAGAGCCCCAAATTTCCCCACTAATGACATGAAAATTATCCATCAAGTTGTTAATTATCACTCCCCCACACCTACTCTTTGCACGACTCGAGCAAAAAGAAAACCAAGTTTATTGACTTAGGCAAGTTCACCTAGCATGGAGGAAATCACATAGTGATAATTATTCAAGATCATCAAGCATTTTGGAACCAAGTCCACATCAATTCCAATCTCACACTAGCCAATTGGTAGTGGTGAATTCATCCAGTCAATAGATCAAGCATGAAACTCTCATAGGACTATCCCTAACTCTCAAAACTCAATAAGTAGTGGAGTTCCACTCAAGAATCATTATGCTTCTTCACTATCATAAGCTTGCTCACCCCCTGATTTTCACCAAAAGAATGCATTTGACACATACAATAATTAGAGCTTATTAATGGAGGAGATGAAACTGTAAGGAAAGTAAACAAAAGGAAAATTTATGCTACTAAGTGAAGAATTCAGTGGGGCAAAGCAAAAGGAAACATTAGATGATGGAACTCAATGAATTAGTTAGCTTGCATGTGAACTCATCTTATCAACACCATTAAAGTAAATGCCTCTGATCTAGATGAAAAACAACGCTGAATTCAGTGAGCTTCTGTGCCAATCTGTTGATCGATCAAGGGACTGATCTAGCTGCCTTCTGAATGGTCTGGAGTGCCCCTGATCGATCTAAGCTGCCTCTGATCGGTTAGAGTGACCAATCAGATATCTCCCTGATCGGTCGGGAGATCGATCAAGGTCTGATCAGAATGAATTTGTAGAGTTCTGAAACTGTCTTCTGCCCGATTTCTACTTCTTTTCAATCCATACGCAACTTACATTCAATTGGCTCCTTGTTCACCACTTCACATTCAGAAATCTAACCATCACTTCCTTCCACTTCATGTTTCTCTTTTTTTTTCTCTCTTCTTTTTTTTCTGCTTCTCTTTTCTTTCTTCTGCTTCTTCCTTCCCTCTTTTCAATCCTGATTAGATGCCAGTAGTTAAGTCCTTGTCAACCACTACAACTTAAGTCCTTTTCAACCTCAGCAAGTGAAAGAACCAGCAACTTCAGTCCTTTTTAGCCTAGCAATGCAGCACTTTTCCAAAGTTACAGCAGCTCCACAAGTTGTTGAAAATTTTTTCAGCATTCTGTTTTTTCCCACTTTTTCAACTTTGGATGCCTTAATTTTCAACTTCTTCATCCATTACTAATTCAATAGCCTCAAGGAAGGTTGGGGTATCGATTATCTAAAGGAAGAATGATTAATTCTCTGATTTGGCACAGAATTGGCACGGAATTTTTCTTGCAACTATTGTAATGTTCAGATTCAAAAATTTAAGCAATCAAGTGTTTCGTTCCCGCAACTTTAGCTTCACTCAAAGGTTGACTCCAAGAACTTGAACTGCCATCATATTTCACATCTCTCTTTTTTTTCTTTCATTTCCTGTTTTGTTCTATTTTTTTTCTTTCTTTTTTTTAGACTGCAAATGAAGATACTGCATAGTTCTTGGAGACTACCTTGCCTTTAGCTTTGAAGCTTTCAAATTCTTTATTCTAGGTCCAAATCACATCCAAGAGAACCTTGCGCAATCTCCATATCAATTAGAGTTGGATCCAAGGTCAATTTCTTTTCCCCCACACCTAAGATTTTGTCCATCTCAAGCAACTAATTCATCAAGTTCCTCACCAACTTAGAGGAAAAGAAATAGGGCAGAAATAACAAACGAGGTGAATAATTGTGCAAATGAAAGGAAGACTAACAAAGATCATGATGAATAGCTCCACCATTCCATGTATCATATGCCCCTATGATTCCAAAAAGGAAATACGCAAGTTCTAAAGTTCGAAAGCATGAATGTTCATCACACATAAAATAATCAATGGTAGGCAACAAGTGGTCCTCTCTAGGAACAATATTAATCATGCTCAATCCAATATTAGAATCCTTCACCAACCAACGACTAGATGCAAGTTGAGAACTAACTAAGTCATGATATCCATGACTCAATGATCTAAATAATTTTTTTCCACTTTATGATTCCTCCAATGCATAGAAAAACTTAAGAGAAGTGCTACTTGCAACTAACAAAGCAAATTGCGAGAAAATCAAAATGTATGTACAGAAAGGAAAAGCAAAGAACAGACTCCCCTCTAAGTCGGATAGATCGCATGGTACAAGTCCACACTCTCCATTCTTGTTCCCTCCATGCCCTCGTGGTAATGCTTCAATTGATGTCCATTCACCTTGAAGGTCGTGCCCGCCATGTCCTGTATCTCAATAACACCAAAGGGAAACACATTAGTAACAACAAAAGGACCTTCCCACCTAGACTTCAACTTACCTGGATACCATTTGAGTCTAGATCTAAACAAAAGCACCTTCTCTCCCACATAAAACTCTTTCCTCAAAATGTTCTTATCGTAGAAAGCCTTGGTCTTTTCTTTGTAAATGCGTGAACTCTCATAGGCTTCCAATTTTAGTTCCTTGAGCTCTTGTAGGTGCAACTTCCTTTCTTGCCCAGATTTTTCTAGATCCATGTTGCAAGCTTTAACCGCCTAATAAGTCTTGTGTTCCACCTCCACCGATAGATGATAAGCCTTACCATAAACAATCCTGTAGGGAGACATCCCAATGGGTGTCTTGTAGGCAGTCCGGTAGGCCCATAACACTTCATCAAGTCTCTTGCTCCAGTCCTTCCAGTCTAGCCTTACAGTTTTCTCTAAGATAAGCTTAATCTCCCTATTTGATATTTCATCTTGTCCATTTGTTTGAGGATGATATGGGGTGGACACTTTATGGATCACTCCATACTTTCTCAAGAGCGCCTTCATGTGCCTATTGCAAAAGTGAGACCCTTGATCACTGATGATCGCCCTGGGTACCCCAAACCTGTAAAATAGGCGAGTCCTGACAAAATCCACAACAACAGATGAATCGTTAGTTCTAGTGGGGATTGCCTCCACCCATTTAGACACATAATCAACAACCAACAAGATATAAATAAATTCATATGAAACAGGAAAAGGACCCATGAAATCGAAATCCCAATCATCGAAAATCTCGAAAAATATCATGAGTTATTGAGGCATCTCATTCCTATGTCCTAAGTTCCCTACTCGCTGGCAGGGCTCACAAGTCTTTTGGAAGTGATAAGAGTCTCTAAACAAGGTAGGCCAATATAACCCTGCATCCAAAACCTTCCTAGCTGTACATTGAGGACCAAAATGCCCCCCACATGCAAGTGCATGACAAAATGAAAGTACTGACTGGAACTCACAATCAGGGATACATCTCCTAACTACCTGGTCGCTGCAAAATTTCCAAAGGTAAGGGTCATCCCACACGTAATACTTAGAATCACTTGCTAATTTATCACGTTGAGCTTTAGAAAAATGTGTAGGAAAAACATGTGCAACCAAATAGTTGACGAGATCGGCATACCATGGCACACTACCTTGCAGTTGTAGAAGATGCTCATGTGGAAATGCATCTGCAATGGGTGTAGGATCTGTCGCCCCCTCAATCCTGCTCAGGTGGTCAGCTACTAGGTTCTCCTTCCCGCTCCTATCGCGTATCTCGACGTCGAATTCTTGAAGCAGAAGCATCCATCGAATCAATCTTGGTTTCGAATCCGGCTTCTTTAAGAGGTACCTAATAGCTGCATGATCAGAAAAAACAATCACATGTGAGCACAATAGATATGAACGAAACTTATCCAAAGCAAAAACAATAGCTAAAAGCTCCTTTTCAGTTGTTGTATAATTGGCTTGAGCAGAATCAAGTGTCCGGGATGCATAGCAAATGACATGCGGCGCTCCATCCACCCTCTGGCCAAGCACTGCTCCCACGGCATGATCTGATGCATCACACATCAGCTCAAATGGTAAACTCCAGTATGGGGGTCGGATGATAGGGGTCGATGTGAGAGCCGCCTTCAAGTGATCAAAGGCATCCCTGCACTGCTGATCAAAATGGAACTCCACGTCCTTCTGCAGCATGGTCGAGAGAAGAAGGGCTATCTTGCTGAAATCTCTAATGAATCGCCTGTAGAATCCTGCATGGCCAAGAAAAGAGCGAACACCCCGAACACATGCGGGATAAGGCAGAGATGTAATACAATCAATTTTTGCAGGATCTACTTCGATGCCCTTCCTAGAGACTATATGACCTAAAACTATGTCATGCTCAACCATGAAATGACATTTTTCATAATTAAGTATAAGGTCAGTCTCTATGCAACGATGCAAAACTCTAGACAAGCTATCTAAACATGTACCAAAAGAGGATCCGTATACAGTAAAGTCATCCATAAATACCTCCATGCAATGCTCTAAAAGATCTGAAAAAATGTTTACCATACATCGTTGGAAGGTACCTGGGGCATTGCATAATTCGAATGGCATCCTCCTATATGCAAAAGTCTCAAATGGGCAGGTGAAAGTCGTCTTATCCTGATCCTCTGGAGCAATATGAATCTGAAAGTATCCTGTAAAACAGTCCAAGAAGCAATTGTGTGATCTACCAGCAAGCCTCTCTAATATCTGGTCGATGAATGGTAAGGGGTAGTGATCCTTCCTCGTAGCTTGGTTCAGCTTCCGGTAGTCTATATATACTCTCCACGAACTCTGGACTCTAGTAGGTATCAAAGCACTCTCCTTACCCTCCACCACTGTGATACCGGACTTCTTAGGAACCACCTGCACTAGACTCACCCACTGACTGTCGGAGACAGGATATATAATGTCGGCCTGTAGTAGCTTAGTTACCTCCTTCTTGACCACATCTAAAATAAGTGGGTAGAGTCTGCGCTGTGGTTGTCTCACCGGCCTTGCATCCTCCTCTAGGAAAATCTAGTGCATGCAAATGGATGAGCTAATCCCTGGTATATCTGTAATGGTCCACCCAATAGCCCTCTGACACATCCGTAGAAGATCTAGTAGCCTTTTCTCTTGACCTGACTCAAGATGCTGAGCAATGATGACTGGCAACTGCTCGTTCTCTCCTAGATAGGCATACTTCAAGTGCTCAGGTAAGGGCTTCAAAACAAGCTTTGGGGGTTGCAAAACTGATGGAAGCAATCTCTCAGGACCTACCTCCAATGTAGACACCTCAGCGTCTTCCGCCTGGATAGTGTCACAGACTAAAACTGATCCACCACTATCATCATCCACCTCATCTGAATCCTCTGTATCAGCTAGATCTGAATCCATGCCATCTGACTCCTCAGAATCTAGTGTATCCAACACATCAATGCCCAGCAGTGAATGGTCCTCGGGGGGATATCTTATCGCATCAAGGATGGAAAACTGAACCACTGTGTCCCCAAACTCCATGGTAAGTGTCCCTGCATGAACATCGATCTTGGTCCTTGCAGTCTTCAGGAATGGGTGTCCCAAAATCAATGGAGCTGAGCTTGAGGTTAGGTCCTTCTCCATAAATATCAAATCCATGACTTTCACCAATACGTCCTCTATGACTCCAGCCGGATGAGCAAAACTGCGGTTGGTCAACTGAATAACCACCCCAGTAGGCTGTAATGGTCCAATGCCTAAAGAGATGAACACTGACTTGGGCATGACATTGATGGAGGCTCCTAAGTCTAGCATAGCATCCTCGAAAATGCAGTCTCCAATCACACACAGTACTGTGAAAACCCCTGGGTCTTTGCATTTCTGAGGCATCGGTTGGATCATGGCTAAAACATTCTTTCCCATACTGATCAACTCCGTCCCTTTTAGCTTCTTCTTGTGAGTGCACAGATCTTTCAGAAACTTAGCACACTTGGGAATGTGTCTGATCACTCTGAGCAATGGGATGTTCACCTCCACTTTGCTAAAAATGTCAATCAGCTCCTGAAACTCCTGTGTCTTGTCTGAATTAGCATTCTTCCTTGGGCCAACTGCCCTTTGAGGGAAAGGTAATTGAATGGGTGGCTCTGGTAGTGGAAGTGACTCTGGCTCTACTCCTGTCTGAGACCTCGAAAGATCAATCTCTGGTACTGTAGGAATCTGTGGGGTAGAAGCCTCTTGTGTAACCCGTCCACTCCTGAGTGTGATAGCACTGGCATTCCCCCTAGGGTTTGGAATAGACTGAGAAGGTAGCTGACTCGATCCTTGAGCTTGCATCTGACTGATGGTGGATGATATATGTCCAATTTGTCGCTCTATGTTCTGAATGGAAGCATCAGTCATACTCGGATACTGTCTATAGTCTCCCTGATGCTACTGAAATTGAGCGCTAAATTGCTGAAAATTCCTCTCATTTTGCTGCTGAAGCTGAGCACTAAGCTGCTGAAAACTCCTCTCATTTTGTTGCTGAAAATGAGTGAAAAGGGCTCCAAAGTGAGTGGAAACTCCGGTTTTTGTTGCTGAACCGGGGGAACTCTTGGCGTGGATGGACTACTATAAAATCCTGGTGGCCTCTGAACTGCAGGTGGCGCAACAGGAAGTGGTGGCTGATAAGGCTGCTGCTAATGTGATGTGTTCCCATACCTCAGATTAGGATGATCTCTCCAACCTGGATTGTAAGTATTGGACATGGGATCATAAGACTGCTTGTATCCATAAGGCTGAGGTTGGAAAGGTTGAGGCTTGGACTGAAAAGCATTTGCCGCCGCCACTTGATTTGCAAGGTAAGATCCATCATCAACCTGCACCTGGGGGCATAAATATGTAGGATGAGAGGTGCTACTGCAAAGTCCACAAACCCTTACTGTTTGGGCTACTTGAGCAGAAGGCTGCTGAGTAATCTGATAGAGAGTCATCTGCATAATGAGAGAAGTCAAATCCTGAAGATTAACCTTCACCTCTTGAGCTTTCATACTCTGTCCTATGATCTCATGTACTCCTTTAGGCACCAACGGACGGCTCCCAAACTATTGAGAATTTGCTGCCATAATAGAAATCAACTCTCTAGCTTCCTCAGGTGTCTTGTTCACTAAGGCCCCTCCACTAGTGGCGTCCACCATACTCCTATCCATGGAAAGAAGTCCCTCATAGAAGTACTGAATGAGTAGCTGCTCACTGATCTGATGGTGGGGACAGCTAGAATAAAGTTTCTTAAAGCGCTCCTAATACTCATACAGTGTCTCTCCATAAACTTGCTGGATCCCACAGATACTCTTCCTAATGGCAGTAGTCCTTGAGGCTGGGAAGAATTTCTCCAAGAAAGCTTTCTTCATTTCAGCCCAAGAAGTAACTAAAGCATGGGTAAGGTGTACCACCAGTCCTTTGCTCCATCCACAAGTGAAAATGGAAAAGCTCTCAGGTTGATGTCATCTTCAGCAATACCATGTGGCTTCATAGTGGAGCATACTGTATGGAACTCCTGGAGATGTCTAGTGGGGTCCTCACCAGCTAAGCTATGAAACTTTGGAAGTAGATGAATGAGTCCGGATTGTAGCTCAAAATCGACCTCCAACTCTGGGTACTGGATGCACTGAAAAGCCATGTCTGGTGCTGCAAGCTCCCTCATGGTTCTATTGTTCGCCATCTGGACTTCTGACAAAGAGTTGCTACTGGTAGAAAGTCTAGACATCTCTAGCTGAGCTCTCCTATGTGCGTGGAAGGTCCTTTCTATCTCAGGATCAAAGTCAGCTAAGCTGGATAGGAAGACCTGGTCATGCACTGCACATCAAATGAAGAAAATTAGTGAGATGCAAGAAAATAATCAGAAAATTCAGAATTACTGCAAGATCTAAAAACAATCAAACATCATAGAAGGTCCCCGGCAACGGCGCCAAAATTGATAACCATTTTAAGTCGTACTACGGTTTCAATTAATTTTCTCGTTTCAAGCAATTATGTAGTAATAGTTGAACCCGAATCGTCTCTCAAGGACCCAATATGATGCATGCACTTCTTTGATCTATAGAAAATAGTAAACTACAGAAAAATGAAAGCTAGCTAAACCAAACATATTTTTTTGGGGTTTTGAGGATAACAAAACAATTAAACTTAGCTATCAACTTCCACCTAATAGCCTTAACTACGCGGATTTGAAGTATTAAGCTAACTAAATGTAGGAGACATAAAAAAAGACTCATAACCAGGAAATTACAGCAAGGATTCATCTAAAACTCCTAACTAGAAGGCAAGCAATTTCATACTCAAGCACATGTTTGATAGGAGCAATTAAACAAACACCTTGCATTCAAGTAGTGAAAGATTGAGAACATGGAAAAATTATGCAAAAGGTAGGCTGTAAAATTAGAAAACTAAGCTGGAAAACTCGGTTCTAAAGCTGGGAAATAGCAGAAATTCGGAATCTAGTGAAAGGAAAACGCAGGTTGTGTTCTACAGCAAGTAAAAGGGAAGAAACAAGCAAAAGTAGGCTGAAAATTGTTGTCCGGTGGAGGAAAACTCTGCTTCTATGAAGCTGATCACTTCCCAGCCGGATTGGAAGATGGAATGGGTTGTGAAGTTGAGGAATTGAGCTTCTCCAAGCTGCCGATCAGAGAGGAAACCCTTCCATGGTTGCGTGAACCTCCAAGCTCTCTTCCTTCCTCCCTTGGCTGCGTGATCTGCCCTAGCTTGCGTTCCCCTTCCTCAATCGAACAGTAGCTTCCTTTTCTTTCCCTAGCTCTTCTCTCCACCCTTGATTCCCCTTGATGAGTGGCCCAGATTGCTTGCAGAAATTTCCATCAACTTAAGTGCCTAGATCCAGGTGGAGGGTTACGATCACAAGCTCTTCCGATCGGATTGGTAGGCATCTGATTGTTCTGGACGGCTGTTAATCAGTCTGAGTGCTCCCTGATCGATCTGAGTGACCGATCAGGCACCTCACTGATCGGTCTGAGGATCGATCAGGGTTTGATCAGTAGCTGAAATTCATAATTCCTCTGTGCCAACCTCTTCTGATCGGTCACGGGACTGATCAGGCTTTCCTTGATCGGATTGGAGACCGATCAGGGCACCAACAGAATGAAATTAGAGTATGATATTGTTCTTTATGGATCCATCTTAGCCCTTGATGTGCCCTTTTGATCCTTTGATGCACAAGTTGTCCAAAAATCAAATAGAATGAAATATGAGTTTCAAAAAGGTAGAAAAATTAATTAACCAACAAAAATGCACCCTATTAACAATTATGCATCATTTAATAAACAAATACACACCTAGAGGCCCAAATTTCCCCACTAATGGCATGAAAATTATCCATCAAGTTGTTAATTATCAGTACCTCAACGCATCTAACAAAAATCCTAGGAGGTCTTGTTTATGTATTTCTTCATTTCATCTCATAATGACTTGATTGATGATTTTATTTTTTCATATGAGATGTTAGGATGATGCAAATAATTCACTTGTGCTTATTACATATTGATGAGTTATTAGATGTATCATTTTAGTAACAATAGACCAACTATGGGGAAAACAAATATCTAATTAATGGATATCTTGCCCAGAGAGTATAGTTGGGCATCTTAAATGTTTTAAAACCCATTCTATGCTCTACTTATAGTGGTATAGATTTGAAAAACATATGATTTCAAAACTAGGTTTCAAAGTTGATAAATAACTTAAGTGTTTTTCAAGATTTTGAGGTTTGGTTAAAAATTCAAAAATACTTTCACCTCTAATGAAATATATTTTCCCCTATTAGAGGATATCAAAAGAAATATGTTTACAAAATTTCATAATTTTTTAAATTTTTTGAATTTTTTATGCGTTTTTTGAAATTCGGCAAAAATACTGAAATCGACTGATATCAAGTGTCAGTCGACTGGTCCATTATCAATCGACTGATAATTCTGTGACCGGCATCAGTAGACTGATGACCACGAATATTTAAAAAGACCCTCCTGCGCAGGCGATGCAGAAACCCTAGTTTTGGCCGTCCCTCATCGCCCTTTGACCCATGATAACCATGTTTGTCGCGTTACGGTTTCAATTAATTTCCTCATTTCAAGCAATTATGTAGTAGTAGTTGAACCGAATCATCTCTCAAGGACCCAATATGATGCATGCACTTCCTCGGTCTATGAAAAATAGTAATTTGCAAAAAAATAAAAGCTGGATAAGCAAAACATGTTTTCTTGGGGTTGCAAATAACAAAACAATTAAACTTAGCTACGAACTTCTACCTAATAGTCTTCTCTACTCAAATTTAAAGGATCAAGCTCACTAATTGTTTTGGACAGCAAAAGAACATTTAAAACTAGGAAATTTCAGCAGGAGTTTATCTAGACATCCTAACTAAACGGCAATTCATTTCATCATCAAGCACAGGTTCAATTCACGACATTCAACAAACACTTTGCCTTCAAATAGTGAAAGATTGCAAACATGGACCATTTTCTATAAGAGATGAACTGTAAAAACAATAAGCTAAGATGGAAATTCGAAACTAAGCTGGAAACTTCGAGACTAAGCTGGAAATTACAATTCTAAGTTGGAAAATAGCAGGAATTCGAAGACAAATGAAAGGGGAATGCAAATTCTTGTTCTACAGCAAATAAACACTAAGAAACAATGAAAAGGAAGCTGAAATTTTGTGTCCGGTGGAAGAAACTCCGCTCTGACAAAGCCGATTGCTTCTCAGCCGGAGTAGAGGAGGGAATAGACTGTGGAGTCGAAGAAGAAGGCTCGTCCAAGCTGTCAATCCTCAGAGATCGAAACCCCTCAAACCGCAGCTTCCTATCGCGTATCTCCATTGTCTCCTCCTTCCGTTCCCCTGTGGATGAGATCTGATCCCCTTCTTTGGCTGCCCTAATCCCATTTTCTACTCCTCCTTTCCACCCTTCATTTCCTCTGATGAGTGGCTGAAATCACTTGCAATGAAGCTCCATCAATCGTCGTTGCCAGATCCAAGTGGAGGGTTGTGATGACCAGCACCTCCGATCGCATCTGGACAGCTACTGATCGGCCTGGAAGCTCTCAGATCGGACTGGATGACCTCTGATCGGTCTGAGGACCGATCAGACACCTCCCTGATTGGTCTGAGGACCGATTAAGATCTGATCAGTAGCTGAAGTTTGGGGTCCTTCTGTGCCAGCCTCTTCTGATCGGTCACGGGACCGATCAGACCTTCCCTGATCGGATTGGAGACCGATCAAGGCATCCACAGAACAAATTTTGAGCCCGATGTCATTTGTTTATGGATCCATCCTAGCCCTAGAAGTGCCCTTTTGATCCGATGATGCACAAGCTATCCAAAAAGTAAATAGAATGAAATATGAGTGTAAAAATGTAAGAAGATTAATTAGCTAATGAAAATACATCCTATTACTAATTATGCATCATTTCATAAACAAATGCACCCCAGAGCCTCAAATTCCCTCACTAATTGCACAAAATTTATCCGTCAAATTGCTAATTATCAACCCCCTCAACGTTTCCAGCTACTCCTCCAAAACCCTTGGACTCTCTTACCTAACCTCTCTCCACGTCAATATTCAAGTTTAGGATAAAAGGGGTCTTCCTTGAGTCACTCTCACCCAATCTTCTTCCTCAAACTTCATGAAGAGAAGGTAACGAGTTTTCAACTCAATCTCTCTCATTTTTATTATGATTTGTGACTAATCTTCCATATTTTTCATGTTTATTTTGATTTTTTTTCTTGAACCTTGTCCTCTTGGTACATGCACTTTACATTTGCATATTAGGGTTAGGCAAAAATGTAGGGTTGATGAGGGGACATCCCGACAACCTCCTCCTAAACCTACGGCTCCCTGGATTCATTCCAAGGCTGCTCGGCAATGATTTGAGAATGTCGACTTCACTTTGATGAATTATCGGTATCTTAATTGTTCTTATTTTGAGGAGATCACCCTTGATTTCATTGAAATCGTCACTTATTTTGGGCTAGATAAATTGGTAGGTTGCACGTATTACATTAATGTAGATCTCTGCAAAGAATTCTATGCTAATCTACATTGCATTAGCACCGATGGTAGGACATATGAGTCCTTGATTGTTGGGGGTCGTCATTCCATTCACACTTAGCATGTTAGGGTCATTTTTAGGGTGTCGGGTGTTTAAGAACCTGTTCACATGCTTTCCTCAGGTCATTGATCTTTTCACGGGTTCGTTCTCCCATATGTCTATTGACTAAAATCATAGGCACTATTTCAATAATTCTAGACCTCCACTTAAATGCATTTTTGATGTTAATTGCATGTCAGCCATCAATAACATTCTGTATAAGATTGTTCTTGACTGTCTTTTACCTATTGTCACTAAGGGGAGATCCAAGATCCGGCTACCACATCTGGTCATGATGTATGCCTTAAAGCAGCGGCTTGTCATCGACGTTGCTCTCCACGTATTCATGTCCATTGTGCATTTTTTGGGTCCCGTCCAGAGGAAGGTCTATATGTCATTTGGTCATATTTTGATCGAATTCTTTGTATCTAGAGGTGTCGATGTTACTAAGGGCCAGTAACATCAACTTTTTAAGGATAGGATCTCAGTAGCTCTCCTTGACATGAATTGAGAGGCATCAGGGAGTGATGGTCTGGCATAGTGACCATGCGTCTTCCGATTCTGACGACGAGGATGAGAGCATTGATGCTTCTATTGGTGCTGCACCTGGTGTTGTGCCTGGTGTTGCTCCTGCTATGACTATGGATGAGCGGATTACTCATCTGGAGGAGGTAGTCTGACAAGAGTTTCATGGGATCCGACAGGAGGTTTAGGGATTTTAGCAGCATCAGACTGCAATGTATGAGATGTTACAGTGCTAGAATTTGATGTATCAGGCTCCTCCTCCTCCTCCCAGCAGTGATGTGTAGATGAAATGGCTTAGATATTATGGTGTTAATATTTTTTTTTGAATTAGACATATTCTTTTGTTTTATCTCAAATACCATAGATAATGTCTTAATATCTTGAGTTTGTTGGTTATGGATATTTATGACACTACTTATGCTTATGTATGAACCTTATGTTTTTTTCCTTTAGTTGGCTTGTTTGTATTTATCTATCCTGTTGCCTTCTGCTGTGATTTCTCTTTTTATCTATTTCATATGTCTGTGTGGTAAGTTCTTGTTTGCCTCACCTAGAGGTAATATAGTTTATGGGGGAGCTTCGACTATTTTTACTCCCTCTTGTTAGTGCAAAAAGCATCAGACATGAACAGTCAACCTGTAGTGTTTCGATGTTTGACAATATACCAAGGTTTGGTCAATCTAACCAAGGGTTAAGTCAAACAGGACTTGATGTTTGGTAGGATAAACCTAGGGTTGGTTAGTTTGACCAAGGGTTAGCTAAACAGGACTTGATGTTTGGCAGAGTG
Organism: Boesenbergia rotunda; assembly: GCA_024364735.1. Classification (NCBI taxonomy): domain Eukaryota; kingdom Viridiplantae; phylum Streptophyta; class Magnoliopsida; order Zingiberales; family Zingiberaceae; genus Boesenbergia; species Boesenbergia rotunda. Next base: position 202,087 of record JAGFNQ010007061.1, on the reverse strand, counting down.
ATCAAACCTAGATCTGATATGTTTGACAATATACCAAGGTTTGATTAGTTAGAATAAGGGTTAGTCAAACAGGATCTGATGTTTGGCAGAGAACACAAGATTGGTCAGCTTGACCAAGGGATAAGCCAAACAAGACTTGATGTTTGGCAGAGTGATTAAACTCATATCTGGTCGGTCAGACCAAGGACTAAGCCAAACAGGACTTGATGTTTGGCAGAGAGAAGTCTGTTGGGGGAATCGACCCAAGTATGATCGGGAGGATCATGAGTTTTGATGTGTGTGTCAATATGATTAAGTTAGGATTTGTTGTTGGTCTAATATGTGTATGCGAGTGTGCAGATTTGCAGGTACACATAGACTTGGTTGGATGTCTTGTCTTCAGATAAAGGGTGGCATGGAGGCAAGTCGTGGACTTGTGTGCGCATCCGAGGGACCATGGACAAAGCAGGGACGATGAACCGAGGGAAGCGGACTTCGAGGCATGCGTGAAGGATGGCATGAAGGCAAGCCGCGGGCTTGTGTGCATATCCGAGGGACGTGGGCCAAAGTCGAAGAGGGCTTGAAGGCGACAGATCGAGACTGTTGTGTTGGGACCGGGTGCATGTTGACATGAATACGGGTTCGTAATTTTAAATTTTAATTACGTGCAGCGGAAGGTTTAGCATAAATAATTTCTCAAATTATTTTTACCACGTATCTAGCATGCAACCTTATGTTGTGAAGACATGATCATACATTTAAAATTTTGTAGAAAGTAAACTAATTTACTTAATACCTCGTGTAACTCGTAGAAAGGGACGAGATCCAACCGTAGCGTCCCTTGGAAGCTCCGCCTCTATTCACGTCCACGCCGAGTTTTCTTCGGGATGACTTCGCAAAGCCACGAGTTTCGTGCCGACAAGAACTACTAGATTCTCTAAAGGCACAACAAGAATACCAAGAGAGAGATGAAAAACTAACCACCAAACGAATAACGGAATCAAGATTCCGAGAGGAAGGAAGGAGTCGCGCCCGCTTCTTCTTCTTCTTCGGCTTCTTCTTGGTGGTGGAAGTTCACGGCAAAGGGGGAGGACTCTAGGGCCGGCGGCACTAGAAGAGGGAGAGCGAGAGAAGGAGAGGGAGAGTGGCTAGGCAAGAATCCTTGATCTCTTGGATTGATTTCCAAGCCTTACCTTTGCACCTTTATATAGTAGCCTCTTTATCGCCAAGTCTCCTTTTTAACGGAATAAATTTTTCATAAGAAATTTATCTTATAAATTTTTCTATGAATTATTCCGTTATGCCAAGTTTTTATTATAACTTAATTTATAATAAAAACAACCATGTCTCCCCTTTTATTATGGAATAAATTTTACATGAAATTTATCTTATAAATTTCTTATGAATTATTCCGTTATGCCAAGTTTTTATTATAACTTAATTTATAATAAAAACAACCATGTCTCCCCTTTTATTATGGAATAAATTTTACAAGAAATTTATCTTATAAAATTTTCTTATCATGAAAAAATCAATTCATAATTGATTTTATAAAATAAAATAAACCAATCCATGGTTCATTTTAATTTTCATAAAAAGAATAAATTTCTATAAATTTCTTTATCATGGTAAATCAATCCATTATTGATTTTATAAAATAAAATAAACCAATCCAAGGTTTATTTTAATTTCCATGAAAATAAATTTCTTTATATAAATTTCTTTATCCATAATTTTATAAAACAAACCACGCGCGGTTTATTTTATAATTTGAACCAAACAATTTGGTTCTCCCTCTTATTGTGGCCGGCCAAACCAAAGAGGGTGGGGACCCTCTTTGGCCGGCCAAACCAATGCCGTAACCTTATGAATTAAACTCATTTAATTTGTCCAATAAGTCTTCAAAAGACTTAGCCATTTTATGCTTCCGATGCGTCTCTGAAAAATTCAGATTCGACTTATCTCTCTTGATCGGAAAATCTAATTTTTAACTCGTTTTAAATCCCTCGGATTACTCGTAGTGCGTGTGACTAAATAGGCTTTCGATTTATGTTGGCCGTCTATAATTCATCAATTATAGAACGATCATGAGTGGCACCTAGTAGTACATCATGATCCCCAATTAATCGAAAGATCAACGGTTGACCTCAAAAATTATTCTGAAACCCTTCAGCAGCTCAAATGAATCGTGCCTCATTCCCTTCACCATCTTATACCTACTTGGTTCAGGACATGTTCTACATGTGTCAGTCCCCACTAGGCTGACTACGTCACACCTAGCCCAAGTAATGTCTTTCTCGTCCAATGGATTCTAATTACTCTCATGTATTTCAGAGACTCATACTCTGAACTTGTCATGTTCTGGCCAGAGGCTTTGAGTAACAATCCGACGATAGGCCTTGGGTATACATCCCCTCGCAAGGAGTGGTGAATCATTTGTAGGCTGTTCAAACATCTTCGGGCACTTCGGCTTATACCCAACCATCCTAGGTCCACACTTCCTTGGAGATGCTTGCTTAAGATGTTAAAGTATAAGTCTCCATGACCAAGATGACTTGAACACCGCAAGTCAAAGGAACATCGCACTTAAGCTGCAGTAAGAACTTCACTGACATCTCTATATGTAGACTACCATGTGAAGTTTTACAGCCAGTCACTCCAATGAACTAGTTTCCTTAACTAGCATTCATGTTTATCTCCGGGCATCCCAATGTCACCAGCCAGTGAGAATCAGCTGATCAGAGAATAACTCATGCTAGTCTCAACAGAATTGATAGTGTCCTTATTTATCAATTCATCGACTAGGGACAATTTCAATACTTCACAATTGCACATGTAGAGATAATCACTAGTTGTGAATTCATCACAAATTCTCTCATGTTGTGAATTGTATTGTGGATATTCAGTAAATGAGTTTAAGATCTCAATCAAATACACGAACATGTATACTCAAATAGTGAATTTCATTTATTAAAATAAATGATTACAATCATAAGGCGATTGTCTTAGGACACTTCTCTCATATTACTAACATGTTGGAGCAGAGACGATGAGCTGAGGGGCGCGGACTTCGAGGCATGCGTGAATGATGACATGGAGACAAGCCGAAGGCTTGCGTGCACATCTGAGGGACAGGAGCCGAAGATGAAGAGGGTGTGAAGGCAACAAGATCGAGACTGTTGTTTGAAGAGTCAACCATGTCGTGAGGGTTCGAGTGTGAGTGTTTGTACTCAGACACTAAGCCGGGAGGGTTCAAGTGCGGAGAGAAATATACTCGAGAAGGGAAACCCTAGGCTTAGGGAAGGATCAGTAGACTGCCCCAGGGCAGTCGACTGGTGTGGCCAAAATTCGAAAGGTCAGGCTTGAATTTCGAATTCCCGAAAGGCCAGTCGACTGCCCCAGGAGTAGTTGACTGGTACGGTCATATTGCAGCTCGAGCTCTATTTAAGGGAGCTCATTTCAGGTTGTTTTCCATTGGTGAAACCTGCTTGGATAGAGCTGGTTAGTAGCCTTCTTTGCTCAAATAGTGTCCAAAAGTTGTGGAGAAGTTTCTCCACCCACAAGGAGCAAAGAGATCTAGCCGGAAGTGCTTCGGGGAGTCATCCACTAAAGGATTAGGGATCATCCACCTTATGGGTTGTCATGGAGTAAGAGTATCATCTCCGAACTACGTACATCGGTGTGTTTCTTCCTTGTTTTAGTTTAGTTTAGTTTCTTCCGCTTGCGCACTAATGATTGTAGGAAGAAACTCAAAGAAACGCTATTCACCCCCTCTAGCTTGACGATCACGATCTAACAAGTAGTATCAGAGCGAAGGTCCGTTCTCGTTGGAATAACCGCTAAAAGAGCACAAGCCAGAGGAAATGATGATGGAAGACAAGTTGGGGGATGATATCAACACTCCACCCTCTTATGACCATGAAGATTTTGACTATTGGAGAACAAGGATGAAGACTTGGTTTGGAATGGATTGGGAATGTGTGATGGTGCTAGAAGAACCCTTCAAAATTCCAAGAGACAAGCATGAGAAAAGACTTCGACCTAGATATTGGACTAAAGAGCAACAAAGTCAATCAAGGGCAAATGAGAAGGTAATTTCGATATTAGTTAATATTTCACCTAACAATGTTTTTGAGTGGTGTAGGTAAATATGAAAATGCATATGAGCTATGGAACGAGATAGGAGAATTCCATAAAAATCCTACACAAGCTCAATTAGTGGAAGAGCCCAAGGAGACAAGTCAAATGGTCCAAGAAAAGGAAAAAGAATTATCAACCTCATCAAGTGAAGTGACACAATCAAGTGAAAAATCATCCACTTCATCAAGAGAAGAAGAAGATGTATCAACTGTTGGATCGTGAAAACCGATAGAGGGGGGGTGAATATCGGTAAATTTTCGGATTTACGTAAGGAGCAATTACACAGCGGAAGTTAAAAACACACAATGCAAACACGGGAGGTTTTACTTGGTTCGGAGCCTGTGTCGACTCCTACTCCAAGGCCCACGGTCATTGACCGTTTACTTTGGGCAATTCTATATAGGCGCAAACAGTTTACAATAGTTTGATTGAAAAGAAATAAGTGCAGTAAACAAAACACGCTCTTCTTTACCGACGTCCGAAGTAGATTGAATTTCTCGGAGCAGCAGGACGTCGTCGGCTCGTGTTGGAAGGTTTCCGGAGCAAGTCGCGAGAGCAGAAGAGCTTTGAGGCGTTGAATGGAAGTGTTGTACTGAAGCCTTGGTCGAGGGTCCTTTATATAGGGCCTGGGGGCGCCCGGGACGTCGGGGGCGACCCCCACGTGGCCTCCGATCCGCTAGAGTCTCGGTCGCGTTTGATCCTCTGGATCCGCTTTGACCGGGGCGCCCGGAGCGCTCGGGGCGCCCGGATTGACTGGTCAAACTTTATTTCTCGGCTTCGTAGAGGTTCGGGTTCGCGGGTGCGGATGCGGGCGCCCGGGACGCAGCGGGCGCCCGGGAGCAGCGCGGGCGCCCGGGTCTGCCCGGCCCAGCTTGTATTTGAACTCAGCTTGACTTTACTTGTTTTGTATGCCCCTTGGGGGCGCCCGGGACACTCCGGTCGCCCTACTCAGCTACCACCTCACTCCTTTGAGGCTATCTGAGCTGCAGACACTTCTTCCTTTGGTCCTGCATCCAGGGTTAGTCCAAAACACAATAAAGCAATAGAATATTTGTTTATACAGCCTTAGCTGTCTTGGTTCTGACTTTGGTCTCCAAAATGGAGTCCTAGGTCGAACCGACGCCTACTGTTCCCTCGACGGGGAACGCGTCCTCACCTACTCCTCTCGGGAGAGTTTACCTGATGCCAACCGCTCCTTTGGTTGGACTTTTGCCTGACGGTCCTTTGTCAGGGCTTGGATGCCGAGCTGTCCTTCGCCCGGTGCCTAGCATTCCTTTGCTAGGGCTTTGATGCTGGCAGTCCTTTGCCAGTTGCCTAGCAGTCCTTCGCTAGGGCTTGGATACTGGTTGTCCTTCGCCAGTTGCCTAGCAGTCCTTCGCTAGTTCTTTTCTACTAGCAGTCTTTTGCTAGTTGCCTAGCAGTCCTTCGCTAGGGCTTTGCCACTGGCAGTCCTTCGCCAGATGCCTAGCTGTCCTTTGCTAGGGCTTTTCCTGCACACTTGATTAACTTGTTAGAAAACAAGAAAGACTTAACTTTTGACCTATGTTGCCATTATCAAAACACAGGTTTGACTTAGGTGCATTCTGCACCAACAATCTCCCCCTTTTTGATTTATGGCAACCCTAGTTCAAAAAGTTAAGTTTAAGCAAAACATTGAAAAAGTTTTGTTCCCTCCCCCTGGAAGGAATCTCCCCCTAGATTTTTCAAAAATTCGTGGGGTTTAAAAAAAACTTATTTGTACTTGAAAACCCTTTTTTTTTAAAAAAATGTTAGCTTAAGTAAGAATTTCAATTTTAATACAGTTTTGAAAAACTTAAGCTTTAGAGTAAAGAAAATTTTGACAAGCTTAAGTAAGCACCTTTTGAAAAGCTAGAGTGCTTTAGGAAAACTTTTGAAAGCTTGAGTAACAATCTTGCAGCTAGAGTACTTAGCAATATTTCAAAAGCTTTTAAAAAAATTTGAAACTAGAGTACTTTAGGCAAAATTTTGAAAACTTTAAGAAATTTCGAAGCTAGAGTACTTAGGCAAGTTTTGAAAACTTTAAGAAATTTTGAAGCTAGAGTACTTAGGCAAGTTTTGAAAACTTTAGTATTTTTCAAAAAGATTTTGAATAAGTAAAAATTTTGAAAGACTTTTTGAATCAAGGATAGAGTAAAGAAAATTAAATTTTGAAATTTTGAAACTTTTTTTTTTCTATCTCTCCCCCTTTGCCATATATCAAAACAAATAAAAATAGCATGGATAAAGGAAATAAATAAGAGTTTGCTGTACTGAACCAAATCATAATTAGACTTAACTAAATCAACCAATTTTCTCTGTAGGGATCTGTCTAACCCAATTAGCTACTTACTAACTGTTATAAACAGTAGTTTTTGCTAGGGTTAGTCAAGTTAAGTGTTTTTGTTCAAGTTAGATTTTCTAAACTTGACACTTAACTTGATTGCTGTATAAGTTATATTTAGTGCCCCAATTACTGCAGATGCACTGACTTAAAGCATCTTGAATTAAGGCAAAGGCCTAAGCATCTCAACCCTTTCTAGGTTATCAATCAAAAGTATCCTAAGGTGCTTGTGAGATGCTGGCTTCTAAGTCTATAGGTGCATGCAGTTCTAGGGTTAGGGCCTAGGCTAAGTTCATTTTCAAAAAATCCTAGTTTTTGAAGGGGGTAGTTTTGCAATAAAACTAAGTAAAATGAAAACTGATTTTGAAATTAAGTAAAGCAGTTTTTCAAATTCTATTTTAAAAAAATTTTAACTCCAAAAAAAAATTAGTCTATTCTACAGAGCACAATCCTAACTGCCTTCTTAGTGAGCTGAACTCAGACTCAGGTAGGGGCTTTGTGAATATATCAGCTAGGTTGGATTTAGAGTCAATATACTTAAGTACTATTTCACCCCTGGTTACATGGTCTCTTACAAAGTGATGTTTGACTTCTATATGTTTGGTTCTGGAGTGTTGGATTGAGTTCTTAGTTAAATTAATTGAACTTATATTGTCAATAAATACTTGAGTTTGGGTGTAGTTGAGCTGGAAGTCCTTAAGTGTGTGCATCATCCATAAAAGTTGAGCAACACACTCTCCTAATGCCACATACTCAGCTTCAGTTGTGGATAGAGCCACACAGTGTTGTTTTCTACTGCACCAACTGACTAGACTCTGACCTAACAGTTGGCAGCTTCCACTTGTGCTCTTTCTATCTAATTTACAGCCAGCATAGTCAAAATCTGAGTATCCAGTTAAGGCAAAAATTGAGGTCCTAGGATACCAAATCCCTACATTTAGGGTGCCCTTTACATATCTCAGTATTCTTTTTAGGGCTGCTAAGTGCGTTTCCTTAGCACAGGTTTGGTATCTAGCACACATCCCCACAGCAAACAGTATATCAGGTCTACTGGCTGTAAGGTATAGTAGGCTACCTATCATACTCCTATAGAGTTTAAGATCTACTGGTTTACCATCAGAGTTACTATCTATTTTTACATTAGTGGCCATGGGGGTACTTATACTTTTAGAGTTATCCATTTTAAATTTCTTTATTAACTCTTTAGCATATTTGAATTGATGAACGTAGTTACCATCCCTAGTTTGTTTAATTTGTAAGCCTAGGAAAAAGGTAAGCTCACCAACTAAGCTCATTTCAAATTCATCTTCCATTATCTTGACAAATTCTTTTAGAAAGTTGGTGTTGGTGGATCCAAAGATTATGTCATCTACGTAAATTTGGGCAATAAATATATCTTTTCCTATGGTTTTAATAAATAATGTTGAGTCAATTTGGCCTTGTTTAAATTCTTTAGAAGTTAAATAGGTTGATAATCGTTCATACCAGGCCCTAGGTGCTTGTTTTAACCCATATAGTGCTTTAGTTAGTTTATAAACGTAGTTAGGTTTGTCTAGGTCCTCAAACCCTGGGGGTTGTCCTACATAAACTTCTTCTTTTATAAATCCATTTAAAAAGGCTGACTTTACATCCATTTGATATAATTTGAATCCTTTATGGGATGCAAAGGCCAATAACATTCTAATGGACTCAAGTCTAGCTACTGGGGCATATGTTTCATCATAGTCTAGTCCCTCTACTTGGCTGAATCCCTTATCTACTAAGCGGGCTTTATTTCTGACTATTTCTCCTTGATCATTTAGCTTGTTCCTAAAGACCCACTTAGTATCTATGATGGATTTACCTTCAGATTTAGGTACTAATTCCCAGACTTGGTTTCTCTCGAATTGAGCTAGTTCTTCTTGCATCGCTATGATCCAATCAGGATCAGGTAGGGCTTCTTCTATAGTTTTGGGTTCAATTTTTGATATCATAGCTATTTGACTAAGGTTCCTATAGGAAGACCTAGTCCTGACTCCTAGAGTTGGATCACCCACAATTTGATCAGTTGGGTGACTAAGTCTGGGTTTCTTGGTTCTCCTAGAGCTTGGTTCAGCCTCAGGTCCGGCTGGATGGTTTGTTTCGACTCTTTGGGCTGGTTGATTTGTTGGTTCAATACTTGTTTCAGTTGACTCATTAATTGGTTCAATGGTTAACTCGTTTAAGGGTTCAATTAAGGGTTCATTATTTTCTTGGTCAGAGTGTGATGAAGTTAAATCTGGATTATTAGATGTTGAATTGATTTCTTCATCAAAAATTAAGTTTGTAGTTTCTTCAATTTTCTTAGTTTGTTTGTTATAAACTCTATAGGCTCTACTTGTTGTTGAGTATCCTAGGAAGATACCAGGGTTTGACTTGGATTGAAATTTTCCTAAATAGTCTTTGGTGTTTAGGATATGGACTTTACATCCAAAGACCCTTAGGTAATGTAAATTTGGTAGTCTATGGTAGTACAATTCATATGGGGTTTTGTTGTGTCGCTTGTTAATTAAAACCCTATTTTGGATATAACAGGCTGTACTAATTGCTTCTGCCCAAAATTGGTTTGCTAGATTAAATTCGTTGAGCATAGCCCTAGCGGCTTCTTGTAAGGTTCTATTCCTTCGCTCAACTATCCCATTTTGTTGGGGGTTCTAGGACATGAAAATTCATGTAAATACCCTTTACAGAATTCTTCGAATCGTTGATTCTCAAATTCTCCCCCGTGATCACTCCTAAGTCTTTTTATTTTAGTGTCATTTTGATTTTCAATTAGTTTACAGAATTCAACAAATAGGTTTAGGGTTTCATCTTTGGTTTTTAGGAACCTAACCCAGGTAAACCTAGAGTAATCATCAACTATTACTAAGCAGTATCGGTTCCCGCTTAGTGACTTGGCTCCATGTGAATCAAATAGGTCAAGGTGCAGGAGCTCAAGTGTAGTTTGAGTTAAGTCAAATTGAATAAGTTTGTGATTGGATTTGGTTTGTTTGCCTTGATTACATGATTCACATATTAGGTTTTCATTATTTTTGATTTTGGGGATACCTTTGATTAAGCCAAGTTGGGTAATTTTTGATATAGTTCTTACATTGGTATGACCTAATCTCCTATGCCAGAGGTTTGTTTGTTCTAATTGTGTTAACATACATTTGGGTATAAGGGGAAGATTTATAGTGTATACATTATTTTTCCTAGTGCCCTTAAGTATGATTTCTGAGTCTTGTTCATTTCTAATCAGGCAGTTAAAATTGTTGAAAGTAACTATATAACCAGAATCACATAACTGACTTATGCTAAGCAAGTTAAAATTAAAGTTTTCAACCAATAGAACTTTCTTAATAATGAAATCAGATTTAAGCTCAATATTACCTGACCCAATTACCTTGAGTGTAGCATTATTGCCAAATGCCACTGAGCCTAGGTTTTTGAGTTTGAGCTTGGTGAACTTCAATTTATCTCCAGTCATGTATCTGGAGCAACCGCTATCCAACATCCATTGGTCCAAATCTTTATGTTCCTACGCATAAAGAATTTTCTTGATTTGGATCCAATTAGAATCAGGAATAGCTTAAATTGAGTTTCACTGCCTAGTCTGTCTCACCCAAATCTAGGATTTTCAATCACGTTAACCTTATGGTTTTCGTGAGACAGGTTTTGATGGTAAAAAGTTATTTTGAAAAGTTTGATTAATTTTGAAAACAATTAAATTTTAAAAACTTGATTAATTTTGAAACCAATTAATTTTGACAGAAGTTTAAATCTATAAATAACTGAAATTTTGTGTTAGATTCGAATTTGACAAAAATTAATTTGAATTTGAATTTCAAAAATTGGCTTCCAGGTCTTGGCGAGGCACTAGGCCTTCTTTGGCCGAAGCCTTATGGGATCATCCACCCTTTCCTTGACAAAGCCTTTTAATGAAGTTTCATTTTCAAAATTATTCTTTGAAAAATTTCTGGTCTAACTAGTTTGGGTTTTGGATCGGTAGCTTCGGCTAGTTCCGCCAGTCTAAAGAGACCAAGTGAACTTGATCTTATTAGAATTGGTTTCCCCAACGTACTATCATCTCACCTCCACCCAATACTATATTGTCAAGTTTCTGTTAAGTTTGTTCAGTCCTTAACTAACCATTTTTAAATCTAAGCATGGTAAATTGTAGGAATTTAAAATATACAATCAAACAAGCAATTGCAATCAAGAATTAACATTATTTATCTAATAATGAATATTATTTTCAGTTTGGCTCCCCCTGGACTAAAGCCACGGTGATGGTTAGGCAAGATGTGAATCTTGTCCTTGGGGATCCAATACTGATTTGATCCAGTCGGTTTGTTCAGGCATAGTTTAGGTACCCATGCCTGAATTTTGCCTCTGGACTGATTTAGTACAGCAAAGTATGATCTTTGCCGAGATTTGGTTCTATAGCCCAACCCGGATCGATTTAGAACTGATTTCTGTTTTCCAAGGATCATGTCAAGACCCTTGGAACCAGATGTAAACCGTTCTAATGCTGATCTAAGATCCTTAATCTGAGTTTTCAGGGAGGAGTTTTCCTTTTCAAGTTTTTCAACTTGAGCAGGAGTTCCTTCCTAAACCTTCTCGGTTAAGGGTTTAGATTCAGCTCCCTCTTTCAGGAGTTTTACTTCCTGTCGGAGGGATTTGACTCGGAGTTTGGTTTTGGCCAAATCTCGAGAAAGAAAAGAAATTAAATCACTTAATTGCGATCAATTAAAACCTGTTACCTTAATATCTCCGTCTTCTGTGAAGGTCAGCTCGCCGTCCTCTTGTTCTGACTCTGTCTCGACTTTATCTGAGGCGGTCAGAGCTAGGAGATTGGACTGGGGTACCTCTTCTTCCTCTTCTGAGGACGATTCGTCCCATGTTGCTTGGAGCGCCTTCTTCCGTCTTGTTTTCTTGGACTCCTTTAGATTTGGACATTCTGACTTGTAGTGGCCCTTTTTCTTGCATTCATAGCAGGTCACATTGGGCTTGCTTGCGGGTTCAGTTGGTTCGCCCTTTCTTCGGCCGGTTTTCCGTTTGTTGGTTCGGTTCTTCAGCTCCTTGTAGTAGCTTCGAGTGAGCCGGACCAGCTTAGTTTGATCTCCATCTTCTTCTGAGTCTGAGTCAGAGTTAGACTCAGTTTCGGGCTCAGGCTTCTTCTTCGTAGTCCTTCTGTTAGTGATATGAGAGAAGTGTCCTAAGGCAATCGCCTTATGATTGTAAACATTTATTTCAATAAATGATAATTCACTATTTGAGTATACATGTTTATGTATTTGATTGGGATCTTAAACTCATCTACTGAATGCCCGCCATACAGTTCACAGCATAAGAGAATTTGTGATGGGATCACAACTAGTGATTATCTCTAAATGTGCAAATGTGAAGTGTTGGAAATATCCCTAGTCGATGAATTGATAAATACGGACATTATCAGTTCTGTTGAGACTAGCATGGGTTATTCTCTATTCAGCTGATTCTCACTGGCTGGTGACATTGGGATGTCCAGAGATAAACATGGATGCTAGTTAAGGGAACTAGTTCATTGGAGTGACTAGCTGTAAGACTTCATATGGGAATCTACATGTAGATATGTCAATGAAGATCTTACTGCGGCTTAAGTGCGATGTTCCTTTGACTTGCGGTGTTCAAGTCATCTTGGTCATTGAGACTTATACTTTGACATCTTAAGCAAGCATCTCCATGGAGGTGTGGACCCAGGATGATCGGGTATAAGCCGAAGTGCCCGAAGATGTTTGAACAACCTACAAAGGATTCACCACTCCTTGCGAGGAGATGTATACCCAGGCCTATCGTCGGATTGTTACTCAAAGCCTCTGGCCAGAGCATATCATGTTTAGAGTGAGAGTCTCTAAAATACATGAGAGTAATTAGAAATCCAAAGGACGAGTAAGACATTACTTGGGCTAGGTGTGACGTAGTCAGCCTAGTGGGGACTGACACCATTGACCGTGTCCTGAACCAAGTGGGTATAAGGTGGTGAAGGGAATGGGGCACGATTCATTAGAGCTGCTGAAGGGTTTCAGAATAATTTCTTCTGAGGTCAAACCGTTGATCTTTCGATTAATTGGGGATCATGATGTACTACTAGGTGCCACTCATGATCGTTCTATAATTAGTTAATTATAGACGGCCAACATAAATTGAAAGCCTATTTAGTCACACGCACTACGAGTAATCCGAGGGATTTAAAACGAGTTGAAAATTGAATTTTTCCGATCAAGAGAAATAAGTCGAATCTGAGTTAGTCAGAGGCGCAATGGAAGCTAAAAATGGCTAAGTCTTTTGAAGGCTTTTCGGGCGAATTAAATGAGTTTAATTCGCGGCGGTTCGGGTTGGTTTTGGCCGGCCAAAGAGGGTGCCAAAACCCCTTTGGTGGCCGGCCACAATAAGAGGAGAAAACCAATTAATTTTGGTTTAATTAATAAGATAAATCCAGCGCGATTTATTTTATAAATTATGGATAAATAAATTTGTATAAAGAAATTTATATAAATAAATTTATAGAAATTTATTCTTTTATGCAAGATTAAAATAATCCATGAATTGGGTTTATTTTAATTTTATAAAATCAATTATGAATTGATTTTTCCATAATAAGAAAGTTTATAAATTTCTTATAAAATTTATTCTATAATTTAAAGAGAAGAGGAATTTGTTTTATTATAAATTAGTTATAATAAAACTTGGTTTAAACGGAATAATTCATAAGAATTTATAGGATAAATTTCTTATGATAATTAATTAGTTTTATTATAAAGTTAGTTATAATAAAATTCATAAGAGAATTTATAGGATAAATTTTCTTATGATAATTAATTTATTTTATTATAAATTGGTTTATAATAAAGACTCGGTTTAAACGGAATAATTAATAAGAAAATTTATAAGATAAATTTCTTATAACTAATTTCGTTAATTTGGTTTAGAGGGAGACTTAGCAAAGGAGTTGCTACTATATAAAGGAACCAAAGGCTAGCCCTTATTCCTACATCAACTAATCATAGAGCTCTCCCTCTCTCTCTTAATCTCTTCTCCTCTCCCTCTCCCTCTCTTGCCTAGGGCCGGCGCCCACCCTAGAGGATTAGGGCCGGCGCACAAAGGACTTCTTGGAGGAGGCCGTGAGCTTCAAGAAGAAGAAGGAGAACCCGAACACGAAGAAGAAGAAGCGGATAGCGACTCCTCTCTTCTCGGAATTCGATTCCGTTTTCTTCTTGGTTAGTTTCCTATCTTTCCTCTCTTGATCTTTCAAGTTGTGCCTATAGAGAATCTAGTAGTTCTCGTCGGCACAAAACTCGTGACTTTGCGAAGTCATCCCGAAGAGAACTCGGCGTGGACGCGAATAGAGGCGGAACTTCCAAGGGACGCTACGGTTGGATCTCGTCCCTTTTAACGGGATTAACGGAATAAATTTTCATAAGAAATTTATCTTATAAATTTTCTTATGAATTATTCCGTTATGCCTAGTTTTATTATAACTAACTTTATAATAAAACAAATACATCTCTCCTTTTAATTATGGAATAAAATTTGTATAAAATTTTTCTTATCATGGAAAAATCAATTCATAATTGATTTTATAAATTAAAATTAAACCAATTTATGGTTCATTTTAATTTCCATAAAAAGAATAAATTTCTACAATTTTCTTTATATAAATTTCTTTATATAAATCTCTTTATATAAATTAATTTATTTATCCATAATTTTATAAAACAAATCACACTTGATTTATTTTATAATTTAAACCAATTAAATTGGTTTCCCTCTTTAATATGGCCGGCCAAACCAAAGAGGGTGGGCACCCTCTTTGGCCGGCCACACCAAGCCAATCTCCTCGCGAATTAAACTCATTTAATTCGTCCAATAAGCCTTCAAAAGACTTAGCCATTTTAAGCTTCCCATGCGCCTCTGATAAACTGATATTCGATTTATTTCTCTTGATCGGAAAATCCAATTTTCAACTCGTTTTAAATCCCTCGGATTACTCGTAGTGCGTGTGACTAAATAGGCTTTCGATTTATGTTGGCCGTCTATAATTCATCAATTATAGAATGATCATGAGTGGCACCTAGTAGTACATCATGATCCTCAATTAATCGAAAAATCAACGGTTGACCTAAAAAATAATTCTGAAACCCTTCAGCAGCTCGAATGAATCGTGCCTCATTTCCTTCACCATCTTATACCCACTTGGTTTAGGACATGGTCTGTGTGTGTCAGTCCCCACTAGGCTGAATATGTCACACCTAGCCCAAGTAACGTTCTCTCGTCCTTTGGATTTCTAATTACTCTCATGTATTCAAGAGACTCATACTCTAAACATGATGTGCTCTGGCCAGAGGCTTTGAGTAACAATCCGACGATAGGGCTTGGGTATACATCTCCTCGCAAGGAGTGGTGAATCCTTTGTAGGCTGTTCAAACATCTTCGGGCACTTCGGCTTATACCCAACCATCCTGGGTCCACACCTCCTTGGATGCTTGCTTAAGATGTTAAAGTATAAGTCTCCATGACCAAGATGACTTGAACACCGCAAGTCAAAGGAACATCGCACTTAAGCAGAGGTAAGAACTTCACTGACATGTCTATGTATAGACTACCATGTGAAGTTTTACAGCTAGTCACTCCAATGAACTAGTTCCCTTAACTAGCATCCATGTTTATCTCCGGACATCCCAATGTCACCAGCCAGTGAGAATCAGCTGATTAGAGAATAACTCATGCTAGTCTCAACAGAATTGATAGTGTCCGTATTTATCAATTCATCGACTAGGGATATTTTCAATACTTCTCAATTGCACATTTAGAGATAATCACTAGTTGTGATTCCATCACAAATTCTCTCATGCTGTGAATTGTATTGCGGACATTCAGTAGATGAGTTTAAGATCCCAATCAAATACACAAATATGTATACTCAAATAGTGAATTTTTATTTATTAAAATAAATGATTACAATCATAAGGCGATTGCCTTAGGACACTTCTCTCATAATACTAACAAACTCTCACTTGGCCTAATGCCATTCGCAACGGTATCCAATACCACAGGCTCTAACATGACCCTCAAACTTGCTCTGAGGCAAGGCCTTAGTTAAAGGATCCGCTACATTCCTTTCAGTGGGAATTTTCTCAATTTGTATATCATTCCTACTTATAATCTCTCTGATGAGATGATAGCGGCGAAGCACGTGTTTGGATCGCTGATGAGACCTTGGTTCCTTTGCTTGTGCAATAGCTCCATTGTTGTCGCAGTAAACCGGCACTGCTTCATCAATGGTTGGAACCACACCAAGTTCGGAGACAAACTTCTTGATCCAGACTGCTTCCTTTGCTGCTTCCGAAGCTGCAATATATTCCGCTTCCGTGGTAGAATCCGCTACGGTGTCTTGTTTGGAACTCTTCCAACTTATTGCGCCTCCATTCAAAGTAATTACGTATCCAGACTGAGATTTGGAATCATCCTTATCTGTCTGGAAACTGGCATCAGTATACCCACGTATTACCATATCTCCTTCTCCATATATTAGGAACACATCCTTAGTTCTTCTTAAGTACTTAAGGATTGTCTTGACAACCGCCCAATGATCCATTCCGGGATTAGACTGGTATCTGCTCGTGACACTCAGAGCATATGATACATCGGGGCTAGTACATAACATAGCATACATGATAGATCCTATCGCGGATGCATAAGGAATCTTATTCATGCAAATCCTCTCGTCTTCTGTGCGCGGACACATAGACTTTGAAAGGTTGATCCCATGCCTGATGGGAAGGTAACCTTTCTTGGATTCCGACATACTAAACCTTTTTAGCACTCGGTCTATATATGTAGGCTGCGAAAGATCAAGCAACCGTTTAGATCTATCTCTATAGATTCTAATCCCAAGGATATATGTTGCTTCTCCCAGGTCTTTCATGGAGAAAGTTTTGGACAACCAAATTTTAACTGTCTATAAGACTGATATATCATTTCCTATAAGTAATATGTCATCGACATATAATACTAGGAATATGACTGCGCTCCCACTAACCTTCTTATACACACAAGGTTCGTCAGGATTTTGTGAGAAATCAAACTCTTTGATTGTCTCATCAAAACGGATGTTCCAGCTCCTGGATGCTTGCTTCAGTCCATATATGGATCGTCGAAGCTTGCATACTTTGGTTTTATCAACCGATGTGAAACCTTCAGGTTGTATCATGTATACATCCTCAAGCAGGTTTCCATTAAGGAAAGCTGTTTTCACATCCATTTGCCATATCTCATAATCATAATGAGCTGCTATGTCTAGGAGCATCCGAATGGATTTAAGCATAGCTACTGGCGAATAGGTTTCGTCATAATCAATTCCTTGTTTCTGACGATATCCTTTTGCCACTAATCTAGCCTTAAAGGTAACAACATTACCTTCCATGTCGGTTTTCTTCTTGAAAACCCACTTGCACCCTATGGGCTTAATCCCTTCAGGTGGGTTAACCAAGTCCCATACTTGATTTTCGTACATGGAATCCATTTCCGACTTCATGGCTTCAAGCCATTTGTCCCTTTCTGAACTTTTCAGAACATCTTCATAACTGATAGGTTCGTCATCGCTTATGAGTAACACGTCGTTCGATTCACTTATGAGAAATCCGTATCTCTCTAGAATATTGCGTGTCCTATCAGACCTACGAAGAGGTGGTGTTGTTTTTGGTTCAACTAATAGCTCATCATTATGAGTTATTGGTTGTGGGTCTAGACTAGGTGTCTCTGTAATGTCTATTGGAGTTTCTTGAACTTCATCAAATTCAATGCCACTCCCACTGTTTTCTTGTAAAAGAAATTTTTTTTTCAGAAATACAGCATGCCTTGAAACAAACACCTTTTGTTCCAAGGGATGATAGAATTGGTAACCCTTTGTTTCCTTAGGGTATCCAATAAATAGACATTTATCAGACTTAGCATCCAATTTGTCTAATACAGTCCGCTTCACATAAGCAGGACAACCCCATATCTTAAGGTGAGTTAAGTGAGGTTTCTTATTATTCCATGTCTCATATGGAGTAGTAGAGACTACCTTGGTCGGGACTCTGTTTAGCAAGTAAACAGCTGTCTTTAGTGCATAGCCCCAAAAGGATTTTGGAAGAGTTGCATGATTCATCATCGACCTAACCATGTCCATCAAGGTTCGGTTGCGCCTCTCAGATACACCATTATGCTGTGGTGTATACGGCGGAGTCCATTGGGACAATATCCCATTGTCCCTAAGATAATCTTGAAACTCTTGACTTAAGTATTCACCATCCCGATCAGATCGAAGTATCTTAATACTTTTGCCAAGCTATTTCTCTACTTCATTTCTGAACTCTTTGAATTTCTCAAAAGCTTCAGATTTGTGTTTCATCAAGAACACATACCCGAATCGTGAGTGATCATCGATAAAGGTAATGAAGTAGCTATAACCTCCTTGGCAAAGAGTTGACATTGGTCCACATACATCAGTATGTATTAGACCAAGCAATTCTCCCACTGGGTTACTGACGGACCCGATTTAGCTAATTAAAGTTGTCACGAAATGTGTGGATCCGTCAGAATTTATAAATGAATAATGTTGGAAACCCTTTTTGCAATCAAAAATATGAAAACGTAGTAAATGGGCCACAGGTCGTATTTTTCCTGGGGACTAGTTGATGTTGTGTGATTCGCGCTTGTGTTTATGTGTCGTTTGTGAATTTTGGGTTTCAAATAAAGCTTGGATTTGGGTTGCCAGAGAAAATGAAATCACAATGAAAAACAAAAGCCACTCAATTAAGGAAGTTAAACAAGGAGTTAGCACTAAAGAACTTAACTAATGATGGATTTAATCAACCAATGCAAATAGATAGACTTGGAAACAAATCTGAATTCGATTGTAAGGTGTACCGCAGATTGAATTAAACTACAGAAATTATCCATCAAAACCGAATATTCACTTGACAATAAATGCATCCATTGAATACACTTGGTACCAAAAGAGAAAATTGATGTGCCAAAAGTTGATATTAAATGCAGGAATTTTATGCAACAACAGATGGGATGCGAAAATCAAACAAAATCACTGAATTCAAATGAAAAGGAATTCTTATGGAGAGCTAAACTGACACAAAAGAAATGCCCAAGCAAGCTTGATACGCATAGAAAAACACTTGTGCCAAACTGCTACTTTTGTGCCAAAGTTAATACTAACAGTTCAGCAATACAATGACTACACAAAAGATTGATTTCAAGCTCAAAAGTACACTATAAATTGCATTCAACTTGGCACAAACTAATGCTGAAATTCCACTTGAAACATTGTGCAGAATTTGATGTAAACTTGCTACCCAAATGAATGAAGCTTATGTGCCAAATCTGATATGGAATGCCAAGCTAATTTTGATAACTCAGAAGCTACAAGGATTAGTGCAGCTTGAAGACTAAGCTGTAGTGCAGGAATGTGCAAAGGTAATTTCAGAAGTTGGAAACCCGAACACTACTCAAGGCATGAGTAAGCTGATGCAGAATTTGCTGCGGAGACTCATCAACAAACTAAATGCAGAAACCGATGGATCAAGTTGAGATCTGATACAATGGTTCATCAAACATGGAACCTCTGGATGAGCTGAAGTCAAAACTGCAGAAATAACATGGGAAAGTACAGAATTGGGGTTGATACAAAATCTAAAAGTGGCACGGAACAAACTGAACAAGATTAGGGAAATGAGTTGGATTCAGAAAATGCTAATCTAAGTGCATTAGCACACTAACAGGTATCTCTAATTCAGGTATTAAACTGGGCACAGACTGAAATTGAAAGAAGCTGTAAAAATCAGAAATAAAACTTGGCACGCAGAAATAACTTGCTATGCAAGGGCAAACGCTGATACGCAAGTGCCGACTGTAAAACTAATTGAAACTAAGTTGCTTGTTCACTAAACACACTCCCTAACTAATTACTTGCAGAATTTAAAACCTAATTAAGGGCATAAAACTAATTCAGAAACTGAAACTAGGTTGCTGATGAGAAAAATAAAAACAGAACAAGAAGCAGGAATCGAAAATTACACTAACACAATGGAAATTGATTAAGTAAACTAAATCTCTTATCTCAACTCAAGAAACCCTTGCTGTCACTCAAGGATAAGCCTCGAATTGAGAAAGAAATAATCCATACAAGAAAATTACAGCAGCTAGATAAAATTCAGAAATAAAATGGCACGAATTCAGAAATGAAAATTACATCTAAAGCTCGAAAATTAAATGAGAAAACTATCCTCAATCACTCTATTAGGTCAAGAACTTCTTGGTCGTCAAGCAAGAGTGAGCCTCGAACCCGTAAGCTCAGCAAACCATTGAAAAACAGCTCAACAATTCAAATCCAGCTCTCACTCTGAACCAATCTGAATTCCAAATCGATTTCCTCAATCTGGCATTGTCCAATTGCGCGGATGGTGTGGGGATGAACCAATGCACTCCAGGGAACCCCTCTGAACTGCTCGGGTGGATGAAGGATGGAGCAAAACTGAGATTGAAGCAATAAATGACAGAGCTGCGGAGACCTCACAACAACTTTGTTTTGGCCAATTCGGAGCTGGAATTTCACCGAGAACCTTCCCAATAGCCTAGCAATTGATCTAGTAGAAGAATTGAGGGGTCGCGCCTTCAAAACAAAGAAAATTCCAAAAGAAACAAAGAAGAACGATGAAGAAGCTACTGTGCGGCGGAGACGCGACGAAGAGCTGAAGCTGCGGAAAATCTGATCAAATACTTAGCATTGGACGGTTCTGATTAATTTGGATGAATCCAACAGCTGATCTTGCTCTGATCTGACCCAAACTTTCCAGATGTTGATCAAGGCCAGGATCTGCCTCGTGGTAGCTTGGATCCT
>JAGFNQ010007061.1:0-179013 GCA_024364735.1 Boesenbergia rotunda | reverse complement strand
TCTTCGACGGATCTAATTTTCAGTATCGGAGATCTCGCATGCAGTACTACCTCAAGACGATATTGGAATGTGATTCTCCGTGAAGGAAGATTCATTCCTCCAAGAGAATGCTGAGGGAAAAGAGTTGGAGTCCTCGCGGTGGTCGGCTGAGCAAACGCGCAAAGGAGAAGCCGATGCGAAGGCGGTGGTTACCTTGCAATGTGGGATGAACAAGGACCAACTAATCAAAGTTGGTCCCTTCACAAGCGTAAAGGATTTATGGAACAAGCTCATCGAACTTCATGAAGGCACCCGGAACTCAAGGATAGCCAAGAGGGACTTGTTCCTCAATCAACTACAAAATCTCATCATGAAGGAGAGTGAAATGGTAAGTGAACTTCATAGTCGATTCAAGGAGATACTCAATGGTCTCCACTCCATTGATGAAAAGGTCGAGAACCGCGACCTTGTGAGGTACGTTCTAAAAGCTTTTCCAAGGAATGCCTTGTGGTCATCCATGGTGGATGCCTACAAGGTTTCTAAGGACTTATCAATTGTCAAATTGGATAATTTATTTTGTGAAATGGAGCTACACGAAATGGCTAACAAATGCCCCAAGGAGAAGGGGATTGCTCTTGTGGCAGGAGACAAGACTAAGAAGAAGAAGGAAAAGAAGAAGGAGAAGAAGAAGGAGAAGGAGGTTTCTTCGTCTTCATTCAAGTCCGAGTCCGAGTCCGAGTCCGAGGAGGATGGTAGCGAGTCTTCTTCATTCAAGATGACCAACTTCGTAAGGAGGATGATAAGGAAGAGCCGACGCTACAAGGGAAAAGGTAACCCTAGTGAAGTTAAAATTGATAAAACTAATGTTACTTGCTTTGAGTGTAGCAAGAAAGGGCACTACAAGAAAGATTGCCCAAAGCTAAAGAAGAAGGAGGAGAAATCGAAGAAGAAGAAAAAGGCCTTGAAGGTCACATGGGATGAGTCTTCCTCTAGTTCATCCGAAGAAGAAAAGGAGGAGAAGAGCACTCGCCATGTAGCTTTCATGGCTATTGAATATGAGGTGAGCAGTGATGAATCTATGGACTCCTCAAACGCGGCTTCATCATCTTCGAATGATGAAGAGGTAATTTCTCCTGAATTAGACAAATGTTATAGAACTATTGCATGTTTAACCGAATTGTTAAAGAAGTCAAAAGAAAAGGTTAAATCATTAAAAGTAGAAGTAGAACATTTGAAATCCTCTAAGGATGAGGATATTGATGATTTGCTTGTAGAAATGTTAGAAGATGAGAACAAAGCCTTGAAGGGTGAGGTTGAGAAACTCAAGAATATTCTTGAGAAATTCTCAACTAGCTCCAAGACTTTGGATATGATCTTAAATGCTCAAAGGGCGGTTTACAACAAGGTCGGTATAGGTTACCGACCTCAAGAACCAACTTTTGTTTCTTTGATCTCTAGGACTCATGTGAGATCACCTAAGATTTCTAGGGCTCAAAAGAAAGTGGTCAAGACATGGGTGCCTAAGTCATACATTGTAGATGCTTTAGGTCCCAAGATTTGGGTACCTAAATCTTCCATTTTTCGAATTGTGTAGGCTTTGATTGAGGGGGAGCATCTATCAACTTGGTTCGTTGATAGTGGGTGCTCCAAACATATGACCGGTGATAGATCTTTATTCAATACCCTTCAAAGCAAAAATAGAGGTAATGTATCTTTTGGTAACAATGGTAGCCTTAAGGTTGTAGGGATAGGGGACATTCAAATATCCGAATGTCTTAGAATTAAAAATGTCCTTCTAGTCAAAGGGATGACCTTTAATCTCCTAAGTGTTAGTCAATTATGTGATGCGGGTTACACAATTGATTTTCGTTCAAGTCAATGTCTAGTTAGACAAAATAACACACTTGACACGGTACGAGTAGGCACAAGGATAGATAACATTTATCAAGTTTCTTTTAAAAGTGCTATTAATGCTTCTGTTAAGTGTTTCATGTCAAGAGAAGATGAGTCCACCCTTTGGCACTGGAGATTGACACATGTGAACATGAAGAACATTCGGAAATTGGCCAACAAGGGACTAGTTCGTGGCTTACCAAGCATCAAGTACGAAAAGGACAAACTTTGTGATGCATGCCAAATGGGTAAGCAAACGAAATCTTCACACAAAGGTAAAAGCGCTGTAAATACTTCTACTGCTTTAGATTTATTACACATGGACTTATTTGATTGTAGCACTATAATATCTTTGAATGGTAGTAGATATTGTTTTGTGATCATTGATGATTTTACTAGATACACTTGGACATATTTTCTAAAATATAAGGATCAAACTCTAGATGTTTTTATTTCATTTTGTAGAAGAATTGAAAATGAAAAATCAACAACAATTAAAACAATTAGGAGTGATCATGGAGGAGAATTTTAAAATCAAAGATTTTTAGAATTTTGTCAAGAAAGAGGATATAGACATGAGTTCTCCACTCCTAGGACACCACAGCAAAATGATGTCGTAGAAAGGAAGAACCGAGTCTTATAAGAGGCTGCACGAAGCATGCTCAATGAGTACTCTTTACCGAGTTACTTATGGGCTGAAGCTGTGAACACAGCTTGCTACGTGCAAAACCGAGTCCTCATTCATAGATTCTTAGGGAAGACTCCTCACGAACTTTGATTTGGAAAATCACCTACAGTTAAACATCTTCGGGTGTTTGGGTGTAAGGTATTTATTCTAAACACCAAGGACCATCTTGGGAAGTTCACAACGAAAGCTGATGAAGGGATACTGGTCGGGTACTCCCTTATCAGCAAAGCTTATTGAGTCTACAACAAAAAGTCTAGATTAGTCGAAGAGTCTTCTGATGTTGTTTTCGAAGAAATTCCAAAACCAAATGATCAATCAGAAGATGTAGGAGTTCAATTCGAACTTAGGAAACTAGGTTTGAATGAGAATCCGAGTGTTGGAGATGGTGCTGATGAATCTGATGACGGTGAGCCTAGACAACATGAAGTTCAGTCGAACCCTGAGGCTGAGCCTGTGTCTAGTGACACCATCCAAGAAGCACCTCCAACACCAAGGTAAACTAGGTTAACCTCTAGTCATCCCCAAGACCAAATTGTTGGAGACATCCATCAAGGGGTTAGAACTAGATCATTCTTTAGGAATAAGGCTAATGAAGTTGCCTTAATTTCAGAAATTGAACCTAGGAAAATTGATGAGGCATTGCATGATCCCGATTGGATCATTGCCATGCAAGACGAATTAGGTCAATTCGAGAGAAGCCAAGTTTGGGACTTAGTCCCTAGACTTAAGAAGACCACCATTATTGGAACCAAATGGGTCTTCAAAAACAAGTTGAACCATAAGGGAGAAATCGTAAGAAACAAGGCACGCTTAGTAGCCAAGGGCTACAGTCAAGTTGAAAGCCTTGATTATGATGAGACCTATGCTCCCGTGGCACGATTAGAATCCATTCGATTGATGCTTGCATTTGCAGCACATAGAGGTTTCAAACTCTATCAAATGGATGTTAAATCGTCCTTCCTAAATGGTTTCATAAGAGAAGAGGTTTATGTCGAATAACCTCCGGGGTTTGAAAATTCTGGATTTTCAAACCATGTGTTCAAGCTCAAGAAGGCGCTTTACGGCCTTAAACAAGCACCTCGGGCTTGGTATGAGCGATTGTCGACATTTCTCATCGAAAAAGGCTTTGTGAAAGGACAAATAGACCCTACACTATTTCTACGAAGAGATGGTGACAATATATTTGTAGCCCAAGTATATGTCGATGACATAATTTGTGACTCCAACAACAAGGGCTATTTGAATGAATTTATTGGACACATGGAGAGTGAATTTGAGATGAGTCTAGTAGGAGAATTGATTTTCTTCCTTGGACTCGAGATCAAACAAACTCGAGACGGAATTCATGTGCACCAATCCAAATACAGTCAAGAGATGCTTCGAAAATTTAACATGAGTGATTCTAAAGAGGTAACCACTTCCATGGCGACAAACACACGATTAGACAATGATGAGAGTGGTAAGCCTGTTGACCTAGCCCAATACCGGAGCATTATAGGTAGATTGCTATACCTCACAGCTAGTCGACCTGATATTTTTTTTGCTGTGGGTATGTGCGCTAGGTACCAAGTCTGTGCCAAGGAATCTCATTTGATTGTCATTAAAAGAATTTTGAGATACCTTAAGGGCACGATTGGAGTCGGTCTTTGGTACCTGATAGACCCAAAATAGATTGTCACGAATGTATGTCTCAAATTTAAAATATAAATAAATGCTGGAAACCCTTTTTACAATCAAAATCTAAAAATGTAGTATAGGGGCCACAGGTCGTATTTTTTTCGGGGACTAGTTGTCGTGTTTGATTCGAACTTGTATTTATGTGTCGTTTGTATTTTTGGGTTTCAAATAAGTAATTGGGTTTTGGTTTATAATTCAGAAATGAAATCGCAATGGAAAAGCAAAGATCTTCGCTAGACGAATTCAACAAGGTATGGCAATTGATGAACTTAACCAACGAACAACTCAATCAAAGCATTTGCACTATTTTGGAAAGAAAACACGGATCTGATTTCGATTGCAAGAATACACTTCAAACTGATTTAAACTCAAAGCATTACCACTCAAGCCGAAATTAACTTGATACCTAAATACAAACAAATAAATCAAAACAACTTGATACCAAGTGAAGTCAAACTCATGTGCCAAAAGCTTAAATAAACTGCAGGGATGTTAATCTGATACAAAACAATTTGCAGAAACTGATCAAATTCAGCTTAGAAATGTGAGCTAACAATGGACTGATTGTAGGTCGGAAAGAAGAAATGCAGTAGCAAGATTCAAATCCATGCAGAAACGTCCAGAACAGAACTGAAATGCACAAGGAAGATGCAGAAACTGAAGTGGAATGCAGGAAATAGAAAACAGAAATTAGATGCAGAATTTCAGAACCTCTTGCCAAGAATCAGCAAGTTGAATTCAGATTCAAACCAAACATCTAAGATCAAGTTCTCTAGTCTAGTGTTCAGGGAAAGTCAGAGAAGCTACTGATAATTTGATACGACTTCAGAATTTATTAACTCAACCCTTGCAGCTATGAAAATCGAACTGATGTGCAGCTTAATTAAGCTAACATGCAGAAATGGAATGGATTCAGAAATTCAGACCAAGGATGATAACTTCAGAAATAAACTTATGTGCAACTTTTTGAAGCAGAAATTCAGCAGCAGATATGGGAATCGAGTTATCAGAAATCAAATTTCAGAAACAGAATCAATGCAAAACAAGCTGTACTTAACCGCAGAAATAAATCTAACTTGCTAAACAACTCAAATCAATTGAATTAGTAAACTAAATGTTGTCTTCAATTGCAAGGAATGAGCTAAACAAGAATCGAATTGAAATTAAACTGAAAAAACTCATAACTGAACTGAAATTCCAAATCAGGCTGATACGCAGCAATGAAATGGCACGCAAGCTTTCAAGCTGAAATTAACTGAAATTAAACACAACTATCCACTAGAAAAGCTTCCTAAACTACTCAACTTGAAGGACATAAACCTAATTAAGCAGAAACAATTGCATTAAACGAAATTAACCAATCTGAAATTCAGAAACAGTAAGAAACGAGGCAGAAACGAAATTTACAGCTAAAACAACTGAAATTAGCTAAAGAAATCTGCTCCTCAATGCTTCCCTAGCTCGAATGCTTCTTGGTCGTCAAGCAAGAGTGAGCCTCGGACCCGCAAGCTCAGCAAATCAATGGAAGAACGACCTCTGCGAAGCAATCCAGCTCACAGTCTGTGCCAACTGAATTCCCAATCAATTTCTTCAATCTTGCCTTGTCCAATCGCGCGGATGGTGTGGGGATGAACCAAACACTCCAGGGAACCCCTCTGAACTGCTCGGGTGGATGAAGGATTGAACAAAACCACAATCGAAGCAATTGAAGGCAGAGCTGCGGAAACCTCACAACAACTCTGTTTTGGCTAATTCGGAGCTGGAAATTCACCGAAGCAGCTCCCCAAGGATCTAGCACTCGATCTAGGTAAGAAATCGAGGGGTCGCGCCCCTTGAATTGAAGAAAAACCACTGAAAAAAACTGAAGACGAAGAAGGAAGCTACTGTGCGGCGGAGACGCGACGAGGAGAAGGGCTGGAAAAATCTGATTAAATACATTAGCAATGGACGACCCAGATTGATCGGAGGAAATCCAACGGCTGATCTTGCTCTGATTTGAGCCAAACTTTGAGGATGATGATCTGGGGTCAGGATCTGCCTCATGGTAGCTCGGATCCTCCAAATGTGCAACGGATGGTCCAGATCGACTTAGTCTTTGAATGGGCGATCTAGAGCCCTCCAAGCTTGATCCAACGGTTGATTGAGCTCTGATTGGGATGAAACCTTCAGATCTTGATCATAGTGCTTGATCAACCCTAACCCTAGCTCGGATTGCTTCAGATTATCCCGGATGGCTCAGATCTAGCCGCTCTTGAATCAGACGGCCCGGATTAATCGTAAGCTTGATAATTCGATCCGGTTCCACTTCCGACTCAAGTTTGACCCAGTATGCCCTAGGTCCAGGATCCTTTCATGTCTACAAAAATATATCAGAAAATTAGTGGCTAATTAATCCAAATATGTGTAAATTTGTAATTAAGTCCAAAATAAGAGGAAATCCTAAAACCTAGGGTAAAATCACAATCAAGCAAGTAAAACATGGGTCAAACATGGATTTTAACAATTAAAATAATCAACAAAATGGTATCTATCAACTCCCCCACACTTAACCTTGAGCGTCTCGCGAAATCACTAAATATGTGTCCCTTAGGCTTTCTTAAGCATAATTAGAAGCAATTGAAAAGAAATTACCTAGGGTCGTCAATTCTCATAAATCTAAGCTCTATGGATTAGTATCTTATCCTTAAATCAACAACTTAGCCTTTTCATCTATCATGAGTCATTGAGATGAATTCAAATCACTAGCCTTTCAAGGAAAATTTTGGTGGCTCTCTCCTTAAGTTCTAAGTTGATGATGGAAGTGGAGCTCACTCATACACACATGCTTCTTGCACTACCATAGGCTTGCTTTTTATCTACTCTCCACCATTATTCATGATTAGGATCAATATCTACAAAAACAAATGAAAACATGGAAAATGGTAAGAAATGGAATAAAAATCAAGGAAATGGAAAAAATTGATAAAGTGGAAGACTTAAGTGTTCAAGTATGTTTCCAATGTGTTTTGCCTCATCTTTACAATCCTCTAGTGATAACAAAAGTATGGTGGAGTGAAACTTGAATAAATTCCTTTGAATTGGATGAAAAACCCTTCCTTGATTTCCTTGTGCCAAGTTTTTCCTATTGCGTGCCAACTTGTTTTTGCTTCTCTTTTCATCATATTTTTTTTCTTTCTTTCTCTCTACTTAGGTCAGAATGTAGTGATGCAAGGCTGTAATTTGGATGAGAAAAACTTCACTTGATTCATGGTGCCAAAGTTCACTTGTGTGCCACTTAATCTCCTTCTCTTTTTTTTTTCTTTCGAACTGTTTTTCTGTTTTTTTTCTTTCCTCTACTCTCAAGCCTTCTAATAGAACCTTTCAGATCTTGCAACACTCTAATTCCTTCATATTAGTTAGCATCTAGAAGTTGTTGAGCACTTAAAGTGTTCTACTCGAAAATTCTGCTCAACAAATTGTATTTTAGCCAACTTCATTCCATTTCCTGCTCTTCTTTATGTTCTGATTTTTTTCTTTCTTTTCTTCACTGAAATTTGCTCCCCAAGAAGTTGAATTCAGCTAGAAACATTCGGCCAATTCTGTTCAGCTTCAGCTATGCCTTGCTGAATCAAGAAAACCAAATTCAGTTTGGATTGATACAAAACTGTGCCAAGTCTGCATTCCATCTGATTTCTCCTCTCTTCTTCTGCTTTCTCAGCTTATATTCTCAGTTTTATTGCTCTCCACAACCTCTGATAGCTGTCGAGTGGTTTTCTTTCAATTCAATTCAGCTTTTGATGATTGCAATCAGCTAGATTCTAGCCTCACCACTGCACAGATTTTCACTGCTTCAAATCAGCCTTTTACAGCCTTCAATTCGGATTGTCTTCGGCTTGTTTTCAGCTGCAATTCAGATGCTAGCATTTGGCAGCAACCTTGCATTAGTTTCAATTCAAAACAGTCCAGCTTGTATCATTTCAGCTCTAAAATTCAGCACTCGGCAAAACAAGCAGTGCAGATTTTTTTTCAACTTCTTTTTAGCTTTTGTTCACCGGATTCACATTGACAACTTGATTTATTCAGCTGCAATTCAAATGATGTTCAGCTGCGATTCAAATTATAGCAGATTGCACTTGATTTCCCTAGCAAGGCTCAGCTGCGGTCCAAAACATTGCTGACCAAAAATAGCTTCACAAAGAAAAAATTTTCTCTTCACTTTGGCACATAAGGTTTTCATTTGCGTGCCATTTTTTTATCAAGTGTCACTTGGATCTTCAAAGAATGATGAGAAGTCTAAATACTCCAATTGGTTCCATCCTTATCCACTTCTTCTTATGCATTCTTGACACCAAACTCACTCAATTGGCACATGATTTTTTTTTTCAAATGAAGTGCTTCCTTGATGAAAATTCATTCCAAATCACTAATCACTCCCCCACACTTAAATCATTGTCCGTCTCGGGCAAAATAGCATTAAGAAACATCTCAAACAACAAGTCCAAAGAAAAGTGAGGGTAAGAGTAGGGAATAAGTAAAGAAAAATGGAATGAACATGATTAATACTAAAAATTGATGTGGAAAAAGGAAACAAATGGATTAGTCTCTATAGATGTGATCCAATCATTAAAATATGATTTTGAAAGAACCTAAGTAAGTTCTAGAGTTCAATAACATATGTGTGTCACAAAAATAAGGCTAATTCTCACTAGGCAAAAATAATTCATCTCAAGACATCAATTAAGAATCTAAAACCAAGTAGTGCTCAAGCATCCAAGATTTCATTCATTAGCTCAAACCCTAAGTTTTAACAACTAAATTTAATTTATTTTCAAAAGACTCTAAAATGCTGTGGAGATAACCTAGAGGGATACTTTTATTTCTACTCATGCAAGAAAAAGTGACAAAAGAAATAACATGCATTTATTTACACGGACTCAGTTTAAAAGAAAATTCTACTTCTAGAGAGCATAAAAAAAAATGAAACATGCGATAACAGAAAATACAAAAAGAAACAAACTCCCCTTTATTCTGGTGGGCGGAGTCTATCAAGCAGTGGCTTCCATCGTGGAAGTGGAGGAGTCTGGGTGGCTGGGAGAGCTAGTACTCCCCCACACTTGAACTTCACAAAAAATTGCTCTGGTGGCCTAAGGCGATTCAGGTTCAAAATCCATTGAAGGAATGGAGGGCTATGGATTAAAGTAAGATCTTCTCCTCATTCTTTATGCCTTTTAGAAGTCCTTCCAGGAGGTTGAAGTCTGTTCAGTTGGAGCACCCACTCCTGAAGTCTTCTGGACCCTGCAAAACAATGTAATACCTCTCTCAAGTGTTTAGGGTCAGAAAGAAATGATATAAATTCAGTCTCTGCATGAAATGAATCCAAAACTGCATCATATCCAATTAAATCAAATTTTGGTACCTCAATGAAATTTTCAAAATCATTTCCTACAAAATTTGCATCCAGATACTCATCACAAATAAAGAAATCAATTTCTGGCTCATCAATAGAAATTTCACAATTATTTTCCATCAAGGGTGTATCAAGTAATATGTCACAGCCAATCAAATCAATCTCAGATATTTCCATAAGTTTCTCACATTCAACCTCAGCATAAGATATAGCAAGAGATTCATCAAAATAAATAACATCCATTTCAGGCACTTCTAAAAATTTTTCACTATCCATATCCACAAAAGATGTATTAAGTGATTCATTATAACAAACAACATCAATTATAGGTGTCTCTAAAATTATTTCGCAATCCATATCAACAAGAGATGTATTAAGTAATGCAGTACGACCAATGAAATCAACTTTTGGGACCTCTATTGGATTTCATAAACACTCTCTACACAAGGTATATCAATAAATTCATCAGAATTAATAAAGTCAGCACTAGGTACCTCGCTGCATTTTTCTGAATAAAGAGGAGAAATACTTACCTGAGCGTGCTAAAAAATACCTGGAGGTTCTACAAGAGTAGATGTATCCATGGCCTCCTCCTGATCAAGTACATGCTCCTCTTCAGCCTCAAGCTCTGGTGGACACTCAACTAAAGCAGGTGATCCTTGGGTGCTTGCTTCCACCATGCAAGTCCCTACACTTTCTGGTTTAATCTTTGAATCTTCTAATGTACCAGTCAACTGTGGTGGTCCCTGGGGCTTAGTGCAATCCCCTACACCTGTGGAATCATCTCCCATGCATTCTTCTTCTGTAATATCTGCAACAACAACATTAGAAAAATTAGGGCCATCAATATCACTATCATCACAAAATAAAAGTCTAGAATGGTCCTGTGGAGCTTCAGTTTCTTCTTCTTGAGCTGAAAAATTTGGAAATTGATTTTGAGTAGGAATCTCCGGAGGGATGTATGCTGTAGGTGCCCTATATTTGATGATTACTTCTTCTTCTTCTTCTATCAAATTTACAAGATTACTTGAAGAAGGACTTGGCCATGCATTAGGGTCACCTTGAACTGATATAAAATCAACTCCGGGGCTCTCAGAATTACAAGCAACTTGAGAATATAACTGTTCTGATTCTTGGGCTTTTATCTGATTCCATTGATCTACCAATTTTGCAAGGCGTTGTAGTTGTTGTTGATTAATTTGCTCTTGTTGTTGTAGAACTTGTTAGAAATTTTGCTGTTGTAATTGTTGAACTTGTTGCAACATCTCCATCATCCTTTGTTGTTGAGCCTCACTCCAATCAGGACTCTCAAAGCCTCCTTGGTTAGTGTGGAACCCCTGTTGGTCTTGAAATGGAACATAAGGCTGCTGAAGTCCAGGAGGAGGCTGTGCATTCTGAAATGGAAACTGTTGGGGCTGCTCAAATGGATGAAATGACTAATTTAACTGCTGAAAATTTGGTTCACAAGTTGGTGGAGATGGCTGAAAATTGTAGCCCTGAAAATTTTGGATCTGAGGTTGAAATTGTGGTGGTGAACACTGAAATTGAGTGGGCTGAAAATTCTGGTTGCAAGGGTGAAATTGCTGTGGAAATTGAAATGGTTGCTGGAAATTCAAATTATCACGGTACCCTTGCTGAATTCCTTGAAAAGGTGCTTGATCTTGTTGATAAGGTAGCTGAAAATTGGGCTGAAATAGCTGAATTTGGGGCTGAAAATTCTGGAATAATGGCTGCCCAATCTGAGTTTGCTGGAAAATTGGTTCAATTGGCTGAAAATTCGGCTGATATTGTTGGAATTGCTGTGGTTGCTCGAATTATTGTAATGGTGGCTGATTGAAAGGTTGGTTCTGCTGAAATTATGGACACGACTGCTGATAAGTGGATGAAAACATTTTTAACCTGCACCCCTGTAACAAAACAAACAAGAAAAATGGCAGTACCCGTATTCAAAAGATAAAGCAAAATAAAATAGAACCCAATGATATGTCCAAAAGCATACAAGCAAAAATCAAACAAATCAACTAGTTGCTTCCCCGACAACGGCGCCAAAAATTTGACGCTACCCAAAATAGACTGTCACGAATGTGGGTCTCAAATTTAAAATATGAATAAATGCTGGAAACCGTTTTTACAATCAAAATCTGAAAATGTAGTATAGGGGCCACAGGTCGTATTTTTCTCGGGGACTAGTTGTCGTGTTTGATTCGAACTTGTATTTATGTGTCGTTTGTGTTTTTGGGTTTCAAATAAGTAATTGGGTTTTGGTTTATAATTCAGAAATGAAATCGCAATGGAAAAGCAAAGATCTTCGCTAGTCGAATTCAACAAGGTATGGCAATTGATGAACTTAACCAACGAACAACTCAATCAAAGCATTTGCACCATTTTGGAAAGAAAACACGGATCTGATTTCGATTGCAAGAATACACTTCAAACTGATTTAAACTCAAAGCATTACCACTCAAGCCGAAATTAACTTGATACCTAAATGCAAACAAATAAATCAAAACAACTTGATACCAAGTGAAGTCAAACTCATGTGCCAAAAGCTTAAATAAACTGCAGGGATGTTAATCTGATACAAAACAATTTGCAGAAACTGATTAAATTCAGCTTAGAAATGTGAGCTAACAATGGACTGATTGCAGGTCGGAAAGAAGAAATGCAGTAGCAAGATTCAAATCCATGCAGAAACGTCCAGAACAGAACTGAAATGCACAAGGAAGATGCAGAAACTGAAGTGGAATGCAGGAAATAGAAAACAGAAATTAGATGCAGAATTTCAGAACCTCCTGCCAAGAATCAGCAAGTTGAATTCAGATTCAAACCAAACATCTAAGATCAAGTTCTCTAGTCTAGTGTTCAGGGAAAGTCAGAGAAGCTACTGATAATTTGATACGACTTCAGAACTTATTAACTCAACCCTTGCAGCTATGAAAATCGAACTGATGTGCAGCTTAATTAAGCTAACATGCAGAAATGGAATGGATTCAGAAATTCAGACCAAGGATGATAACTTCAGAAATAAACTTATGTGCAGCTTTTTGAAGCAGTAATTCAGCAGCAGATATGGGAATCGAGTTATCAGAAATCAAATTTCAGAAACAGAATCAATGCAAAACAAGCTGTACTTAACCGCAGAAATAAATCTAACTTGCTAAACAACTCAAATCAATTGAATTAGTAAACTAAATGTTGTCTTCAATTGCAAGGAATGAGCTAAACAAGAATCGAATTGAAATTAAACTGAAAAAACTCAGAACTGAACTGAAATTCCAAATCATGCTGATACGCAGCAATGAAATGGCACGCAAGCTTTCAAGCTGAAATTAACTGAAATTAAACACAACTATCCACTAGAAAAGCTTCCTAAACTACTCAACTTGAAGGACATAAACCTAATTAAGCAGAAACAATTGCATTAAACGAAATTAACCAATCTGAAATTCAGAAACAGTAAGAAACGAGGCAGAAACGAAATTTACAGCTAAAACAACTGAAATTAGCTAAAGAAATCTACTCCTCAATGCTTCCCTAGCTCGAATGCTTCTTGGTCGTCAAGCAAGAGTGAGCCTCGGACCCGCAAGCTCAGCAAATCAATGGAAGAACGACCTCTGCGAAGCAATCCAGCTCACAGTCTGTGCCAACTGAATTCCCAATCAATTTCTTCAATCTTGCCTTGTCCAATCGCGCGGATGGTGTGGGGATGAACCAAACACTCCAGGGAACCCCTCTGAACTGCTCGGGTGGATGAAGGATTGAACAAAACCACAATCGAAGCAATCGAAGGCAGAGCTGCGGAAACCTCACAACAACTCTGTTTTGGCCAATTCGGAGCTGGAAATTCACCGAAGCAGCTCTCCAAGGATCTAGCACTCGATCTAGGTAAGAAATCGAGGGGTCGCGCCCCTTGAATTGAAGAAAAACCACTGAAAAAAAACTGAAGACGAAGAAGGAAGCTACTGTGCGGCGGAGACGCGACGAGGAGAAGGGCTGGAAAAATCTGATTAAATACATTAGCAATGGACGGCCCAGATTGATCGGAGGAAATCCAACGGCTGATCTTGCTCTGATTTGAGCCAAACTTTGAGGATGATGATCTGGGGTCAGGATCTGCCTCGTGGTAGCTTGGATCCTCCAGATTTGCAACGGATGGTCCAGAACAACCTAATCTTTAAATGGACGATCTAGAGCCCTCCAAGCTTGATCCAATAGTTGATTGAGCTCTGATTGGGATGAAACCTTCAGATCTTGATCATAGTGCTTGATCAACCCTAACCCTAGCTCGGATTGCTTCAGATTATCCCGGATGGCTCAGATCTAGCCGCTCATTAATCGAACGACCCGGATTAATCATAAGCTTGATAATTCGATCCAGTTCCACTTCCGACTCAAGTTTGACCCAGTATGCCCTAGGTCCAGGATCCTTTCATGCCTACAAAAATATATCAGAAAATTAGTGGCTAATTAATCCAAATATGTATAAATTTACAATTAAGTCTAAAATAAGAGGAAATCCTAAAACCTAGGGTAAAATCACAATCAAGCAAGTAAAACATGGGTCAAACATGGATTTTAACAATTAAAATAATCAACAAAATGGTATCTAGCAGTACCCCCGTACCGAGTTATTTGACTTAATTAGCTACACCGATTCCGACTATGCTGGGTGCAAGTTGGATCGTAAGAGCACGAGTGGGGGTTGCCAATTCTTAGGATCATCGTTAGTTAGTTGGTCAAGTCGGAAGCAATATTGTGTTGCTCTCTCCACGACCGAGGCAGAATATATCGCCATGGGAGAGAGTGTATCGCAATTTTTGTGGATGATACACACACTAGAGGACTATGGATTAACCTACAAGGGTATGCAAGTGTTGTGTGACAACATAAGCACAATAAACCTAACAAAGAATCCAGTCCATCATTTTAGGACCAAGCACATTGAAGTGCGTCACCACTTCATTAGGGATCATGTTGCTAGAGGAGATATTGTACTCTCGCATGTAGAGTCAAAATCTAACCTAGCAGACATTTTCACTAAACCACTCCCCGAGAATGAATTTAATTTCTTACGAA
Source organism: Boesenbergia rotunda (assembly GCA_024364735.1). Lineage (NCBI taxonomy): Eukaryota > Viridiplantae > Streptophyta > Magnoliopsida > Zingiberales > Zingiberaceae > Boesenbergia > Boesenbergia rotunda. Next base: position 164,314 of record JAGFNQ010007061.1, on the reverse strand, counting down.
GGGAGTTGAGAATGTGTCGTGCTTCATAGGATTGAAAAAGAAGAAAAACCCTTCATGATCATTTCCAATTGTCGGGGAACAATTATTGGACAACTTGGGGACATCTCACATAAACTATAAGGTTTAACAAAATATTTTTGTTTGCTAGACATGGGGTGAGATGCTAGGATCAACCTAATTACTCAAAATATTAATGCATCCCTTGAGAAATTAGGTTGACGAGATAAAAATCATTAAGTTGACCAAGTATGGGGAAAACCAATGCATAATACATGTGTATTTGGTTCCATGATCATACTTGGACATTCCAATCAAGGAAACTTGATTGGAGACTCATTTTGACACAAACTTGTTGCAAATTGGATGTATGTTTTGATTGATTATGATTTCATTGGTTGGGTTCTTATTTTTACAACGGAGAGGTTATTAAATCCATAAGGCCTTTTGATTCTTGTTAAGGAATCGATTCTAGTCGAAGGAACACCCCTAAGATCGATAAACATCCATCTGATCTTATCAGATATCGAAAGAAAGTCTAAAACTGGAGTTTCTGAAACTTATCCGATAGTTTCTGATATCTGATCGGTCCACAGACCGATCAAGTGAGGGCTGATCGGCCCACAGACCGATCAGTGAGCTCACAGAAGGATCACAAACTTTCTGTTCGATCCCTGATTGATCGGCAGACCGATCAGGGACCTCCTTGATCGGTCACCCGACCGATCAGGAGTTGGTCTGATCGGTCATAAAGACCGATCAAGCGATTCAGCGACAATCCATAGAAATCCCTCTGTGTTGAGCCTGATCGGTCCACTGACTGTTCTGGCCACCCTTCTGATCGGTCCACAGACCGATCAGAAGGTTCACAGAAAATTCACAGAACTCTCTGTTCGGTCCCTGATCGATCGGCAGACCGATCAGGGACATCCCTGATCGGTCACCCGACTGATCAGGACACAGCCAGACCTATCAGGAGGTTCCCTGATCGGTCTAGGTTCTCCCAGATCGGACCGTGATCCATTCGTTCACATTAAATTTTGGTTGGTGGATCGGTCCACCAACCTATTAACTTCATCAATCATACTCCTTCAACCCTAGCCGACTCCTTTCATCTTCTTCCTGCGTGAAAATTCTTCTCCCGTTCCCTGTGAGTTCCGTGAGTTCACGCTCGAGTCTCTGTCTCCCTGCGATCTGAGTACTCGGCAAGCTCACTGCGACTCCCCTCGTTCCTTCTTCCTCCTGCGCTGAGTTCTGCGAGCTCCTCTTCCTTGTCTGCGTGAGTCTCAGTTTGCGCTCAAGTATCTTCTGCTCAAGTTTTTCTTCCTGTGCTCTTTCTTCCTGGGCTTCGGTGAGAGCTCAGCAAATTCTTTGTGCATTTTCTGGAGTTTTCTGGAAGTCAAGCACTGCAAATCCTCTTCTCAGACAACCAAATCACCTTCATGGCTCCCAAATAAGCTCCATTCTTGTGGTTTAAAGCTTTCTTTTCAGTTTGTGTCATATCTTACGATTTATGCGCTAACCATTTCATAACTTGCGCGTCTTGTGTCGTGACCCTAATCCTGTGGTTCTGTCATCATCTTACATGATCAAATTTGTGTGTGCCATGATTATCAACTCTTGCCGTGGCCTTCCCTTACCATCAAATGTTTGTGTGCTATGATCATCAACTTGTGTTGTGACCTTATCCTAATTTATTCATTTTACTCCTGACTCTATCTATGAGTATTTTTTCGGCCATCCCAAGCCGAGGGCTCTCGGTGAGCCTGTAGGTGATTTCCCCACGTTTGCTTCTCTCAGCCTATCCCCACCTAATTATATTCTTTTCAAAATTATAATCAACTGTCTTGTGGCCATTACCTCGAAGCCCCTAGCAGAGATTCGTTCCTTTCACTACTTGATGCTCTACGGGATGCATCGACAGCTAGACTTTGACATCGTGACGATCATCTATTTCTCTATTATCTTTTATAGTCAGATTGACCGTCGGACGGTCTACATGCCTTTTGGGCACATCATTACTGACTGGCTTCACTCAGTCGGTATTGATGTGACCCAGGGCAGGACCGTACCGATGGTTCGGCAGGACTGCAGACTTGGCCGACGCGTGTTCGCCAAGTCTGGCATTGTTGTCAGACCTCAGGGTCTTAGATGGAAGGATGGTCGGGGATTAGGGGAGTTACCTAGGGTCGCACATATTCCAGGAGCTACAGACCAGGCTGGACATCATGGTGCTCCTGCTGCCGCGGGAGACTACTACGAGACAGATCCTGATCTCCACTGGCAGATTGCTGAGATGGAGCAGACTGTCCAGCATGGACTTCATATTTCGGAGCTCTGGCGGTAGGATGTCAGGTCTGAGATCTCTGGGCTACGTGCTGATCAGCAGGCGACTGATTCGAGGGTTTCTGCGATGCACGCCCAGCAGCAGGCGTGGTTCGAGGAGTGGCGCGCGTGGGCAGCTGGTCATTCGTACCAGCCTACACTTCCTAGAGCTGCGCCCTCCAGCAGCACTGCCCCGGGGTCTTTCCTACCAGATGATGACACTACATTTGACCCCATGCAGTCGGACGACCCCCCCCGCCGAGGATTGATTGTGTTTGTATTCTGATTCTGATTTTGACATACTTGTGATGTGTTTGACTATGCTTTGAAGCTTTGCTATGCATCTGACTATCTGACTGCTTCATGTATGACTTGCTATTTCATGGTTCGTGCTATTTTATGTCGTCTTCTATTTCATATGATGCATATGATTTCACTATCATGCAGTATCTTTTCATATGCTTTTCATATGTTTTACCAAAATTTATCCTTTGTTGTTTTGGGGAAAACCCTGGTTTGAGGGGGAGGAATTTTTAAACTTAACAACCAGTCTACACCCTTTTCGGTGATTGACAAAAGGGGAGAGTGTGGTTAGTTAAGTTTAGGATTTACGAGTATAACTGTTGTAGGGGGAGGACCCTGATTCTCCTACGATAGTGAGATTGGATTACTAAAATTAATTTCAAATATCTAAACTTAAAATCGGGTTGTCAAACAACAAAAAGGGGGAGAATAGCGTATTTCGGATCTTTCATGTACTTGCGTTGTTAGTTGCACAGCAGAAACAATAATAAAGAAAACAAACAACGCTAACAAAGAGAATTTACTTGGTATCCACCCCGGACGGGTGACTAATCCAAGAATCCGTCGGTGGATCACTCCCCGGATAACCTCCGGCTAGCCCTCGTCGCTCCTTGTGGGTGGAGAAACCTCGCCACAACACCAAGCAAGCCTCTGAGCACAAAGACTACTATCTTGTCTTTAACCAAGACAAGATTCGTCAAGAAACTCAGCCACCACAAAGTTCACTTTAAATAGGACTCGGGTTTAAACCCTCGCTACCAGTTGACTGCCCCCAGGGCAGTCGACTGGTGCCACTGAAATTCGACCGTTGCACTCCAACGTTCGAATTCTCAGCCAACTCACCAGCCACTTACCAGTCGACTGCCCCCAGGGTAGTCGACTGGTCCCAAGGCTGAGACCTTTCAGTGAGTTCCATCAGTCGACTGCCCCCAGGCCAGTCGACTGGTCTACTCACCCACCTAAGGTTACCCTTCCTGAGTACATTCCACTCCGCACTCAAACCCTAGGATTTCCCAAGTACAATCACACTGCACTCGTACCCTCACGACTCGACTGACTCCTCATCTGCAGCCTCGACTATTGCCTTCGCGCCCTCTTCATCTTCGGCTCCCGTCCCTCGGATGCACGCAAGTTTCCAGCTTGCCTCCATGCCATCCTTCATGCATGCCTCGAAGTCCGCGCCCCTCAGCTCATCGTCCCTGCTCCATCAAGGTCCCTCGGATGCACACAAGCCTCCAGCTTGTCTCCATGCCACCCTTCACCGTACCGAGGCCGTCCAGTCAAGTCCATATGTGTAACCTCTACAACCTGCACACTCAACATACACATATAAGAATACAAGGGTAAACCTAACATAAACCCTTTGCCCAAACATCAAAACACTTGGTCACTCTGGACCACAGATTGCCTCAACAATCTCCCCCTTTTTGATGTTTGGCAATACGTTTAAGTTAGGGAAAGCAAAATAGTAGTCAATAGCAAAAACAATGCTAAAATCATGCATATGCAATGCATATATGGATACTATCCCAAGGCATCCCACACCTAACCCTCCAAGTTAGGATTTTCCATACCTAACCCTCTAAGTTAGGAATTTTCTACACCTAACCCTCCAAGTTAGGATTTTCACCACCTAACCCTCCAAGTTAGGATTTTCACCACCTAACCCTCCAAGTTAGGACTTTTCAACACCTAACCCTCCAAGTTAGGACTTTTCACGGGCTTTATAAAGCTTCTCCCAAGCTCCCCATACATTGGACTTACAAAGGCTTTTTAAGAACCTCTCCCAGGTTCCCCTTAGGCCAAGGATGGAGCAACCATGCTCCCCCTTTATCTTAGCTTCCCCTAAACCTAGGGTTTCTAGAAAAGGTGTGTTTGGTTTTCCAACTCAAACCCAACACTTCTCCCCCTTTGCCTAACTTCAAAAAGAACCTAACAATATCCTAATTATCGGTTCTTTTAATCCCCAATGACCATAAACAATGTGTACTAGCTCACCATACACTTGTTTTTCATCATTTGAACCCCAAACCAGCTGCTGATATAAAAATCAGCCTTGACCAGTCGACTGCCCCCAGGGCAGTCGACTGATACTCTGAAAACCAGAATTTCAACCTTTCTGACGAAATTCAGAAATGTGCCAGAAATTTCACAAATCTCCAAAAATTCTCAAATTTTGTGGAGAGGTTTGTGGTACCCATATCTACTTGGGGAAAATACATTCCAAAATGTATCTATCACCATTCTCAAGTTTGACACAAAATCCAAAAACTAGCAAAAAGGTTCACTCAAACCTTAACCAAAAGTCCTAGTTTTGGTTTCCCCTTGATGTCTCTGCCCATACCAATCCACAATGCATCCCCAACATTGATTTACATGGCAATTACACACCAAAAATCAATTTTCATGCAATATGACCCCAATGTCATATTTCCATGCATGAAACTCAAAAACACCGTGCCAAAACCCAAGAATTGAGACTCAAATCCGTCTCCAATTTCTTTGACACACTCCATGGTCCATCTAGGCCTTTAGGAGGAACTCTCCCAAGGTCCATTCACCATATATCCAAAAGGCTTCTAGAGCTCCCCCTTGAGCTCTTAGCCCTAGCCACCTCCCTAGGTAACTCAACCATCACTAGGCCACACCGGTGTACCTCCGGTGACTCTTGGCCTACGAACTCAACCCTCTTAACCTTGGACTCCTTGTCCTTAGTTAAGACCTTCTTTTTCCCTTTAAATGACATCCCCTTGCTATTTTTGGACTCTCCCTTCTTGCCATAATCATATGCTACCCTAGCATATTTCTTCCCCTTGACATGAGAGTTCTTAGACCGGTATCCCAACCCCGATCTATCATTGGTGAGGTTTAAGCCACCCAACACCATATCTAAACCCTTAGATCCAATAGTGAATCTCTCTAGGGTTTTCTCTAACCTATCAAGCTTCTCCCTTAAAGCTTGATTTTCCCTTTCTAGGTTCCTAAACCTAGAATCCACATGTCCACTTTGAACATTCCTAGACCTACCCTCCTTTTTAGGCACATTCCTTCCCTTCTTGGGATTAATGCCATGATCCTTAGGTCTAAAGGTCTTTGATTTTTCATGATGTATGACATTTCTAGGATTTTTATCTACCTTGTTAACCCTAGTCCTATCATTATATCTAAATCCAAAATTATGCACAAGTAAGTAATTTTCCCTAATTCTAACATGCATGGATGAATATTTAACTTTATTTTTACCATGCATAGAGGAACTTGAATTTAAATTACATTTTGGCTTAATGTTAGGAGTTACCTTCCTTACCTTTGGAGTTCCTCCTTGATGGGGACTTCTTCTCTTCTTCCTTTCATCTTTCTCCCATCTCCTCAAGTGCTCCATTTTCTTTAGCTCACCTTTTCTAGGGCACTTGGTGTGGTAGTGCCCTAGCTCTCCACATGTGAAGCATTTGATCTTCTTCTTTTTAGCTTGGGTTTCTTCACTCTAACACCCCATATTAGATTTAAAAGAAATTGAACATGATTTAGATTTTACCTCCTTTTTACCTTTCGGGCACTTGTCCTTATAGTGCCCCTTTTCATTGCAACCAAAGTATATGATGTGTTCCTTTCTCTTGGCTTTGGTGGAGGTTGAGGTTTCTTCTTACTCTTGTATGGAGAAGGGTCTCTCCTCCCCCTCCATCCTTGAAGTTGATGCTTCCTCTTTTTCTCTTGAGGTGGGTGCCTGATGACCGCGTGTCGTACCGCGAGTATCAAATACAATTAAAATATCGAACTCCTCTAAACTAATGTAGCATAAAGTAACTCGAGTCCTCTCCCAACGAATGTAGTCGATACATGATAAATCTTAAGATCGTATATTATTGCTTTTGGATTTTGGATGATAACTGGGGTTTGGATTTGAGTTGCTAAGACTAATAAACGAAAGACAATGCAGGTAATAAAGTTAACCTCACTAAACTACACTTGCCAGAAGATTAAAAGAAACATAAGGTAAAGCATTAACGGAACCTTCACTAATCTAATTGTATTCAATTAAAGACAAAAACGTAAAGACATTGAAAGGGATAAGACGAGAAAGATTTAAGAAAACGAAATTACAAGAATTTAAACCTAACTATTGGAATAAGCATTTTGTCAAACAACTTGCGAGCATGGATCAAAATAACAAGAGTACGTGCAAGCTAATATGGGAGATCAATCTAATACAAACATTCATCATTTAACTCAAACAACCAACTATCAAAACAATCAATAACCGAATCAAGTTGAAACATGCAAATTGACCCAGGGATGCTGTGCTGTGAAGGAAAAGCTGCTATGAAGAAGCTGTGAAGAAGCTGCCGACTACTGGAAATGCTGAAGAGCTACTGAATTGAAGCTGTGAAGAGGTTCTGTGAAAGGTGGCTGCCGGATCTGATGAAGTAGGACTACCAATCGACCCTGTGAAGAGGAAACTGCGAAAGAAATTGCTGTGAAGAAATTAAGCTACTGAAAAAAAACTGCTGGAAAGAAATCTGCTGGAAGAAAGCTGTGAAGAAAATCTGCTGGATCGGATGAAGGATGATCGCTTCCCTCAACCCGAGAGAAAGCTAGCGGTGAAGCTGGATGATCGCTTCCCTCAACTCGAGAGAAAGCTGGCGGTGAAGAAGGAGATGGGGTGAGATGTCAGCTAGGGTTCGGACCCCGGGCCCTAGCTTGTGGTCGGCGACGAGATAAAGAGGTGGAGACTCCTCTTCGAACCCGAAGAAAAGACTCTTACTCTCTCCCCTTCTAACCCAAAGGAAAGAGGTGGAGATGGAGGTCGGAAGACCGACCGGCGGCGATGAAGATGGATGAGAGCCGCCGGCCGAAAGAAGAGATGGAGGAAGAAGATGATCAGATCAGAGATGAGTCCCCGTCGAATTCCTGCGCTGAGCTTTTTATGATTTCTCCTCATCCTTGGGATCGACCCTACTTGGGTTCAGCCCAGCCATTTCCTTCCCAGCAGCCCCCTTTGAGCCCAGCTTGATATCCATTCGGCCCAAGCCTTTCAATTAGCAACGGACGGCTGAGATCGATTTGGCTTCATCCAACGGTCGGATCTCTTCAGATCTGAACCAAACTCCACAGATCCCAATCAATGGTCCTGATCTACCTGTCCCCAGCTCGGATTAACCAGATCAGTGGCGGATGGTCCAAATCTTCCTTTTTCTTGAATGGATGGTCTAGAACATCTTGAGCTTGATCTAATAGCCAGATTACTTCTGATTTGGCTGAAATTTTCAGATCTTGATCTATGGTTATGATTGATTCTATCTTGAACTCGGATTGACCAGAAGTTGGACGATGACTCAGATCTAGCCGTTCTCTGGAATGGACGACTCCTATTAATCCGATGCTTTATCCCTTTGATTTGGATCCAATGCTGACTCAAGTCTGACCCGATTTGATCTAGGTCCATGATCATTTGAAGCCTACAAAAATGATATTCAAATTTAATGCCAAAAATATCCCAAATATATAAAGTTTTGAATTAAAAGCCAAAATAGAGGAAATACATGAAACCTAATATAATTGCAAACTTAAGCATATAAAATGTGGATCAAATATGGATTTTAGAGCCTAAAATAATCAACAAAATGGTGGTTATCAACTCTCCCACACTTACTCTTGGGCGTCTCGCACAAGCCAACTAGTAAACTAAGGTTGTATCCCCCTAGATTATTCTCAATCACAGTTAGAAGCAATTGAAAAAAAATTACATAGGGTTGTCAATTCTCAAAAATCTAAGCTCAATGGACTAAAGACTTATCTTTAAATCAACAACTTAGCATTTTCATCCTTCATGATTCATTGAGATGAATTTAACTCACTAAGCCTTTCAAGGGAAGTTTTGGTGGCTCTCTTCTTGAGTTCTAAGTTCATGATGAAAGTGGAGCTCACTCAAACACACATGCTTTTTGCACTACCATAAGCTTGCTTGTTATCTACTCTCCACCATTATTCATGATTCGGATCCATATCTACAAAAGCTTTATTAGAACATGTTAAAGAAGATATATGAAATGATAGAAATGATGTGAAAGTTCAATGAAATTTTGATACTTAAAAATTATAATAAAGGAAGTAAAGAAATGTGATATGAAAAGGAAACATGGAAAAGAAATATGGCATGATAAGAAAATATGGAGAAGTAATATGATAAAATAAGGAAATATGGAAAAAGTTTAGAAAGTGGAAGACTTGAACACTCAAAAATGCATTCCAATGCCCTTTGCCATCTTTTGATGACCTCTAATGAATTCCGCCCTCGTTCACAACTTCAAATTCAAAATCTAACCTTGATTTCCACTTCATATTTTTTTTTCTTTTCCTTTCCTTTTCTTCTGTTTTCTGTTTTCAACTTCTCTATTTTTTTTCAATGATTCAGCTACTCCATAGCTTCACTTCTTCATAACTTGGAGCTTTTCATGATAATTGAGAACTAAGTGCTCCACTTATACACTTCTAGCTCTTGTAACCCACTTGGCACATTTTCGCTTGTTGGTTGTCATAAATTTCAATTGTCCTCAAAATTTAATAATATGTTTGCATCCTCCCCCACACTTAAACTTTTGTCCGTCTCGGGCAAAATAACATTAAGAAACATTAAGGTATCCAAATTCATGGAAAAGTATGGTTAAGAGCAGAAATATAGGAAGGAAAACAGAATAGATTATGTATCAACTATGATTATTGCCAAAAAATGATATAGAAAGGAGAAACAAATTGATTAGCCTCTATAGATATGATCTAATCATAGAAATATGACCTTGAAAGAACCTAAGCAAGTTCTAGAGTACAATTACATATATGTGTCACAAAAATAAGACTAATTCTCACTAGGTACAAAGAATTCATCTCAATTCATCAATTTAGAACCCAATATTAAGAAGTACTCAAGCAACCAAGAATTTTCATCCAATGACTCAAATCTTAAGTTTTAACAACCAAATTTAATTTGCTTCCAAGAGACTCTAAAATAATATAAGAAAATCTAGAGGAATACATTTATTCCTAGTCACGCAAGAAATAAAATGCCAAATGACTAACATGATATCTACAATGACTTTTATGTATTCTACTCTACACAACATTTATTAGCAAGAACTCATTTGAAAAGAAAAATTACTGCTTGAAAATATGGAAGTGATATGTACAATGAAATAGGAGGGTAAGAAGAAAATAACTCCCCTTCAAGTAGGGTAGAGAGCACGTAGCATCCATCTTGGGAGAACTATCCTCATGTGATCAACCTCGTAATTGACATATTTCTCCCTTATTAATTTTGCACAAGCATCTTTCGATGGTCAGAGACGATTAAGGTTCAAAATCCATTCTTGGGGTAGATAATTAAAATTCAAAGTGAACTCGACCCCTCCCACTGCATGCTCCTTAGAAGTCCTTCCGGGAGGTTGTAGGTTATTAAGTTTCAATACCCATTCTAGAAGCCTACGGGATCCTGCAAAACCATGTAGAGAAAATACCTCTCGCACGTATGCAGGGTAAGAAAAGAGTGAAATATATACCACCTCTATATAAAAAGAATCAAGATATGCGTCACATCCAATAAAATCAACATTGGGTACCTCTATTAGTTTTTCACCGTCAATATCTGCATAGGATGTGTCAAGTAATTCATCAGTATCAATAAAATCAACACTAGGTACCTCCATGAATTTTTCACAATTAATTTCTAAATAAGATGTATTAAGACATGCATCACAACCAATAAAATCAACATTGAGTACCTCTATGCAATTTTCACAATTATTTTCCACAAAGGATGTATCAAGAATATCATCACAACAAGCAAACTCAACACTAGGTGTGTCCAAACATTCACCACAATGAACAGAATCAATTTTAGGTGCCTCTACAGGTTTTTCACAAATAAATTTTACAGAAGATGTGTCAATAAATTCATCACAACAAACAACATCAATTTTAGGCACCTCTAAGAAATTTTCACAATCAACATTTATATGAGATGTATCACAACATGCTTCACATGCAACAATTTCAACACTAGGTACCTCTATGAATTTTTCATAATCAAATTCTACAAAAGATGTATCCATAAGTGTATCACAAACAATAAAATCAGTTTAAGGTATCTCTATGCAATTTTCAAAAGAAATAGGAGGAATACTTACCTGATCGTGCTGAAGAATACCTGGAGGTTCTACAAGAGTAGATGTAATTATTGGCTCCTCCTGGTAATGTGCAATCTTCTCTTCAGGTTCAGGTTCTGGTGGACACTCAACTGAAACGGGTAATTCTTGGGTTCTTGCTTCCACTATGCAAGTCCCTATACTTTCATACTGTTCCTCTGAATTTTCTAATGTATCAGTCAATGGTGGTCCATGAGGCTCTGTACAATCCCCTACACCTATAAAACCATCCCCAATGCAAGCTTCCTCAGTAGTATCTGCAACAACCATATTAAAAAAATTAGGACCAACAGTAACAATATTATCGCAAAATAAAAGATGAGAAGGGTCCTGTAGAGCTTCAGATTCGAATTCAAGGCTGTCACAAGCTTTACTGTCAATCTCCTCCAATGCCTCTGTCTCTACTGCATCTTCAACCTTATCTGAGCTAAAATCTCCTCCTACTATGTCAAGTGAAACATCATCAGCAATAAACTTTGCCTCAACAACTTCATCTGAAATATCCATGCTAATGCTAGGAGGATCCTCTCTATGCCCCTTAGAATTAAAAGTAGCTTGAGAAGATAATTGTCCTGATCTTTGGGCTTGTATTTGATTCATTTGATTAACCAATTGTCCAAGGCGTCTCTCAATATTTTTAAGAGCAGAATCATACTCTTGTTGTTCTTGAAATGAAGCATAAGGCTACTGAAGACCATGAGTAGGCTGTGAATTCTGAAAATCAAATAGTTGGGGCTGATCAAATGAATAATTAGGCTGTTGAAGTTGTTGAAAATCAGGTTAACAACTTGGTGGAGGTTGCTGAAAATTTTAACTCTGAAATTGTTGATCTGCTTGCTGAAAGTGTTGGTTGAAAGGTTGAAAATTCTGGGGCTGTGAAGATGAAAAATCTTGTTGAAAATTTTGGAATGGTGGCTGATAAACTTGCTGTGAATGTGACCATCCTTGCTGATTATAATTGAATGGTTGTTGGAAATCTTGGAAATTTTGCTGAAACTGCTGTTGTGGCTGCTGAAATAGTTGAAAATCTTGTTGAAAATTTGGATTGTACCCTTGCTAAAAATTCTGAAATAGTGGTTGAAATTGCTGAAGTGGTTGATTGAAATGTTGGCTTTGCTGAAAATCTGAATAGGGATGCTGAAATTCTTGAAAAGACTGAAATTGTGGCTACCCTTGCTGAAATTGATAATTTGGTTGCTGAAAATTTGAGTGGGACTGCTGAAAATATTGGTTCTGCTGCTGAAATTGTTGACACGGCTGCTGGTAAGTAGATGAATAAGTGTTTATCCTTTGTTGGCATTCCATCAGCTTTTTTTTTTATCCAAACGATATTTATTATTATTCCCGAAGAAGAAAATCCATATTAGAAGGGGGACCAAAATCTAAACCTTCTAATACGGAATAACAATGACTCTAAACTGATTTACATGAGATGTTGCAATTATGAACGGTTTGTTTTTGTGGAAATTTATACAATCTATACAATTAACAATCAGCTTTTATTAGCTCAATCATGTTGAGTACCGGTCCTCCTCAGCAGAAACATCTACTTTCAAATTCTGGTAAGAGAAAAACTGGCACGCTTCAAAAAATAGCCTGTCGTCAGATATGAGCAAAACCGGCCTCTCTGCCCATGATTCACATTCTGTGCTGGAGACTTCCCAAACAGCATCCCGGAAGACCCCGTAATTTTCGAAATGAGCAAACAGTGTATAGAACGTTTAGCACACTGTGGGATCAAGGTTTCCCAGCAGGGGTTTACAGCAGCAAAGCAGGATTGGAAATGTGTTTGGAATTGTATTTATTGTGACTGAGTAAAAAGACCATGTTCCCCTTTCCAACTATCAGCAGTGGTGGCCGTTTGTAAGGAAAAACCAGTTTTTGTTAATTTGACCCATATTAATTCAAAGTAGTTCAGTGCCAAACACCTATCAGCTGACCTGTCAACAAGCTAAACCATTATCAGAGGTTCAAACACCCTAGCCATCAGAGAAACTCCTTTCCCATATGCGCCTGAAAAATCTCATAATCTGTTTGAGCCATCCACGCTGACTTTGTTTTCAGCAGACAAAACAAAACAAGGATAATGAACTCTCATCAGAACTTAAAAACAAGGGTGATAGCTGATATGTGCGTTTTGCAGAATTGCTGAAAAACTGTCTAAACTCATAACTTCCATTTGGCACGGTCTGCTTCTGTTCATTATTTTGATACAAAACTGCTTCTTAAATTTGAGGTTTCCAATGTCAGGAAATGTCCCGATCCTTCACAGCATTTGAAAAATTGGGCCTTGTAGAAAATCAATGCATTTTGGCACAAACCGGCAGTCTGCACCAATATCAGTATAAGTTTTGCTTACCAAGTATCAGCTGACATGTAGAACAAACAAACCAGCAGATCATCAGTTCAAATATCAAAGCATCTACTTCCCTGTCCATCTGAGAAAACCCCAGTCCCGAAAATTCAGACAACCCTTTGTTTGTATAAACCAGCATAACTTAGCTTGGAACAAAAGTAAGGCCAGTGAAAAAAACTGATATACGCAGTGCACAGAGTTTCTGAAAATTCCTATTTTCATGATTTTTACTTGGAACTAACAGGTTCTGATCATAATTTGATAGCATTATATCTCCATATCTTCCAGCCTGCCATTGTCCGATAATGAGGCCAGCAAGCCATAACTCTTTACAGCAAGTCAGGGATGGCAGACAAAAATCCACACCATGTATCCATTTCTTCGAACAAAACAAAATTTTTATTTTTGAAATCCAGCAGAATAGAGTTGTGTCACACTTTTGAAGTGTCACACCATTGCACAGTCTGTTAGGCCACTTTCCGATCTAATCGGATATTGGGCATGCCCATCCTGTCGAGTTTGCAAATGCCATACAAATGCCTGTCTATTTCCTGCCTCAGTAGAATTCGATCCCCTCCAAACTTAAAAGCTTGATTCGCTAAGTAATCTGCAGCCATATTAACCTCTCTATATACATGTGTACAGATTACATCATGTTTCAAAATCAACATTCTGATTTTCAGCACTGTGCTTTTATACTCCCAACTAGTAGTGGCTGACTTTATGATCTTCAGAGCTACCATGGAATCGGATTCAAGCCAGACCGGTAAGTAGTTATGGGCTACACTTAGCTCTAAACCAGTTAGAATGGCAGCCAGTTCAGCTTTTATATTGGAGCATACTCCCAAAGTTCCATGCCTTGCTATTAGAACCTGTCCAGCATGATCCCTTATGATCACCCCGTAGGAAGATTCCCCTGGATTACCTCTTGAGCAGCCATCAGTGTTCAGTTTGTACCTTCCAGATTCTGGCCTCCTCCAATGCACCACTATAATAGTGTTTCTGATGTTGGCTTTAATGGATGATCCCCAAGCTCTAGCCACCGAAGTGAAACCTTTCCAATGTTTGTGCATAATGATTCCCGCCTCTTCTCCTAACAACAAATATTGGATTATTCTTCTTGTAGTTATCATCCCGTTTGGCTTTATGTTTCTATGCTTTGCTTCATTTCTAGCAGTCCAAAGGAACCATAAAATAAGGAAAGGCATGATCTCCCTAACGTGACCTCTTTGTGTCCATTCTGAACCTACCATCCAGTCAGCTTAATCAAACATTTTAACTCCAACAATGAACTTTTGATCTCTGATGGTTCATTTGAAAACATTTTGAATCTGTAGTCCTGTCACAAAACAAGTAAAATGGCAGCAACCGTATACAAAAGATAAAGCAATCAAAAATAGAATCAAATGATATAATTATCAAGCACCACTACATTCTCCGGCAACGACGCCAAATTTTTGATGATCGCGTGTCGTACCGCGAGTATCAAATACAATTAAAATATCGAACTCCTCTAAACTAATGTAACATAGAGTAACTCGAGTCGTCTCCCAACGAATATAGTTGATACATGATAAACCTTAGGATCGTATGTTATTGCTTTTGGATTTTGGATATTAAACTGGGGTTCGGGTTTGAACGTTAAGACTACGAAAATAAATAACAAAGCAGGTATGAAATCTAGTTCTAATTAAGGAAAGACAATGCAGGTAAGGAAATCTAAATTAACCTAACTACAATTGCAGAAAAGAAAAGACAACTTAAAATAAAGCATCAACAAAACTAACATGGAGCAAAACCTACAACATTAAAGAAATCTAATCTAACCTAACTTAATTGCATGTAAATGAAGACATAAACATAAAGCAATTAAAAGAGACAAGACAAGTAAGAATTAAGCCAAACAAATCACATGGAATGTAGTTGATACATGATAAACCTTAGGATCATATGTTATGGCTTTTGGATTTTGGATGATAACTGGGGTTTGGAATTGAGTTGCTAAGACTAATAAACGAAAGACAATGCAGGTAATAAAGCTAACCTCACTAAACTACACTTGCCAAAAGATTAAAAGAAACATAAGGTAAAGCATTAACGGAACCTTCACTAATCTAATTGCATTCAATTAAAGACAAAAACGTAAAGACATTGAAAGGGATAAGACGAGAAAGGATTAAGCAAACGAAATTACAAGAATTTAAACCTAACTATTGGAATAAGCATTTTGTCAAACAACTTGCGAGCATGGATCAAAATAACAAGAGTACGTGCAAACTAATATGGGAGATCAATCTAATACAAACATTCATCATTTAACTCAAACAACCAACTATCAAAACAATCAATAATCGAATCAAGTTGAAACACGCAAATTGACCCAGGGATGCTGTGCTGTGGAGGAAAAACTGCTGTGAAGAAGCTGTGAAGAAGCTGCCGACTGCTGGAAATGCTGAAGAGCTGCTGAATTGAAGCTGTGAAGAGGTTCTGTGAAAGGTGGCTGCCGGATCTGATGAAGTAGGACTACCAATCGGCCCTGTGAAGAGGAAACTGCGAAAGAAATTGCTGTGAAGAAATTAAGCTACTGAAAAAAAATTGCTGGAAAGAAATCTGCTTGAAGAAATCTGTGAAGAAAATCTGCTAGATCGGATGAAGGATGATCGCTTCCCTCAACCCGAGAGAAAGTTGGCGGTGAAGAAGGAGATGGGGTGAGATGTCAGCTAGGGTTCGGACCCCGGGCCCTAGCTTGTGGTCGGCGGCGAGATAGAGAGGTGGAGACTCCTCTTCAAACCCGAAGAAAAGACCCTTACTCTCTCCCCTTCTAACCCGAAGGAAAGAGGTGGAGATGGAGGTTGGAAGACCGGCCGACGACGATGAAGATGGATGAGAGCCGTCGGCCGAAAGAAAAGATGGAGGAAGAAGATGATCTGATCAGAGATGAGTCCCCGTCGATTTCCTGCGCTGAGCTTTTTGTGATTTCTCCTCATCCTTGGGTTCAGCCCTGCTTGGGTTCAGCCTAGCCATTTCCTTCCCAGGAGCCCCCTTTGAGCCCAGCTTGATATCCATTCGGCCCAAGCCTTACAATTAGCAACGGACGGTTAAGATCGATTTGGCTTCATCCAACGGTCGGATCTCTTCAGATCTGAACCAAACTCCACAGATCCCAATCAATGGTCCTGATCTACCTGTCCCCACCTCAGATTAACCAGATCAGTGGCGGTTGGTCTAGATCTTCCTTTTTCTTGAATGGATGGTCTAGAACATCTTGAGCTTGATCCAATGACTAGATTATTTCTGATTTGGCTGAAATTTTCAGATCTTGATCTATGGTCATGATTGATTTTATCTTGAACTCAGATTTACCAGAAGTTGACGGCTCCTATTAATCCGATGCTTTATCCCTTTGATCTGGATCCAATGTTGACTCAAGTCTGACCTGATTTGATCTAGGTCCATGATCATTTGAAGCCTACAAAAATGATATTCAAATTTAGTGCCAAAAATATCCCAGATATACAAAGATTTGAATTAAAAGCCAAAATAGAGGAAATACATGAAACCAAATACAATTGCAAACTTAAGCATATAAAATGTGGATCAAACATGGATTTTAGAGCCTAAAATAATCAATAAAATGGTGGTTATCAGTGCCCTCTCACTCTCTTCTTCTCCTTTACTTGAGGATGTGGACACTTCTTCCTCTTCGGATGTTGACACTCCCGTTTCTTTTTCTTTTTCTTGGTCCACTGAGTCCATTTCATTGCGCTCTTCTTTTTCTGCTTGTGTAGGGTTTTCATGGAGCGCTACTAGCTTGCTCCACAATTCCTTAGCATCCCTATACTCACCAATCCTATCCAAAATGTCATTAGGTATTAAATTGATTAACATTTTGATTACCTTGTTATTGATTTCGGATTGATAAATTTGCTCCTCGATCCACTTTTTCTTCTTAAGAGTCCTTCCCTTCTTGTCCTTGGGAGACTCGAAACCTATTTCTATACACATCCAATCTTCAATATTAGTCATTAGAAAATATGACATTTTACCTTTCCAATACGCGAAATAGTCGCGGTCGTACGAAGGTGGGATCCGGATATCCCATCCTAGCAGACCCTCTCCTTCCATTTTCCTCTAGCGTGTGCTCCCTCGGCGGTTAGTCCAATCAAGAGCGGTCCTTCGCTCTGATACCAACTGATGGATCGTTTTGGCGTGCTAGAGGGGGGGGTGGATAGCGTATTTCGGATCTTTCTTGTACCTGCGTTGTTAGTTGTACAGCGGAAACAATAATAAAGAAAACAAACAACGCTAACAAAGAGAATTTACTTGGTATCCACCCCGGACGGGTGACTAATCCAAGAATCCGTCGGTGGATCACTCCCCGGATAACCTCCGGCTAGCCCTCGTCGCTCCTTGTGGGTGGAGAAACCTCGCCACAACACCAAGCAAGCCTCTGAGCACAAAGACTACTATCTTGCCTTTAACCAAGACAAGATTCGTCAAGAAACTCAGTCACCACGAAGTCCTCTTTAAATAGGACTCGGGTTTAAACCCTCGCTACCAGTCGACTGCCCCCAGGGCAGTCGACTGGCGCCACTGAAATTTTGACCGTTGCACCCCAACGTTCGAATTCTCAGCCAACTCACCAGCCACCTACCAGTCGACTGCCCCCAGGGCAGTCGACTGGAGACCTTTCTGTGAGTTCCATCAGTCGACTGCCCCCAGGCCAGTCGACTGGTCTACTCACCCACCTAAGGTTACCCTTCCTGAGTACATTCCACTCCGCACTCAAACCCTGGGATTTCCCGAGTACAATCACACTGCACTCGTACCCTCACGACTCGACTGACTCCTCATCTGCAGCCTTGACTATTGTCTTCGCGCCCTCTTCATCTTCGGCTCCCATCCCTCGGATGCACGCAAGTCTCCAGCTTGCCTCCATGTCATCCTTCACGCATGCCTCGAAGTCTGCGCCCCTTAGCTCATCGTCCCTGCTCCATCAAGGTCTCTCGGATGCACACAAGCCTCCAGCTTGTCTCCATGCCACCCTTCACCGTACCGAGGTCGCCCAGTCAAGTCCATATGTGTAACCTGTACTACCTGCACACTCAACATACACATATAAGAACACAAGGGTAAACCTAACGTAATCCTTTGCCCAAACATCAAAACACTTGGTCACTCTGGACCACAGATTGCCTCAACAATTGGAAATCCTGGTGACTGAAGCAAGGTGATTGGAAACTCCGGTGAGTGAAGCCAGGTCCCGGTGAGTGAACCCAGGTGACTGGAAATCCCGGTGAGTGAAGTCAGATCCTGGCGAGTGAAGTCAAGTGACCGAAACCCTGGTGAGTGAAACCAGGTCCTAGCGAGTGAAGCTAGGTTGACTGAAATCTCGATGAGTGAAGCCGCATCTCGGTGAGTGAAGCCGGGTGACCGAAATCTTGGTGAGTGAAGCCAGGTCCTAGCGAGTGAAGCTAGGTTGAATGAAATCTTAGTGATTGAAGCTAGGTTAAATGAAGTCCCAGTGAGTGAAGCTGGGTACGTAGTCTTGGTCCGGGGGACCAAGATGAGTCAGAGAAGGCTAGGGAGTCATTCTTTTGACTTAGAGTTAAATTGGGAGTAGCTGGATCGGTCTGGTGACCGATCAGGGAGTTGGAACGAACTCCCTGTTGTGGATCGGTCTGGTGATCGATCCAGATATGTCTGATCGTTCTGGTGAATGATTAGAGGGAGAGCCAAATGCTTCTGTTCGGCTCCTGATCGATCTGGTGAATGATCAGGGAGAGAACAGAAAGGTTTCTGTTTGGCCTCTGATTGGTCTAGTGACCGATCAGGGAGAAGTTAGATGGGTTCACAAGGGTTCTGTGAGGATTTGATCGGTTCAGTTGACCGATCAAAATGTCGCAGGTTTCTCACCCTGACCGATCAGGATGACTCCTGATCGGTCAGGGATTGACCTGATCGATCACCAGACCAATCAGGGCACAACCTGATCGGTCTGGTGACCGATCAAGGCTCTGGCCTGCGAAAGCTGGAATTTCTCCAGCAAGTGTTGGATCGGTCCGGTGACCGACCGATCACAAAAAGCTCGCGATTCCAGTTTCTCACCGTGGACCGATCAGGCTTTACCCTGATTGGTCTGGTGACCGATCAGGGTCCTCTCTGATTGATCCGGTGACCGATCAGTAGCTGACAGCTTTAATTCAAACACGCTATCAGATTTCTGATCGCGTTCTGATTTCTTTCTGATCACTACTGTTATATGCTCTGATCGTCTGATAATTGATTTTCTGTTGATTTGCTGTGCTAAATAACTGCTAAGTGTGCAGGTAACTCAGGATTACTCAAGGAGGGTCAACTGGGTTCTTTTGCTACATCAGATTTGGCAGTTTTCCTTCGCAGGATACAACGTCTACTGGCGCAAGCTGCCAACGGCTGAGGAGCTGACCTGGGGCTCAACTGGAGGGAGTCCAGAAGAGGTCAGCTAGCTGGGCTAGTGCAAATGAGCAGCTGGTGAGCTATAGAGGAGCGTCTGTGACCTGGCGATGGGCAGCAGGTTAAGTGGTGGCTAGGAAGAAGAGAGGTTATCTCTTCTGTGCTTGCGACAATTCTCATTCATCCTGCACCTTGAAGCATACTCTTGAGCATTCTTTGAAGCTTCTGCAACTTGAGCGCCTTGAATCAGAGAAGAGCTTAGCGAGTCCATCAGCAAGCAGACATGAAGAGCGGGGAGCTCTTGCGTGAGAGTTGTGCTTGGTGAGCTCGGTGAAGAGTTTCTTCTTGTGTGTTCATTGTGCTCTGTAAGTTTGTATTGTCTCTGTGCTTTTATTTCACATCTGTTGAGACTTACTGTGGAGAAGTTTCTCCACCGAGAAGGAGGTTTGATATCCAGATTTTTCGAGGCTTGATCTGCCGACGATCAAGGGATCGCCCACCTCACGGGCACGCCAAGGAGTAGGGGCAAGTTATCCCCAAACCTTGTAAATTCTCCTTGTTAGCGATCTCGTTTGTTATTTTAGTTTATCTTAGTTTTTCTGCGTTTCTGCATTTCTCTGTATTTTGCTTCTGCTACCTCTAACCCTAAGTGCAGAGAAACCTGAGAAGTTCTCAAAGAGTTCAAAAATTTGTGTCTGGCTACATTCACCCCCCTCTCTAGTCATCCAAGCACCAACACTCATGAGTGGCCGTAGGGGTAGGTCAGTATGACTGTCGACCTGACTCACCCACAAAGGGGGCCCTTGATCGACAGTGATGCATAGTGCACGATGATGCATAACACTGATCAAACAGCATCCACTATCTAGTCCACTTATATCAACATGATATGCAAGGATCATAGATAATGCACCATAACCTATGTTCTAAAGGTATATGTATCACATGCCAGGTATAGCATAAAACAGTATCAGCAAGACAAATAGAAGAGTTATACCATAATCTATTACTCTATTGCTAAACAAAGCGTATCAAGCATATATCTGTGACTAGTCTACAAGAAGAGTCAGAGATACCCGCCTCCAAATGTGAAGTCCGTGTCCAAAAAGAACCACGAGTCCACCCGTCCGTACCAAATCAACGCCCTGTATATAAACACAATTTTTAGCTACTAATATATAAACTAAATAACTAATCAAAATCTGGCTCCACCTTAGGTCAGATAACGAACTCAATTCCAACTAGATCAAAACTCAATACAGTACAGGGGTTATTTCCAAGAGTCATAACTCATGGCAAATCCACACTCATCACAAGGACAAGACCTAATCGAATAAGTCTGAGTAGTGGGGAACTCTGCAAAGCAAGTACAAGGATTTAAATGAGAAGAATTCAAAACAAAGCAACCTTCCTACATAGCTAATCGATCTCCAGCTAATAGGAATCGAAACAACTCAAAACCATCAGAACCACACTCATGGCAGCCTCATCACAAAAACCCAGTTGGTCACAACAACAACTCAACACCAAAACATACTCCAATCCATATCCCCCCATCCTCTCAAACAAACCCTCGGCAACATTTTAAACAGATCAAGAACACATCCATAACAGAGCAAATGGATTCCAAGTCAACTAATACAAACCCCTTCAACCAATTCAGATCAAGATTAACATCACAACAAACCCTAATTAACAGGTAGTAAGATTACCACGAGAGCAGAGACACACGGTCAAGAACAGAAAAGTCAAAAGAAATCATCCATAATCGATCAGCAGAATCAAACCAGAAACAACAAACGAACTGGGTTCAACAACCTAGCTGATCAGGAAAACAATCGAGATCCAAAACCTCTTGCTCAACAACTGATCAACAAACAACAGAGAATTCATTTCGAATTCAAGAAACGCAAAGAAAGCACTTCCATTCAATCATCCGAAGTTAATCCCCAACCAAAATAGAGTTTACCTCAGATGTCACACTCGCCTCCTCTGATCAGATTGCTCGAGAAGAGAAATCGTCCGATTCGCTATGCCCTAGATCCCAAGAAACGACTCGTCGTGCCCTAGATCCCAAGAAACGACTCAAACCCCCACAAATCTTGCGATCTACTAGAAGAAAACAAGGATAAAACTCAGAGATTGGAACTAGGGTTAAGATTCTATGACTTACCTTCCCGTATCTTCGGCGCTCGCATGAGAAGAAGAAGAGGAGGAAGACGAGAGGGTTGTCGCCGGCTTTGGCTCTCGATCGGGAGGAGGGGATTCAAGATCAGGTTTGGTGGCATGGCTATGCGAAGCGAAGTGAGGAGGAATAGATCGAGAGAGAGTGGAAGGAGAAGGATCAGTGATTCGTTGCGCTAGGGCTCGCGAAGGAGAAGAAAGGAAACAACTCGGTTTTGGCTTGGGCTGCGCGATTTGGGTTCTGGTTTTATTAGTGGGAGGGCTTTTTATAGAAAAGCCCTACATTTTCCAAAAATTTCAAACCCTACCCTTACGATAAGGGTTTTAGCATTTAAGCCTTCTAAGTTTCTGTATTTTAACATTCTCCCCCACTAATAAAAATTTGGTCCCCAAATTTCGTTGTCACATATGCTAGGTACTGTCTACCAGTACAAAATACTGCACTAATCACTCACCCGTACCTTAATCAAACAAGTGGGGATAGCGAGCTCGGATAATATCCTCGAGCTCCCAGGTCGTCTCGGCATCTGAATGGTGCTGCCATCTGACTCAAACCAGTCGGATTGCCTTGTTTTGCAACTGATGCTCCTGGAAATCCAAAATCCATACAGATACCTCCTCATAAGTAGTGTCAGACTAGAGCAAAAAAGGCACCTCGAATAATATGTGTGTGGAGTTTGGCACATGACCTCTCAGCATGGATACATGCAACCCATCGTGGACACCTGTCAAAGACGGTAAAAGTGCTAGGTGATAAGCTACAACTCCAATCCTTTCCAAAATCTGGAACGAACCAATATCCCGTGGAGCTAGCTTACCTCTAAGACAAAAACGTTTCACCCCTTTCTTGAGTGAAACTCGAAGGAAAACATGATCACCCGTAGCAAGCTATATGGGTTTGCGCCTCCGGTCAGCACAGCTTTTCTGCCGATCCTACGCTACTAATAATCTCCGTCTGATAGTCTGTACTAACTTTGCCTCGTGCTGATCTCTGGGGTCCCAACAGCTGAGTCTCACCGACCTCATCCCAGAGGGTGGGTGTCCTGCACGCCCTACCGTACAACGCCTAAAACAGTGCCATCTATATCGCCGAATGAAAGTCGTTGTTGTAGGCGATCTCCACTAAGTACAAATGGTCCTCCCAACTGCCCCCAAAGTCTATCACACACGAGCGCAGTAAGTCCTCCAATGTCTGGATAGTAAGCTCTGACTGTCCGTCTGTCTGGGAAATAAAAAGCTGTGCTGAGACGGAGCTCTGTTCCCATAACCCTCTGTAAACTCTGACAAAACCGAGATGTACATCGCGGATCTCTATCCGAGATAATACTCAAAGGAACTCCGTACAATCTGATTATCTCCTAGCAATACAACTCTGTCAATCTATCAAGAGAATCTGTCCTCTGGATAGCTAAGAAGTGAGCAGATTTGGTTAGTCGGTCCACGACTACCAAAATCGCATCATGACCTCTCCTAGTCCTCGGCAAACCCACCACGAAATTCATGGTGATATGCTCCCACTTCCACTTATGAATGGGGATCCTCTGGAGGAGTCCAGCAGGCCTCTGGTGCTCTGCCTAAACCTGCTAACAAACGAGACATCTAGCAACATAAACCACGATGTCCCTCTTCATGTCATTCCACCAGTATGAACGTCTCAAATCACGATACACATGAGTGCTGCCAGGATGAATAGCAAAACGTGATTGGTGGCCTCCTGCAACAACTCTTCCAAGACAGGGTGCACCTCGGGTACACACAACCTCCCTCGGAAGTACAGGACACCCTCCTTATCACATGTAAAATTCGACTGCTCTCCTGAAATCGCCTGACTGCCCAGAAACTGAATGTGATGGTCACTGGCCTGAGCCTCTCTGATCCTCGTCCAAATCTCTAACTGAGCTATCAAAGATACTAGCAATCCTCTCTCTGTCCGAGACTGTTCCTCTAACCCCAGCTCAGAGAAACTCTGAATCAAATTTGTGACCATCACTCTGTGACATGCTCAAAACAACTCCGGACTTCCGACTGAGGACGTCGACGACTACATTAGCTTTCCCAGGATGGTAGCTAATGGTGCGGTCGTAATCTTTCAGAAACCCCATCCACCTCCTCTGTCGGAGATTCAACTCTCGCTGAGTGAATAGATACTGAAGGCTCCTGTGGTCTATGAAGATCTCGAAGGTGATCCTATAAAGATGATGCCTCCAGATCTTCAGCGCGAAAACGATCGCAACCAACTCTAAATCTTGAACGGGGTAGTTCCTCTCATGCTCCTTCAGCTGCCGAGAAGCATAAGCAACCACCTGTCCATGCTGCATGAGTACCGCGCCCAGTCCCAGGAGAGATGCATCAGTATACAGGATGAAACCATCCTCTCCAGAAGCCAGTACTAGAACTGGCGCATATACCAGCCTCCACTTCAGCTCCTGAAAGCTGGTCTCGCAGGCTTCAGCCAATATCAACTTCACACCTTTCCTGGTCAGGCGTGTAAGTGGTGATGAAATGCAGTAGAACTCTCAACCAAGCATCGGTAATAGCCAACCAGACCCAGGAAACTGCGCAAATGGGATTAGTCAATCAATGATCACCTAATTCACTTCAAATCTTCCCCGAGTCCTAAGTAAATCCCCGGCCAAGTCCTTAATACCTATTCCCATTTCCAACCATAAATTGGTATCGTCTAATATAACCCAATGGCCTCCAAGATTCGACCTTCATCTACTGGCATACCAACATCTAACCATAACATCGGCGATATCTTTCCCAATATCAGTCCACCAACGGAAACGCCTCAAGTCTCTGTACCTGCGGTATTACCTGCAAAACACACAAACTAAGGGTTTGCGTGCGCATTCGAGGGACGATAGCCGGTGGAAGAGGACTTCAAGGGGCAAGCCAAGGGAATGTACTTGAAGGCATACGTGAAGGAGGGTCTTTGGAGTGAGGGAGAGTGAGATTGTAAGCTGGGCAGTCGACTGGGAATGGATCAGTCGACTGCCAGCGGGGAAACTCAAACTCGCCGAAAGATCAGTCGACTGGTCTGGGACCAGTCGACTGATCGAGTCGAAAACTAGTCGTTACAGCTAGCCGTTGGGCTGCTGTTTGGCTAGGACCAGTCGACTAGCCTGGGGGCAGTCGACTGGTAGCGGGATTTTTAGCCAAGAGACCTATTTAAAGGGGCTCGGGTTTAGCTGAGAGCTCTTGACGAAATGAGCTTGGTTAGAGCTCATTAGTAGTCTTAGTTGCTCAGAAGTGTGTCCGGGATTGTGGCGAGGTTTCTCCACCCACAAGGAGCAACACGAGCTAGCCGGAGGGCATACGGGGAGTGATCCACCGAAGGATCAAGGGATCATCCACCTTACGGACAGCCGTGGAGTAGGAGTGTCATCTCCGAACCACGTAAAGGTTGGCGTTAGCATTATTTTAGTGTTTATTTGTTATTCCGCTTGCGCTTGCTAACGTTGTAGGTAGAAAATCGAAGAAAAGCTATTCACCCGCCCCCTCTAGCTTGACGACACAGTCCTAACATATATGAACCGATATGAGGCTCATGTTGGGCCTGATATGAAACGATATCAGGTCTATATTGAGCTGATATGTACCATATCAGGACCACAGTTTATATCAGGCCTAAGACTTATCAGACCCATGTTATGTATGCTTTAAGTACCCCAGGTGAGTTTTGATGTGGTCAACCGAGTCAAGTTAGGTTCTGTTGGTATTTGATCCCTGTGTTTAAGTGTGCAGGAACTTAGGAGCACAGGAAGTCAAGCGGAAGACATAGCGATAGAGAAGAATGGCACAGTAAGGGAGCCGACGGGCTCGGTGCATCAGAGGGATGCGGAGGACTACGGAAGAGTATGCCAATGGAGTGAAAAGGACGTGCACGACGTCTGAGGGACGAGAAGCCTGGAGGAAGCACGCTCGAGGAGAATACCAGAGAAGGGTTTGAGTGAGCCCAGCTCTGGAAGACCCGAGATCACTCAAAAGCCCAATGCCACGACTGGTCAACGAGGTGTTGACCAAAGTCTCCCCGAGCACCCGAGTCAAACTCGAGCACCCGTGAATGGGGGCGCCCTCATTGACTCGGGTGCCTATGTTCCCAGGTGCCCAAATCAACATAGGCGCCCGTGTGCACTCGGGCCCACATGTAGGGCCACATCAGCAACTAGATAGACATTCACTAGGGCTATAAATAGATCCCAGAACTCAATGACTTTCATCAATTCACTTATAATGAATTTCTTCTTGAGCTTTCTCTGTTTTCCTTTGAGTTATAAATTTGTAAAGAGGCATCTCCGCCCCAAGGAGTTAATCAGGAGATCGAGTTTCACTTTGCCTTGGATTAGCAACCTTCACAGTTACAAACCAAGTAAATTGTATGTGTCTCTGTTTCTTTTACTTATTCTTTCTAATATTATTGTTTTACTTTTGAATTAACCTCCATCTTTGTTTAAGCAAGACAAAAGATAATTTTATATCTTTCAGGAGCAATTCACCCCCCTCTTGTCGTCCGCACGATCCCCGATAAGTGGTATCAGAGCAAGGACGCTCCAGAAGGGCTAACCGTCATCTGAAACAACGAAAATTGTCAGACCAATCATCTACCCACCAAAATTCGAGGGTGAATTCGCTATGTGGAAAAAGTGAATGCAGGTATTCTTTAAAACTAATTTGAACTATTACTAATAATGAAAAATGATTTTGAAGTTCCCAATGATGTCGACGATAAAGACAAAGAAGAAAGTCTGTGGACAAAGAAAGTGCAAGCGAAGTTTTTGGTAAACAGGAAAGTAGAGTTTCATCTGCTAACCATTTTACCAGCATTGAAACATACAAATCAGCAAAGGAACTTTAGGAAAAGTTCTTGGGCTTCATGAAGGTAGCTCTGAAACAAAGCTGACAAAACAAGATGTGCTCCACAACCAACTCAACATCCTCCGAATGGAAGAAGAAGAATCAGTTGCCCAAATGCACGCCAAAATCGAAGAACTGATCACGAGACTCAACAACCTCGGAGAGTTGGTAAGTAATCGCGACGCACAAAGGTATACTCTCAACACCTTCCCGAGAACCCCGGACTAGATATCCATAGTCGACGCATACTACATTTCTAAGGATCTTGAGGTAAGTATCTTAGAATATTTATTTTTGACTTTAGAACTTCACGAGTCTCTGTGCACAGGTAAGAAGACAAAGTTGGACAATATTGCCCTACACTTGAGGAAGACCCCAAGTATGTTCAGCCGATGAAGAAGAAGCAACTTACATGGTATGAAAGTTTAAAAAGTTTTTTAAATCTAATAAATTCAATGAGACGCAAGCCAAAAGACACCCTCGGAGTAAAAGAAGAATAAAGTGCTATCACTACGACGAAGAGGGAGCTTCCCAATTTGAAGGTAACATGGGATGAGTCTTCATCGCAAGAATAAGAATTCGATGAACATGTCGGACTGGCGCTGATGGTCACCCACCAAGAAGAAAACATCGATGAAGGGTGAGTCACGTCAGAAGAGAATACCGATGAAAGGGGAGCTTCCCAATTTGAAAATGACCTGGTAAGTGAGGTATATTTACTTCTACCTGATCAGCTTTATTTCGGCATTAAGAAAATGACTAAATCACTTTGTAAATTAAAATTCAAAAATATAGATTTGAAAAAGAAATTAACATCTGCATACCCTATAGATATGTATGATAAATTGAAATTAGAAAATTAGAACTTGAAGGCTCAAGTTGAAAAACTGAAAAATAACTATACATGTTCAAAATGTTTTCAAAATTCAAAAGTTAGATATTTTGGAAGACTAAATAGGTATTTAGGGTAACAAAAGAGTCAAATTGTAAGAATTCTTAGAAGATATATTCCATCTAAATTTTTTATTAATCTTGTTAGTAAGAATTTATTTTGGATCCCAAAATATGTACTAAATTGTTAGATTTTATTTAATATTTGTGTGTTAATAATTAATATTTTTTGTGTGTTAATTAATGCTTTAATTATCATCCTTTTGAAAATTATTTTTCGAACATGTAATTACGATAGAAAATTTAGTTTTATATATATTTTTTTATAATAGAGTTCACTGAGTTATATAAATTTTTTTTAAAAAAAATTTTGTCAGTTAAATTGTTTTTTAATGATTTTTATTTGAAAATCAATTTTTAAATTTTAAAAATACTTAAAAATTGATTTTTCATGAAATCCAATATTTTTGGGATCTATAGACCATCTTTTGAACGTTGAGGAAACTTTTCAAATTTATTTTAAGTCGAAATCTAATTTTAAAATTATTTTTTTTCAAAAATTGTAAATTCTGAATTCAAAATTATTTTCTTATATTCAAAAATTTATTTTACTTTGATAATTGTTACAAAGATGAGTTTATTAAATTTCTAACTTAGATAAAAATTTGAGTAATTTTTTATTAAGAATTAAATTTTATAAATTTTTTATTGATAATCAGACTTTTAATTTTAAAAAAATAATTTCAGACCTATTTTTTAAAAAATGGATTTGTTGGAGGCTAACTATTACCTGTGACGTGTTATGACAAATTTTTAAAAATTTTGGCTATCTAAATAATTTTGTATGAATTTTTTTCTCAAAATATATTTACCTTTAAAATTACTCATGTTTGTTTTTCTTCCTTTTCAAAATTTACTTTGAATTTTCCTTCATACTTAGTCTCTTTACACAATATTTTTTACAAATCTAGTTTAAATATTTTAAAGTTGATTGTACCCTTAATATATTTTTTTATGTGATCAATGAGGGAGAAAATAGGATTAAATTAAGGGGGAGATCTAAATTCAAAATTTAATTTTTTTTTAATTCCATATTTTGAATTACATTGTTAAATATTTATTTCTGTCATTTCATATGTTGTTTAACTCTAATTTAACTCGAATTTGATGCATATCAAAAAAGGAGAGATTATAAGTACCTCGGATAAGTTTTGATGTGGTTAATCGAGTCAAGTTAGATCCTGTTGGTATTTGATCCCTGTGTCTAAGTGTATAGGAACTTAGGAGCACAAGAAGTCGAGCGAAAGATGCAGTAGGCGAGAAGGATAGTACGGAAAGAGAGCCGACGGACTCGGTGCATTCAAGGAACGCAGAGGACTGCGGAAGTATACGCCGGTGGAGCGAGAAGGGCGCGCGCAATGTTTGAGTGACGAGAATCCAGGCGAAAGCACGTTCGAGGAGAAGGCCAGAGAAGAGCTTGGATGAGTCCAGCTCTAGAAGGTCCAAGATCACCTAGAAGCCCAACGCTACTTGATTGGTCAACGAGGTGTTGACCAATGTTAACTCGGGCACCCGCGAATAAGGGCGCCCTCATTGACTCAAGCACCTGTGTTCTCGGGCGTCCAAAATCAACACAGGCGCCCTTGAGTCCAAACTTATCCAGAAGTAGTCGTTTACGACCGTTGTGACGAGGATATCCCCGGAGCCACATGTCAGGGGCCCGTGTGCACTCGGGCGCCCATGTAGGGTCACGTCAACAACTGGATAGACTTTCATTGGGGTTATAAATAGACCACAAAACTTAGTTAGTTTTATCAATTCACTTGTAATGAATTTCTTCTTGAACTTTCTCTGTTTTCCTTTGTGTTCTAAATCTGTAAAGAAGCTTCTCCGTCCCAAGGAATTAATTAGGAAATCGAGCTTCGCTTTGTTTTGGATTAACAACCTTCATAGTTATAAACCAAGTAAATTGTCTATCCTTCTGTTTCATTTACTTATTCTTTCTAATGTTATTATTTTGCTTTTAAATTAACCTCCATCTTTATTTAAATAAGATAAAAAGATAATTTTATATCTTTCAGGTGTAATTCATCCTTCTCTTGCCGACCGCAGGATCCCGATATATGTATGCATACAAAAGAGAAATGAAAGAGAAGAGAGGAGATGAAACAGAAGAGGGAAAAAAACCAAAAAAAAAGAGAAAAATTAGATTTATCAAAGAGGTGGAATATGAAAAGCAAAAAAATAAGTGTGTAAATATAAAAGTAGTATGCATTTTTTTTTACCAATTCGATAATTTATGTGCGCTTTTTGATGAAAAGTCAAAAAAAATAATGCATGCTCTTTGGATGTCTTTGTCCTTATCTGGGGAGGAGGAGAAGAAGATTAGGATTACTAGTTCTTGTCCTTTTGAGCCCCGTCCTCGTCCTCAGAGAGATACACAGCAAGGGTCGGGATCGATATCGACATCGAGAAGTGCGAGCGGTTGAAAGTTGGGCGGTGATAGTGTTGCATGAGGTGCAACGGTGCAATGATGATATACATAAAGAGATGAGTTAATTTGAGAATTAATATTTTAAAATTAATATAAAATTGAATCAAAATATTTTTGAATTCTCTGCCCTTTCTTAGGCTCCAAATATTTTACCGAATCATGAACATGCCAGGGTAAAACTTCTTTATCTCGCCTTCCTCTCCTTCTCTTATTTATCCTTCCCTCCCCTAACCTCTCCTCCTCCCAAACAGAGCTGGCAGAACCTCTTCCGGGAGCTCACAGCCATCGACGGCACGCTGGGGAACTTCTGGGGTTGAATAGAGCTATTAATTAATAAAAAAACATTTTTTTTTCACCCACATCGATCCATATTGGACGGAATCGATCGTTCCAAATTCTCATTTCACTAGTTCAGATAGATTAATCAATCAAATCCATGTGCAGACAGAAACAGGGCAGCAAATGTTCTTCCTTGTCAGTGATCACATGAAGCAGGATAGAAGAGAAGAGAACAGGGAAGAACAGTATGTGAGCAGGGAAAGAGTTGACGAGATCTGTGATCGATGATATGTGTCACTGAACCCCGAGAGCCTGAATTCTCCTGACCATTGACAGTGTTGCAGCATTCTTCCCCTCCCAGTCGCCTCTGCCCTCCTTCTTATGCCTTAATTCCTTCAGCATCCCGCCGTTGCCATCCAATATGCTCACGATCTGCCTCATCCTCGGTCTCCTCTCCGGTTTCGATCGCGTGCAGGCAATCCCAAGCTTCACCAGCCTGGTCAACTCCTCGCGGTCGAACTCCCCGTCCAGCTTCCCATCGGCGAGCTCCTCCAGCGGCCGCTTCCTCGCCTCCAACCCCCATACCTTCTTCACCAGAAGCACTTCCGGACGACGGAAGTCCACGGCCATCTGCCCGCTCACCACCTCGAGTACCACCATTCCAAAGCTGTACACGTCCGCCATCGTTGTTGCCTCCCCTGTTTCCACGTACTCAGGCGACATGTACCCGAATATGCCGCGAGCCGCAGCCGGGCAGTGGCCGTGCGCGCTGCGGGAGAGGAACTCAGCTAGCGCGAAGGCACCGAGGCGGGGGTTCATTTCCGTGTCGAGGAAGACGGCGGAGGAAGTGATGTTACGGTGGATCACCTGCTCCTCCCACTCCTCGTGGAGGTAGAGCACGGCGGAGGCGAGGCACTTAACGATGTGGTAGCGGCGGCGCCAAGGCAGGGCCGAAGTGCGGAGGTGGAAGAGGTGGTGACTGAGGAGACGAGGGGTGGAGTAGTCGTAGATGACCAACATCTCGCCCTGCTCCATGCACCATCCGCGCAGCTGGACGAGGTGGCGGTGACGCAATCTCGCCAGGTTGTGGAGCTCGCCGGCGAACCGAGCGCGAAGCGCCGGGCACGTGCGCATCCCGAGTCGTTTCACCAGCACCGGGAAGCGGTTGTCAAGGTATCCACGGTAGCCAGTGCCAAAGTCCATCTCGGCCACCATCTGCGACTCCGAGAAATTGTTTGTGATCGCCGCGAGCTCCTCGTATGGGATCTCGCGCGGCGTGTCTACAATGGGCATTTTCTTTCCCGCTTGGCGGCGACTATCGCTGCCATCGTCGTCGGCGGTTAAAAACAGGGTGGAGTTCCCGGCGGTGAGGAAGTCGGCTGTAGTGGTGGGCGCGTTGGATGTCTTGGTGGTGGAAGGAGAGAAGGTGATGTATCCCGGTTGGGATCGGAAACTTGGGAGAGAGGGGAGGTCATCGGCGGAGTTTCCCTCTGACGAGAGAGTCTCCATTACCCATTTCATGGTCGGCCGTGCGTGCGGGTCGTGGAGGGAGCAGAGGAGGCCGAGGTGGATGAGCTGCCGCATCTCCGACAAAGAGAAGGTACCATCCGGCAGTCTTTGATCCACGGCGTCGAGATAGCGACCCTCGTCCGCGAGTCTCCGGACCCAATCTAGCAGGAAGATTTGATCGTCCTGAGACGAGAGGTCCACCGCCCTCCGCCCGGTGGCCACTTCCAGAACCACGATCCCAAAGCTGAAAACGTCCGACTTTGCCGTTGCCGCACTGCTGCGGAGCTTCTGGAAGCTCTCCGGCGGGATGTACCCAATCGTGCCGCCGACCCGGCTCGTTTCCGTCAGCCGGAACTGGTAGTTCGTCGTGGAGAAAGACCGTATCAAGGTCTCAGAGACTTCGTCGCCGTGATCTAGCCACCGAGCGAGGCCAAAGTCGCCGAGCCGGGCGTCGAACTCCGAGTCGAGCATGACGTTGCTGGTCTTCACGTCGCGGTGGATTATCTGCGTGTCGAGCTGCTCGTGGAGGTAGAACAGGGCCGCCGCCAGGCCCTGCACGATCCGTCGACGGCATGCCCAGTCGAGCGGCTTCACTCCGGCGACGAGCGGAGGGAAGAGGAAGCGATCGAGGCTGTGGTTGGGCATGTAATCGTAGACCAACAGAAGCTGGTCGTCATGGACGCACCATCCCCGGAGGCGGACGAGGTTGCGGTGGCGAAGCTGAGCGACGGCCACCAGCTCCGCCGCGAAGGCCTTCTCGAACCGATCGCCGCGTCGGGCGACGCACTTGACTGCCACGACGGCGTTTTCGCTGGGCAGCACCGCGCGGTACACTCGCCCGAATCCGCCGCTGCCGAGGACCTCCTGGTCGCTGAAGCCGTTGGTTCCGATATAAAGCTCGGAGTAGCTAAAAATCCGGGGGCTGCTACCGCTGACGGCCTTGCTGACGAGTGGTAGCGGATGCACGCCGGCGATATCCTCGAAGCAGAGAGATTCGTGGTCGACGGCGCGGTCACAGTCACGGAAGCAGAGGCACCGTCGGCCACGGGGACAGAACCAGCGGAGGACGGCGAGGGCGCGGGAAGATATACCGCGGCGATGATTGTTCCCATTTGAAGATTTAGTGTAGCAGAGGCGCGTGATGAGCGGCATTGGCGCGTTCGTGGAACAATTCATACATGAAATCGAAAGACAAAAATCGATAAATATATAAAGAGAAAAATAGTTAAAATATTTTTTTTCTTCGGATTATAAAAAATAATTTGGGTAAAATTTTAAATTGTTTTAGAGAAATTTGAATGAGTATATTGACTTCATGTTACACGCGTGGGCCAGTAGATTGTTTGAAAATTAAGGAATGGAGACAGGTGGAATCATGTAACAAAAAGTCGAATCCGCCACCTAGCGACCTCACACGGTCGGCCTCATTATCGCATCTCATTTATGAAGAGATAAATAGAGACTTTGAAGATTGCCGCCGGAAATCAAATCATGTGATATTGTGAAAGATCCAATCTGGTGTCCAGCTCTACATTTATTGTCATTTCTTGGAAACTTTTCACCAGTTTTTTGTCTTCCATGGAGGGAAAAAAGAAGAGCATCAGAGCATGTGCAGTCTCTCTCTTGTTTTCCTCCATGATTTGAATTTTTTGCTTGACGAAGATAAAATATGAGAAGATGCAACAATGGATTTGTATTTGGCTCTATCAACTACATGCAGACTATGAAAATTAGATCAACGATTTGTTTCTAATGTTCAAGTGTATGAATCACATGATTTTCTGTTGTTGTAATAAACATGACAACGCGGAGGGAAAGAAAAAAAAAATAATGAATATTTCATGTAAGAGAAGTCAACATATACAATTTGTGATGCGTGTTTGTAGTTTAAAATACATGTAGACTAAATCACGTGTCAAGATGTTCATACTAAGATTCTAACGACACAATTTTGAGAAAGGTTTGACGAGATCAGTTGGTAGGATTCTCGATGTGCTAGATTTATAATATCTATTTTAGTGTTAATGTATGAATGATCATGTTACGAAGCGAGGTGGAAATCTCAAAGGTCAGATGGATGCTTGAGTGTTACGAGCTGTTGACCTGGTGCTGACCTGCGAGACAGCGATCGTTAGCCAACCCGTCGGGGAATTTCCCCGATCAGGCCCTCCGATAGTCAAGTCAGTATCCATAGGAAATATAGTGAAGCAACAGGAATAGTAGGAGAAGAGAACGTGATTGTGCATACCAACGGAATGAGGAGGGGAAGAGCTTATATAGCCGGGGGAGCTGACAACCCCTGTCTGTGTCAATGAGACGGGGTATGGTGCTTGTCAGTTCGTGGGGGAGCACCTAGAGGTACCGCGGCATGGCGCGGGGTGCTCGAATAGTACAACCGTATTGAGTCAGCAGGATATCCGCGATGTATGTTATGATTGGGTAAGGCGGGCACTATCTTTGACGTCATGGTCACCCCAGGGTGTCTGGAGGTAGGGGCGGCGTAAGGAAAGACTGGTCCGGAGACCGATGGACGACCGACGGGTCCGAGTGATACGATCGGGGTCGGGTGTAGTATAGCCGAGTGACACAGGGTACGCCATGAGTCGGGGGTTGGCCGAACTATATATGCTTTGTCATCTTTCGGGTCTACTAGTTGTCAAGTCTGCGGGGTGTAGAGGACTGACCCTCCCCACCTATCCTTGGGTCGGGAAACTGGACTCGGTGGCCGAGCCAGGAGGTGCTCGAGATCGACCTGCCCGATCTCGACTGGGGTCGGTCGGTCAGTGGTTCGGGAGGGTCCCTGGCTCGGGAATTCCCGGGGTGAGGTCTTCGTGGGCCCCTCTACTGGGCCTTCGTGGCTCCAGGCTGGCTGGCCTAGCTGCTCGTAAGCTGGGCCGGGATCATAAGCATCCCCCTCGGACTAATCGAAGGAGGCGTTGAGTCTGACTGACTGGACTGTTACCTTTTAGAATGAGCCTGGCGCGCCCAAGTGGCCTGTCTCTTACCAGCCGACCTCTGTGGCTGCCAGTACGCGTGCTGTTCGACCGGCCAATCCGGTCACATCACCCTGTCCCTTCGATTCCAGCCCTCATTATGTCCGAGTAGATTCGGATCCCGCGCATTAATTATCATAGTTAACCGCTAAGACACGTGTCCTCTGCCAGTTGTTTTCCAGAGCAACGAGGGGTCTGCCGCCTACTCGGGCGAATGATTGGCGCACACGTGCGTCACGCCGCCTCAGGGACTCTTCTGGGCTTGATCGGATGGCTCGCGTCTTTTCCCGCTTTGTCTCTGGCCCATCATCGGACGGTCGGCGTCGCTCCTTGGGCCCTATAAATAGGCATTTACCCTTTGGGTTTTACCATCGCCTTTTACTCTCCGACACCAACTTGCTGTCCTTTCATGCTCTGCTAGGGTTCCGGCGATGTGTGTGATTCCGGTCATCCTCTCCGGCGAGCTTGTTTCTCCCTTGGTTAATCTTCTTTCTTCTTTTTATAGCTTCTTCCTCCCCTCCCTCGGACCCCTGGTACCTTACGACGGTGTCTGAGCTCTACTACCACGATCTCAAGGAGATTCGAGCGGACTACCACATTCCGCTCGACCACCTTCCTTAATTACCCACACCCTCCGATCGACCTAAGACCCCTCCCCCTACTTACATCACCATCTCCTAGGACCATCTGCAGGCCGGGTTGCGTTTTCCAATTCACCCTTTCACCGCCTCTATCTGCCGCTTCTTTCGTATTTCATTATCTCAGCTGGCTCCGAATGCCATCCGACTCTTCTGCGGGTCGGTCATTATCTTTTCTCTGTACA
Organism: Boesenbergia rotunda; assembly: GCA_024364735.1. Lineage (NCBI taxonomy): Eukaryota > Viridiplantae > Streptophyta > Magnoliopsida > Zingiberales > Zingiberaceae > Boesenbergia > Boesenbergia rotunda. The sequence goes on along the minus strand of JAGFNQ010007061.1, from coordinate 128,673 downwards.
GAATTCCCTTATGTCCTGAAATCTTTTTCTATTTCTTCTACCTGAAAAAATAAGAGTCGGACGACTTCTTTTTCCAAGTCCGTGCCCACACCTCTTTCTTGTCGAAGCTTCCGGCCTCTAACAAGGGTTGGAAGGAGCGATACTTCTACGTCCGCACCGTCCCGGCCCCGAGCTGGCCAGTCATCTGTGTAGCGTGTTAGATCGATGACGGTTGCTAGAGGGGGTGAATAGAAAATCTCGACTTTCTTCTTCCTACGTTGTTAGTTGCGCAAGCGGAAATACAATAAAACAAAACTAACAATGTAAACAATGCTAACAATACCGATTTTACTTGATATCCACCCCTAAGGGTGACTAATCCAAGAATCCTTCGGTGGATCACTCCCCGGATAACCTCCGGCTAGCCCTTGTCGTTCCTTGTGGGTGGAGAAACCTCGCCACAACACCTCGACAATACCTGAGCACCAAGACTACTATTTGGCTTTTAACCAAGACCAAATTTGTCAGGGATCCCGGCCAAAACGAAGCCCTCTTAAATAGGACTTACCTTCTGTTTGCCCGGCACCAGTCGACTGCCCCCACTCAAATTCGACCGTTGACACCCAACGTTCGAATTCTGAGTGCCACCAGTCGACTGCCCCTGGAGTAGTCGACTGGTCCAGGATCGACTCCCTTTCTGTGAGTTTTATCAGTCGACTGCCCCAAGGGCAGTCGACTGGTCCACTCACACACCTAGGGGTTCCCTTCCTGAGTACACTTCTCTCAGCACTCGAACCCTAGGATTTTCTGAGTACAATCACACAGCACTCGTACCCTCACGACTCAACTGACTCCTCATCAACAACCTCGACTATTGCCTTCGCGCCCTCTTCATCTTCGGCTCCGGTCCCTCGGATGCACGCAAGCCTCCAGCTTGCCTCCATGCCATCATTCACGCATGCTTCGAAGTCCGCGCCCCTCAGCTCATTGTCCCTGCTCTCCATAGTCCCTCAGGTGTGCACACAAGCCCGCGGCTTGTCTCCATGCCACCCTTCACCGTACTGAGACCGTCCAGCTAAGTCCATATGTATAACATGTACATCCTGCACACTCAAATACACATATTAGATCACAAGGGAATACCTAACTTAAATCCTTTGCCCAAACATCAAAACTCATGGTCACTCCGGACCATAGATTGCCTCAATAATCTCCCCTTTTTTGATGTTTGACAATGCGTTTAAGTTAGAGAAAACATAGTAGAGAATAACAATAACAATGCTAAAACAAACAACTAGACTTACGTTGCCAAGATTCCCCCTTGGACTTATACTACCAATGCATATGCAAATGCAAACATGTATGGATCCTATCCCAAGGCATCCCACACCTAACCCTCCAAGTTAGGACTTTTCACCAAAACAGGCTTTTTAAAGCTTCTCCAAAGCTCCTCCTACATTAGTTTTACAAAGACTTTTTAAGAACCTCTCCAAGGTCCCCCTTACGCTAAGAACGGAGCAACCTTGCTCCCCCATGCTCAGCTCCCCCTAAACTTAGGGTTTCCCGCAAAGGCGTATTTGATTTTCCAAATTAAACCCAACACTTCTCCCCCTTTGCCTAACATCAAAAAGACTCCAATAATATCCCAATTATTGGATCTTTTAATCCCCAATGATCCTAAACACAGTATACTAACCCTCCATACACTTGTTTTACATCATTTGGACACAAATCAGCTGTTGGATACCCACACCAGCCTTGACCAGTCAACTGCCCCCCAGGGCAGTCGACTGATACTCTGAAAATCAGCTTTTCTGGTCAAATTCAGAAATACGTCAGAAATTTCATAAATCTCCAAAAATTTCCAAATTTTGTGAAGAACTTTATGGTACCCATACCTACTTGGGGAAAAATACATTCACCCATGTATCTATTACCATTCCCAAGTTTGACACAAAACCCAAAATTTTCTATGAAAATTAAAGCAAACAAGAACCAACCTCCCCCTTGATCTATGCCTTCTCCAATTTTTAATTTGCCAAGGTTAAGTTCTACCCAACTTAACACCATAACATCAAGGTTAAGTTTCACCCAACTTAATACCATAAATTTCCCATGTTAAGTTAATCCTAACTTAACAACCCAAATTTTCTACCCTAGAACCCTCTAGAAAATCCTAGAAAACCTGAAAAAATCTAAAAATTTGCAAGCACATTTGCTAGGATATACCCTATCCTAGAAAAATATGATTTTATGAAGATTATCAAATGTGCTTGACTTTTGGTACAACCTCTAAATTCCTCAAACATGGTCATTTGTATCAACTTCCAAATCTACCTCTAATTCCATGTGTTTGCTAAAGCTTACTATTATAATTTGACACATGGAATTGTCTTCAATTCTCCCCTTTTTATTTCTTAATCCTAGATACATATGGGAAACTTATCAATCTTCCTTGATTTTCAAGATATCAATAAAGCCTTATTACATTAAATCATGGGTAACACTTATGAAGTCATAATCAAGGATTTTAATCCAAAGTCATATCCTATCATACAATTTTGCAATTCCTTACTATCCAATATGTCTTTTAGTCTTAACCCTATGGATCAGTCGACTGCCCCTGGGGCAGTCGACTGGCAAATCGAACAAAATGGTCCCAGGGCTGAATTCACTCGGATAAGTCGACTGCCCCCCAGGGCAGTCGACTGATACCTGAATTTCAGGTTTTAGCCCAATTTCAGAAATACCTAGTTAATTCCATAAATCTCCAAAAAATCTAAAATTTCGTGGGGAGATTTGTGGAACCTATGTCTACTTGGAAAAAATATGTTTCCAAATAAATGTACTCCAAATTCTAAGTTTGGCATGAAACTCAACTTCTCCTAAATTATATTATTTAAGCTTCTCCCAAAAGTCTGAATTTTGGCTTCTGTAAGTACCCATGGTTGATTTTGATGTGATTAACCGATTTAAGTTAGGTCCTGGTATGTTTAATCCCTCTGCTAAGTGTGCAGGAACTTAGGTATGGAGGATGTTGAGCGTAAGACGTAGCGGACGAGAAGGATTGTGCGGGGAAGTGAGCCGACGGGCTCGGTACAATCCGAGGGACGCGGAAGCTGCGGAAGAGTACGCCGGTGGAGCGAGAAGGACGTGCCCGGTGTCCGAGGGACGAGAAGCCGGGAGGAAGGACGCTCGAGGGGCGAAAGGCCAGAGTCGAGTTCGGGTGAGCCTAACTCCGGTTGACCGGAAATCACCCAGAAGATAAACTAAAAGACTGATCAGTTTGACCAAGTCAAACCAGGCACCTGAAACAAAAAGATTTTTATTTGTTGCTGTGAAGATTCGAACCAACAACCTCACCTGCCTATATCACAGCCTTACCAACTAGGATAAGGAAGAGATGTAATTAAAGTTGTTGCGAGCAGATGATAAAGTTATTTATCTGTTGCAAGCAGAAGCCAAAGTTATCTCTTAAAGGATAACTTTATCCTTTAATCAGATCCAATGGATGCAGTTTAATCTCATCCAAGATCAACCATCCAGATTACATACATGGATCAACGGTCAAGAGAAAATTCCTCAACAATCAACAATCCAGATTTATTCTCTTAGGCTATAAATAGGCTTAGAGTTTCAACCTTTTTAATCATTCAATTAATTCATTCTTGTAAACTCTCTAAAAGTCTAGCGTGCTATTTTTGTAAGGCTTCTCCGCCACAAGGAGATTTTTATTGAGCGTCCACTGCCTTGGAAGCAACGTTCTTAGATGCGACCAAGTTTCTTTTTTAAAGACGAGTGCCTCCACTTTCATAATTTTTTTTACCGTCTATTCACCCCCCTCTAGCCGGTCCAACCCGATCCAACAGCTTCTTCTTGATATATCTTCTTATTTCTGACCATAACACATTTCTATCACTGAACTATATGATATTCACACATTAAACCTTAATTTTATCAAATATGCTCCTATTTTCACCTTTCCATAATTCTCCTTTTAATATGCCAATTATCTAGGATTAAGACTTACCCAAGTCTTCCAATCACTTTTTGGCACATTTCCTAGTCCACCTAGACTTCCTAGAGAACCCATCTCTTGAGATCCATTTACCATGGACCCCAAAGGCTCCTAGAGCTCCCCCTTGAGCTCTTAGCCCTAGCTACCTCCCTAGGTGACTCAATCTACACTAGACCACACCGATGAGCCCCCGGTGATTCTTGGCCTCCAAATCTAACCTTCTTAACCTTGGACACCTTGTCCTTGGTTAAGTTATCCTTTTTACCTTTTGATGGCATCCCCTTGCCATCCTTGGACTTCTCCTTCTTGTCATAATTGTATGTTTCCCCAGCATACTTCTTTTTGTTGGCATTGGAGACTCTTGGCCGGTATCCTAAACTCAATCTATCATAGTTGGGTTTTAGACTATCAAACACCATGTCTAACCCCTTTGATCCAACCTTGAATCTTTCTAGGGTCTTTTCCAATGTATCAAGCCTTGTCCTCAAGGCTTGATTTTCCTTTTCTAAATTTTTAACCCTAGAATCCATATGCCCACCTTGGACATTCCTAGACCTACCCGTCTTCCTAGGCATGTGTCTCCCCTTCATGGGGTTAATGCCTTGATCCTTAGGTACAAAGGTCTTAGGTCTATCATGATGCATGTTTTTCTTAGGATTTTGATCTACCTTGTTACTCCTATTCCTATCATTATATTTAAATCCAAAATTTGGAACATGTAAGCATCTTTCATTGATTCTAGCATCCATGGAGGAATAATTAATACTATTTTTAATATGCATGGAGGAACTCAAATTTGAATTACATTTTAACTTAAGGTTAGGAATTACCTTCCTTATCTTTGGAGCTCCTCCTTGTTGAAAACTTCTTTTCTTTCTCTCCTCCTTCTCCCATCTTCTTAGATGCTCCATTTTCTTGAGCTCTCCACTGTTTGGGCACTTCGTGTGGTAGTGTCCTAGCTCACCACATGTGAAGCATCTAATTTTCTTTTTCTTCTCTTGGGCTTCTCCATTCCTACACCCCATGTTAGATTTAAATGGAATTGAACTGAGTGTAGGATTTACCTCCTTTTTCTTACCATTTAGACACTTATCCTTGTAGTGTCCCTTTTCATTGCACTCAAAGCATGTGATGCGGTCCTTTTTCCTTGCTTTTGTGGATGTTGAAGCTTCTTCTTGTTCTTGTATAGATGAGGGTCTCTTCTCCCCCTCAATCCTTGAGGTGGTGACCTCTTCTTCTTCTCTTAATGAGGTGGATGACTCCTCACTTGATTGTACCATTTCAATTGATGAAGTTGATAATTCCTCTTTCTCTTGGTCTTCTTGGACACTAGAAATTATTTCTTCGGGCTCTTCCACTAATTGAGCTTGTGTAGGGTTCTTATGAAGATCTTTCACCTTGTTCCATAATTCATGTGCATTTTCATATGCCCCTACACCACTCACGACATTGTTAGACAAAATATTGATTAATACATCAATTACCTTCTTATTTACCCTTGCTTGATTTTGTTGCTCTTGATTCCAATATCTAGGCCTAAGCTTCTTCCCGTGCTTATCCTTTGGAATTTTGAAGGGCTCTTCAAGCGCAATCCTAAGGTCCCACTCCATTTCAAACCATGTCTCTATTCTTGTCCTCCAATATCCGAAATCTTCATTGTCGTAAGGAGGTGGAGTATAGATGTTGTCACCCAACTTATCTTCCATTGTTTTCTCCTCTAGCTTTCTTTGCTCCCTCGACGGTTAGTCCAATAATAGCGGTCCAAGCTCTGATACCACTTGTTAGATCGATGACGGTTGCTAGAGGGGGCGAATAGCAAATCTCGGCTTTCTTTTTCCTACGTTGTTAGTTGTGCAAGCGGAAATACAATAAAACAAAACTAACAATGTAAAGAATGCTAACAATACCGATTTTACTTGGTATCCACCCCTAAGGGTGACTAATCCAAGAATCCTTCGGTGGATCACTCCTCGGATAACCTCCGGCTAGCCCTTGTCGCTCCTTGTGGGTGGGGAAACCTCGCCAGAACACCTCAACAATACCTCAGCACCAAGACTACTATTTGGCCTTTAACCAAGACTAAATTCGTCAGGGATCCCGGCCAAAACGAAGCCCTCTTAAATAAGACTTACCTTCTGTTTGGCCGCCACCAGTCGACTGCCCCCACTCAAATTCGACCGTTGACAGCCAACGTTCGAATTCTGAGTGCCACCAGTCGACTGCCCCTGGAGTAATCGATTGGTCCAGGGTCGACTCCCTTTCTGTGAGTTTTATCAGTCGACTGCCCCAAGGGCAGTCGACTGGTCCACTCACACACCTAGGGTTTCCCTTCCTGAGTACACTACTCTCAGCACTCGAACTCTAGGATTTCTCGAGTACAATCACACAGCACTCGTACCCTCACGACTCAACTGACTCCTCATCAACAGCCTCGACTATTGCTTTCGCGCCCTCTTCATCTTCGGCTCCCGTCCCTTGGATGCTCGTAAGCTTCCAGCTTACCTCCATGCCATCCTTCATGCATGCCTCGAAGTCTGCGCCCCTCAGCTCATCGTCCCTGCTCTCCATAGTCCCTCAGGTGCGCACACAAGCTCGCAGCTTGTCTCCATGCCACCCTTCACCGTACCGAGGCCGTCCAGCTATGTCCATATGTGTAACCTGTACATCCTGCACACTCAAATACACATATTAAATCACAAGGGAATACCTAACTTAAACCCTTTGCTCAAACATCAAAACTCATGGTCACTCCGGACCATTGATTGCCTCAACATAGCGGACTTTCCTTGTCCTCCACCTCTCCATAAGAACTTTCGATCCTCCCCTCTGTATCTATCCGCCCTTTCCAATCTCGAGGGCCGGACATCCACGGAGGGAATTTGCTGAGCGAGGACATTTTGTACGTGTTTAGGCTCAGCTCGGTGCCACTTTGCCAGCCTGCTTCACTTGGTAAGTTCCTTGTTTGCTCTTCTGTCTTTTTATGGCCGACTAAACATTGTTTATTTTGTAGCCACTATGATGCAATCGGCGGCTCTGGAAGAGGGCTTCGGTTTGGACGACGCCGAGTTGGAGGCTCGCGTGGCCGAGCAGTTGGCTCAGTGGGAGGCGGTTCTCCCGGCCTCTGAGGCGGCACGCTCTGCCCCTTCCGTGCCTACGTCGACCAACGTGGAAGTTTCTTGGTCCGACCCTGAGGATGACCAACCCCTTATCCTTCGGCGGGGGGGGGGGGGGGGGGGGGGGGGGGCGAGCACGTGGAGTCAGGCCCGGGCCCCTACCGACCGATCCGGCAGAGGCTTCCTCCAACCATCCCAGCAAAAGGCGGAGGGGCAAGGAGCCTACGGTGGAGCCCCCCACACGGTCGTCCTCTTCGCTTCAGGCGTCCTCGGGGGAGCCTGCCTCTCCCCAATCGAAGGATCCGCTTGCGGAGTCCCTGATGCATCTTCTACCACCCTCGCTTTCCGACCTCTCTCTAAGCATGAAGGTGCCGAGTGGCACGACCCCCTCCGGTCGCAGGATGTTCAGCTGGACGGCTCGCAGGCTGACCACTTCCTTTATGGCCTACGAGAAAGCAACTTCCGTGGTCCGAGCGCCCGGGCAGATTCATGTCGACAACGACCCAGGTACGCTAAGGATGCTTTTATTTCTTTCCTATGCCCTCTTCAGTCGTTTTTGCATTGTAGCTCTGGGCTGCGAGCTATGGCATGTCCATAACCATGCTGGCGCACGCCAAGGCCCGGTTCTGAGCGGAACGACGAGTGGAGCACCTGAAGACTCGGCTCCGCCATACTCGTCTGACTTCTGATGACGCCTCCCTCAATGGCCTGAGGGTCGAGGTTATCGCCCTTCAAGACCTGCTGGCCCACTCGGAGGAGCAGCAAGACACTTCTAAGGCGCAACTTGTCTCGGCTGATACAGCAGTTGCTCAAGCGCACCTCCGAGTTGCCTAGGCCGAGCATAAGGAGCGTCGGGCTTGGACTCTTAAGGACCAGTTGCAGGAAGAGTTGCAGAAGACTCAGGCTGAGCTCCTTGAGGCGACCCAGGCGGCTGAGCCCCTATGGGCACAACTGGCGGCCTAGGAACAGGAGGTCAACTCGCTGACAAGCTAGCTGGCCAGTCGAGAGGCTGCGCTATGTGCCCAAGCCGAGGAGCTGGGTCAGCCGTGCGTGCATCAGTCGGCCTGGGAGGCAGCCCGGACGGAGTTCGAGGAGCTGCGGGCTTACAAGGCAGACGAGGCGGCGCGGTGGGACGCCCGTAGAGTTGAATATATCAACTCTATGGAGTTCAACTGGCAGGTGTCCGAGCGGCTTCGGGCTATGTTGAAGTATCAGATGCTTAACATGTTCGAGCAGCTCAGGCAGGACGGGCATATTACCCTCGACCTGCCCCTCTCAACGGTCAAGCTGTCAGGCATGTCCCAGAACCTGCCCGAGGAAGTTCACCGGCCCTTCAAATAAGGGTCGGGTTTTTTTGTCTTTCCTTTCTTTTCTATTATCTCGTAGAGGCTTTCCTCAATCTTTGTAATGTGTTTTATCATTAATAGAAATCTTCTTTCATTATGCTCTGTGTGCTGTACTGGCTCTTACTGCTGAGGGTTAATGGCTCGGGTGATTGTTAATGAGAGTGACTCGGGTGAGAAAACAATCGAGTGATTCACTGATGAACCCGAACTAAGTGTCACGAATGTGGGTCTCAAATTTAGATATTTGTAAAGCTAGAAACCCTTTTGCAATCTAAGAATAAAATGGTAGTAAAGGGGTCACAGGTCGTATTTTTCCTTGGGCTAGTTGAGATGGTTCGATTCGATGCTTGAGTTTATATGACGTTGATATTTTTTGGGTTTCAAATAGAACTTGGGTTTTGGGTTCAATTAGAATTGAAAATGCAATGGAAAGAAAGAGAATTTAACTAAATGAACTAAGCAAGGTAATAGCAATTAAAGACTCAACCGATGGAAACTTAATGAACCAATGCGACTTGATTGAATTTGAAAGAGCAAACCTTACTTTAAATGCAACTAAATGCTAAGCTAAGGAATGAAAACAGTAATGGAAATTTTTGGAAGCAAACTAACTTGAAACAAATGCTAGCTACGAACTTTAAGAGCAACAATTGCATACATGGATGATAAAGTTCAAAAACAATCCGAATGCACTACCAACTGATTTCAAGCCCCTTAGCACACTAAAAACAACATATAACTTGATACCAATCAATCCCTAAGCTACCCTTGATACAACTTGCAGAATTTAACATCTTTGATACGCAGAAAAAGGAAACAACTGATGTGCCAAACTTGTACTTGAATCTTGCTGAAACAATGACTGATAATTCAGGAATGAAACTAATAAACTCAGCTTGGAAAGGTAAGCTACCAGTGAAGTGAAATGCAAGGCTGAATGAAGAACTTCCAAGATGTCGAAAACTGATCACACAACAAACTCAACTATTGCAGAAATGAAAATGCAGAACTTAGAATCCGAATGCAGAAATTCGGCTACAAACCAATACAGAACAAACAAATAAACTGTAACTAATGCACAACTACAACTTAAGCAAAGATTCGAAAGAGCAAATGCTCTGATACAAAACTGCAGACGTGATCACTGTAATTTTCAGAAATTAGGCTTACTTGCAGAAATTGGAAACGGTTTACAGACACTATAGTTGATACGCTACTAATGAGACTAAATGCAGCAATTGAATTCAATAACTAAGTAAATGAAACAAACTTCAAGGTGAATTCAGCAGATAAACTAAAACTAGCTTGAATCAAACATCAGTAACTGCAGAAAACAAACTGAGACGTAGGAGAAACTGTTAAGCTGTAACTGGGCTGATACGCAAGAAATAAAACAAGAATTGAACTGAAATTGCAACTATTGTTCACTAGACAAGCTTCCTAGTTAACTACTTGCAAAATTAAAACCTAATTGAAGGCAGAAACAATTCAGGAAAGGAATTTAAACAGCTGTTGATACAAAACAGAAACAGAAATAGGTGCAGAATTGAAATTGCAGCTAGTACAAAAAGAAGTACAATAAGAAACTAAGCCTCGATCATTCCCTTGTCTCAAGACCTCCTTGCCGTCACACAAGAGCAAGCCAAGAACGCTTTCAGCTCCGTAAATCAATAGGAAAACAGCTTCAATCTCGACTCTGCTCACAGACTGCACTCGGCTGGAGAAAACCAATCTGATCTCCTCGATCTCGCGATTTCGAGGTGTGGTAATGATTTGGTGATGATCAAAGAATACCAGAGGACCCTTCAGTAAGCTCCAATGGAAGAAAATGACACGCGGTCATGATTGAATCGATCAGATCATAGAAATTGACGAAACCCTCAATCAACTCTGCTCCGGTGCGAATCCGAGTTTGAATCTCCACAGAAACCTCCTCCCGATGATCCAGATCTTGTTCCAAAGTTGTGATCGAGATGGCCACGCCTTCAGATGGAAAAAATCACCGAAGAAATGAAGAACAAGTGAAGAAAATTTGAAGAAGCTGGCGAAGACGCGACAGAGAAATCGGAAGCTGTTTGCAGTTTAAGTAGTTAAGCAGTGGACGACTCAGATTAACCAGCATTCATTCAACGGTTGATCTTCGTCCGATTTGACTCAAACTTCCCAGATCTTGATCAAGGGTCAGGATCATCCTCGGGGTAGCTCAGATCTGCCAAATTTGCAATGGATGGTTCAGATCCCATTGATCTTTGAACGAACGGTCTAGCTTCTCCCTTGCTTGATCCGACGGCTAGATGATTTCTGACTTGGACGAAACCTTCAGATCTTGATTTGATCACTCGATTAGCCTTAATCCCAGCTCGGATTGATCAGAAGTTCTCAGATGGTCTAGATCTAACCGTTCTTGCATCGAACGGTCCATATTAGTCGACGCTTGATCACTTGATCCAGTCCACTTTTGACCCAACTTTGACCCAATATGACCTAGGTCCATGATCCTTCCAAGCCTACAAAAGTAGATCAACAATTTAGTGACAAAACAATTCAAATATGTCCAAATTTGTAATTAGGTCCAAAATGAATGTAAATCCTAGAACCTAGGGTAAACCCACAATTACGCAATTAAAATATGGGTCAAATACAGATTTTAGCATCTGAAATGAGCAATAAAATGATACTTATCAACCCTCACGAGTGACTGGGTAAAATACTTGCGCGCGATATCTTCTAAGTATTGGCCACTCGGGGAATAAAGCAAAGAAACCTGGCAAAGGGAACCAAGCCGCGTATAGGATTACCAACTCAGGGAGTTGAAGGCTTTGCCATTAGGTTGGTTTAAATCCAAGGTATGTGGGTCACTCCGTACCCAAACTCTGGGCCAAGCCAAAGGAGTAACGGGAACCTGCTTGCTTACAGCTTGCACTAAGGCGAGAGTCGGGACGCTCAGTCGATTTGTACCTAGGGAGCGTGGGCTGCCATGCGTCTGACTGGGAACCGAGCTGAGGGGTGCATGGGAGCATGCCCACATATAACTCGCTGGGAGCGAGGATCGGGACACTCGGTCGGGTCATGCCTAGGGAGCGTGGGTCACCACGCGTCGGCTGGGAGCCGAGCCGAGGGGCGCGTGGGAGCATGCCCACTTATAACACGCTGGGAGCGAGAGTCGGGACACTCGGTCGGGTCATGCCAAGGGAGCGTGGGTCGCCACGCGTCCGGCTGGGAGCCGAGCCGAGGGGTCCATGGGAGCATGCCCGATTATAGTTTGCCAGGAGCAGGGGTCTGGATCGGGCCAGCCTTTCCCGAACCAGTCGCCCGGTAGGTGGGTCAACGTCCCTTCAACTATTTTATCCGCCCTATGCTTTGTATCTTTCCCAATGATTATCGCATTAATTAGTGAGGCCACATGTCCGCCGGTTAGCGACTCCTCGGGTGCTGAAGCGTCTGCCACCGGTTAGCGGTTCCCCGGACGATGAAGCGTCTGCCATCGGGATCCATGAACGAGGGATGGGCACGTTCCCCGCTGAGCCTTGGGATTTACCGCTAGTTCCATCAAACGGTCCAAATTCTTCCACCGGGATCTTATCGAACGGCCAGGGTTGGCCATTCAACCCTATATATAGGCTATTCATTTTGCCGTTGTCACCAGTGCTTCTCATTTCCGGCATCGCCCTTCTTCATTGATCGCTCTGCTAGGGTTCCGGCGACTCCCGTAGACCTTCGTCTTCCTGTCATCTTCCCCGGCAACCCCTTTTCTCCCTTAGTTAGTTCGGCCTCCTTCTTTATAGCCGCCTAAAGCCCGTGTTTCCTTTGTAGCAGATAAGATACTGGATGCGTCTCTAGAGGAGGGGTTCCTTCTAGATGATGCCGAGATTGCTTCTCAGGTCGGTGAACCTTCGGCCGCACAAGACTCAGCTCCCCCTGCAGCGCCTGTCATTGATGTATCCTCGTCAGGCCCTAAGGAGGTGTCGGCTTCCGATCTCGAGGTCATAGATGCGGACGACCAACCGTTGGTCCTCAGGCGCCAGAGGGATCGACCGATCGACCTCGCGCCCGTACCTCCTGTCCCTCTCCTAGTTGGGACTACTGCTAGTCCACGCCCCGAGAAAAGGAATAGGGCCACATCTCCTACAGTGACCTCTTCGCCTGCGTATGCTGCTCCGACCCTTGCTGTTTCTGCGCTGCCTACTCCGGAGGCTTCTGTCCAGGCGGCCACTCTTCCTGCTCCACCTCTGACCTGGGCTAGCTCCCCAAAAATGCGGATCCGTCGGACTCCCTCTCCTCCTCCTACTGGAGCCGCGGCCAACCGACCCTTGCACTTAGTTATGCCTTCCCGTGCAGTCGCCGGCATCGGCTATGAGGAGCCAGTCGCCGAGCCGCACGAGTCGGCCCGAGAGGTCCATCTGTACGGTCTGCTCGGCGACCATTTTTACCAAGGCCTTCGGGAGGCCGACTATCGGGCCCCAACCAGCAGAGCTAATGCCTTTCTCTCAGAGGCCAGTCAGGTTCGTTTCTCTTTTTACTTGCGTTTCTTCTTTCGCTCATTTCTGTCTTGATCTTAATACTTGATTCCTGTCTAAAGCTCTTTGGCTCGGCCTATGACCTGGCCGTCTATTTTATAAGCTATACTCGGGCTTTGCGATAGGCAGAATCCCGGGCGGAGAGACAGGAGACTCAGCTTCGCCATGCGCAGCTGCTGTCCAACGGGGAGACCCTGAACAGGTTGTGGGCTGATAACTTGGCCCTTTAAGATCGTTCGACCCACTCGGAGGTGTATCTTGAAGAGATCTAGGCAGAACTGGACTCGGCCAATGCGATGGTTGCCCAGGCGCGACACCGAGTCACCTGCCTGGAGTATACGGAACGCAAGTCTTGGGACCTTGAGAGCCGGGCTCGGGCTGAACTTACCAATGCCAAGGCGGAGCTTCTAGAAATGTGCTAGTCAGCTTCCACGCTGCACGCTGATCTGACGGCCAAGGAGAAGGAGCTGAGCGCCTGCTCGGGAGAGCTTAAGCAGCTCAGGAAGCAGCACGCCGCCCAGGAAGTGGAGATGAAGGCGGTCCAGCGGGAGCTGAAGGAACTCCGGGCTTATAAGGCAGCTCAGCGGGACTCACGTAGGGTTTGAGCATCTCAATTCTGGGGAGTTTAGCGAGCAGTTGTTGGGGAGGATGCATTCCCCCTTTTCATTCTTTTTTGATAGAGATTGAGCATCATTTTTGTAATAAGACTATTTCGAATGCAAACCTTTTTCATTTCTCTGCCTGTGTGTTTTGTGTTTAAGTGTTGGGAGTCCAGGCAAGAGTTCAGATCCTTACTTTCCTTTGGTGAGGTCGGCTTGAGTAAGCCATCGATGGAGCTAGCCCAAGTGCCCCGACCTCACTTATGTTCCTGCGACGAAATGGTTTCCGAGTGGGGTAGCCACCCGGGAGACTATGCCATTTAAGATCAACTTTTGTTTAGGAGACAACGGTAGCCCTGTTGTTTAATGAAGCCAGGTGTTATTTGCTTAGCTATTGAGAGCTTGGGTGCTCAATCGGCTGGCCTTCCAGGAGCGTGGGTCTACACACATCTTGAACGGGGGCCGAGCCTAGGGATCGTGGGAGCATGCCCACTTATAACTCGTGCGGAGTGAGAGTCTGGACACTCGGTCGGGTCATGCCCAGGGAGCGTGGGCTGCCACGCGTCCGGCTGGGAGCCGAGCCGAGCCGAGCCGAGCCGAGGGGTTTGTGGGAGCATGCCCACTTATAACTCGTGGGGAGTGAGAGTCTGGATACTCGATCGGGTCATGCCCAGGGAGCGTGGGCTGCCACGCGTCCGACTGGGAGCCGAGGCGAGAGGTGCGTGGGAGCATGCCCACTTATAACTCGCAAGAGCGAGAGTCTGGATACTCAGTCGGGTCATGCCCAGGGAGCGTGGGCCACCACACATCCGACTAGGAGCCAAACCGAGGGGTACGTGGGAGCATGCCCACTTATAACTCGTGAGAGTGAGAGTCTGGACACTCGGTCGGGTCATGCCTAGGGAGCGTGGGCCGCCATGTGTCCAATTGGTAGTCGAGCCGAGGGGTGCGTGGGAGCATGCCCACTTATAACTCACGGGACCGAGAGTTTGGACACTTGGTCGGGTCATGCCCAGGGAGCGTGGGTTGCCACGCGTCCAACTGGGAGCCGAGTCGAGCCGAGCCGAGCGGTGCATGGGAGCATGCCCACTTATAACTCGCGAGAGCGAGAGTCTGGATACTCGGTCGGGTAATGCCCAGGGAGTGTGGGCTGCCACGCGTCCTACTAGGAGCCGAGCCGAGGGGTGCGTGGGAGCATGCCCACTTATAACTCGCGAGAGCGAGAGTCTGGACACTCGGTCGAGTCATGCCTAAGGAGCATGGGCCGCCACGCGTCCGATTGGGAGCCGAGACAAGGGGTGCGTAGGAGCATGCCCACTTATAACTTGCGAGAGCGAGAGTCTAGACACTCGGTCGGGTCATTCCAAGGGAGCGTGGCCCGCAACGCGTCCGGCTGGGAGCCGAGCTGAGGGGTGCGTAGGAGCATGTCCACTTATAACTCGCAAGAGCGAGAGTCTGGACACTCGGTCGGGTCATGCCGAGGGAGTGTGGGGCACCACGCGTCCGACTGGGAGCCGAGCCGAGGGGTGCGTGGGAGCATGCCCACTTATGACTTGCGAGAGTCTGAACACTCAGTCGGGTCATGCCCAGGGAGTGTGGGCCACCACGCGTCCGACTGGGAGCCGAGCCGAGGGGTGCGTGGGAGCATGCCCACTTATAACTCGCGAGAGCGAGAGTCTGGACACCTGGTCGGGTCATGCCCAGGGAGCGTAGGGCGCCACACGTTCGACTGGGAGCCGAGCCGAGGGGTGCGTGGGAGCATGCCCACTTATAACTCACGAGAGCGAGAGTCTGGACACTCGGTCGGGTCATGCCCAGGAAGTGTTGGCCGCCACGCGTCCGACTGGGAGTCGATCCCAGGGGTGTGTGAGAGCATGTCCACTTATAACTCGCGAGAGCGAGAGTCTGGATACTCGGTCGTGCCATTACCAAGAAGCGTGGGCCACCACGCGTCCGACTGGGAGCCGAACCGAGGGGTACGTGGGAGCATGCCCACTTATAACTCGCGACAGCGAGAGTTTGGACACTCGGTCGGGTCATGCCAAGGGAGCGTGGGCCGCCAAGCGCCCGACTGGGAGTCGAGCCGAGGGGTGCATGGGAGCATGCCCACTTATATCTTGCGAGAGCGAGAGTCTAGACACTCGGTTGGGTAATGCCCAGGGAGCGTGGGCCGCCCCACGTCCGGCTGGGGGCCGAGCCGAGGGGTGTGTGGGACCATGCCCTCTTATAACTCGTGAGGGCGAGAGTCTGGGACACTTCCTGATTATCCGAGAAGGCAGGTCTTCCACTATTCTTGTGGGGTTACAGAGTACAACTATTTTAATAACCTGCTTGGCGGGAGCCTCCTTGGGCTAGCTCGCCTGAAATCATGTGCACTCCTCCTTAGATGGCGTTTTGTCGATTGGCCTGCTGCTCATCCATTTCGTCTGACTCGATTTGCTCTCCGGCCGGGAACAAGCTACGAGCGATCTGGGAATCTCGTCTGGGTTCTTTGGCGGCTAGGGTGAGGGTTTGACTTCCTAGACCTAGGCCACGCCCGGGGGAGACTGATAATTACCATTTTGACAATTAATTTAGGCTCTCAAACCCATGTTTTGATCCCTTTTTATATGCTTAATCTTGCATTTACACTTGGTTCCATGAGTTATTGCTATTTTAGCTTTGGATGCAAAATTTTTTGATATTTGAGATATTTTGGTATTAAAATTTGAATATAATTTTGTAGGCTTCGAATGATCACGAACCTAGATCATATTGGATCGAATTTGAGTCAGACTTGGCTCTAATCAAGATGATCAAGCAATGGAGGAACATGGGTCGTCCAATCAAGACATGGGGAGATCTGAGCTATCTTTCAACTTCTGATCAATCCGAGCTCAAGATAGAGTTAATCAATACCATAGATCAAGATTTGAAATTTTGGTCCGAATCAGAAGTCATCTAGCCGTTGGATCAAACTCGAGAGGAGTCTAAGCCATCCATTCAAAAGGAAGGGCAATCCGAGCCATCCGTTGCAGATCTGATCGATCCAAGCTATGGAGAAGAAGATCCTGACTATTGAGGAGATCTGGAAAGTTTGGTTCTAATCCGAGATGATTTGGCCGTTGGATGAAGCGAGGATGATCACAGCCGTTCAATTTTAATTGGAGTTAATTAAATCAGGAATTCCTCACAGAGCTCCGGTGTCGCGAGTTTTTCAGCTGTTCTTAACAATTTTTTAGCGTTTTCTTCTCCGATCCGCGCGGCCATATCAGATCCAATCTTCTTTTCAAGATTTTGAATCATCGAGGTAGATTTTCTGTTAAGTTTGCTAATCAAATTTGTCTCAACAAAGCTCAGGTGAGGGTTTCGCCCGGAGCTCTGTTTCCACTGATCGATTCCTTGTTGATCGTTGCATTTCATCGATCGGAGCTGTCGGTGCAATTCGGAAGGGTTCTTCAGAGGGTTTCTGAGTCGAGTTGCCATTCAGCGTGTCAAGAAGAAGAGCTCGGTGGGAGATTTCAGATACTGATCGGTCTTATTGATCAGACAGAGACACTACTGATCGGTCTCCAATCCGATCAGAAGGAGTCCTGATCGGTCGCTTGACCGATCAGGAAGATCAATTCGCACCAAGTCAAAGCAAACTGATCAAGGGAGTCTGTTCTTCGCTGGTTTTCAAGCTAGAGGGTTTCTAGCTAGGCTTTTGTGTGACGGCAAGAGGAAATCTTGGCAAGGGACTGGTTTGATGTTTAATTTAGGAAAATTTCGTTTCCAAACACTTGTTTGCTTAGTGGTTTTAGTTTGAATCAATTTACATCTCAGATATGTTTCTTAAGCATGCTTTATTCTAGTTTTCATAATTCTGCAATTTAGCTACAGATCTTATGTTTTCCTACATTCAATATTAGTTCTTGTATTGCAATCTCATAGTTTTGAAGTGAATTGCTCAGTTTTCAAATAGGATAAATGTATTTTCCGCAAATTTCGAATTAATTTCTGAATTAGCCGAGTTTATTTTGTTTCTACTGTAATTTCATTCATTATCGCAAAACAAAACCCATTTCACTTGAAACCCCAAAACAGAAACGATAAAATCTAGCTTGAGTTAAGCATTCTTAACTAGTCGTTGGAAAAATACGACTTGAGACCCCTATACTACACTTAGTTTTGTGAGCTAAGGGTTTTCAATTTATAAATTCAAATTTGAGGCTCATCGTGACACTCGTTGTGGGCTACCATCAAATTTTTAGCGTCGTTGCCGGGGACATACACTAGTTGAGTTTGTGCTTAGTTTCATATTCTTTGATACTATTTCATTTGCTTTAGCTTTCTATATACATTTGCTGCTATTTTGTTGGGTTTATGACCAGGACTGCAGGTGGTGATATTGTGGAGTTTGATCTTGAGATTGATAGGGCATTCAGAGCTAGGAGAAATCAAGGAAGAGTTTCAGAAGCTATTGAAAATATTTTTACTCATTCAAGCAGTCCCATGGCAGAACATCAGAAGACTATGAAGGAGCTTACAGCCCCTAATGATGCATTTCAATATTCTTGTATTGCTTATCCAGAGTTAGCTGAAGATTTTGAGTTGAGATCAGGCCTAATTCATCTACTTCCCAAGTTTCAGGGACAATCAGGAGAAGAGCCTAATAGACATTTGCATGAGTTCCATGTAGTATGCTCCACTATGAAGCCCCAAGGGATTTCTGAAGAAGACATCAAATTAAGGGCATTTTCATTTTTTTTGACTGGAGCAACTAAAGATTGGTTTTATTACTTGCCTACTGGACATGTTGCAAGTTGGATTGCCATGAAAAAGGCATTTTTAGAGAAGTATTTTCCAGCTTCAAGAACAACTATTATCAGAAAGAGCATCTGTGGTATTCAACAAGTGGTGGGAGAGACCTTATATGATTATTGGGAGAGATTCAATAAGTTGTGCTCAAGTTGTCCTCAACATCAAATAAGTGAGCAGCTTCTTATTCAATATTTCTATGAAGGTTTATTTCAAATGGATAGAATCATGATTGATGCTGCAGCTGGAGGAGCTCTAGTGAATAAGACCCCAGAACAAGCTAGAGAATTGATTCAAAATATGGTGGGGAACTCTCAACAATTTGGAAGTAGGGCTCTTACTACTAGAGGGGTGAATGAAGCTCAGTTGGTTTCAAATGAACAAAAAGAGATAAAAAATTATTTGATGGAGCTTTCTTCTTTAGTGAAGCAAATGACTTTGAATAATTTGAGCCAAAATCAAAATGTTACAGTAGCTTCACCTGCAAATCAAGTAATGAGGTTGTGTAGCATATGTTCAAGTCAAGAGCACAATTCATATTTGTGTCTAAATTTACAACAAGATGAATCATTAGCCACCTTGACTAGAGGTCAATATCCATCAAGGAATGACCCATATTCATCTACTTACAATCTGGGATGGAGGGATCACCCTAATTTGAAGTATGGTAATTCATTCTATCAACAAAACACTTCACAACAACCTCTACAACAAGGACAACATCATTTTCAAAATTTTCAGCAACCCTATTCACAATTTCAGCAAGGAAATCAACAATTTTAGCCTCAATTTCATCAAAATCAGCAAGGTTTTCATCAAAATCAGCAAGGGTTTCAACCAATTCAGAATTTCTAGCAATCTTTTCAACCTTCACAGCCATACCAGCCGAATTTCCAGCCTTCAAATCAACAATTTCAGCCCCAACAATTTCAGCCTTTCAACCAACAATTTCAGCCTTCAAATCAAAATTTTCAGAGCAATAATTTCCAGCAACTTCCACCTAGTTCCCAAGCCAATATTCAGCAATTTCAACAGCCCATTCACTCATTTAATCAGCCTCAACAACCTCATTTTCAGAGTTCACATCAAACTCAAGATTTTCAGCAACCTAATGCTTCATTTCAAGGCCAACAAAAGTCCCATACTAATCAAGGAGGCTTTGAAAATTCTAGTGGGTTTAATGCACAACAACAAAGGCTTGAGGAGATGATGCAACAAATCATACAACAACAACAAATTTTGCAACAACAACAAGGGCAACAAAAGAATGATTCCACACTTCAAAAACATTGAAAGACACATTGGACAACTAGCTAGTGGAATAAATCAATTGCAAACCCAAGGATCGGGTCCATTACCTTCTCAAGCTACTCCTAATCCTAAGGGAAATGTTAGTGCAATAACTTTGAGGAGTGGGAAGGTTGCTTCAAGTCCAAATACTCAAAGGGCTGATTTTTCTGAAAAATTTTCAGCAACTTATTTTCCAACTCAGAACAGTCCCAAAATGGATTCTACACCCGTTGAATGTGACCCTAGTTCAAGCCTAAGTCCTTCTTCTATTGATCCTATGATTTTGGTGGAAGAACAAGGAGAAATCAGTAAAAACAGGGCACCTACAGCAGCTATACCAATTGAAATTCCTGCTCAAGACTCACTTCCAAAAATTTCAACTCAAGTGGAGGAACTGAGAGTCCCTTTACCCTTTCCATAGAGTAAAATTCAAGCTAAAAAGAATGTGGAGGAGGAGAAGGCAAAGGAGTATCAAGAGCTTGTGAAACTATTCAGTAAGGTGGAAATAAATGTGTCATTGTTGACCATGATCAAGAAAATACATAAGTATGCCAAATTTCTTAAGGATTTGTGTGTGCACAAGAGGAAGCTAAAGGGGAATGAATTGGTTAGTTTAGGACAGAATGTTTCAACCCTTATTCATTCAATTCCCCAGAAATGTGAAGATCCAGGAGTTTTTACTGTGTCCTGTGAGATTGGGAGGAGTATTTTTCATGATACTATGTTAGATTTGGGAGCTTCTATTAATATGCTACCTAGATCAGTTTTTCATATGCTTGGCATTGGACCTATGCAGCCTACAGGAGTGGTTATTTAGCTAGTAGACAGGAGTCAGATTCACCCAGCTGAAATCATTGAAGATGTATTAGTGATGGTGAAGGAGTTGATTTTTCCTGCGGACTTCTATATCTTAGACATGGAGGGGGATTATCTAGCACATAGATCTCTACTTATTCTTGGGAGACCATTCTTGAAGACTGCAAGGACGAAGATTGATGTATATGCAGGCACACTTTCTATGGAGATAGGAGACACAGTGGTGCAATTTAGTATTTTTGATGTTATAAAGCACCCCAGAGAGGATCATTCTATCATGAGCATGAATATTTTATATGAGTTAGTTGATGCAGATTTATTTGCTGATAGAGTTTCACTTGGTATTCATAGAGGATATTTTATTTCAGAGGAGGCTGAGGATGCATTAGCTATGGAGGCAGTTGATTTGAAGATTGTATCTAATTCACTCTCAGTTGGAGACAATTCTATAGGTGTGGGGGATTGCACTGAGCCCCAGGGATCACCTATATTGATTGACATGTCAGGAGATTCAGAGGATAGGTTTGAGAGTGTAGGGGATTACACTGAGCCCCAGGGATCACCCATACCTACCGAGCAGTCACAGATAGAGTTAAAACCATTGCCAGAACATTTAAAGTATGCTTATTTGGGAGAGGAGCAGTGTCTACCTGTTATTATCTCCCGAAACATGGATTCAGAGCAAGAGGATAAATTATTGCAAGTTCTGAGGCAGCATAAGAGAGCTATAGGGTGGACATTAGCTGACATACCTGATATTAGCCCCGCCATTTGTATGCATCGGATATTTTTAGAGGAGAATGTGAAGCCGGTCAGGCAGCTACAGAGGAGGTTAAAACCACTGATTCTAGATGTTGTAAAGAAAGAGGTGACTAGACTTTTACAGGCATGTATTATATACCCTATTTCTGACAGTAAGTGGGTTAGTCCAATCCATGTGGTTCTTAAGAAGTCAGGAGTGACAGTGGTGGAGAATGAGAGTAATGAATTAGTACCTACCAGGGTGAAGAATTCATTGAGAGTTTGTATTGATTACAGGAAGCTGAACCAAGTAACGAGGAAAGATCACTATCCCTTGCCTTTTATTGATTAGATGCTAGAGAGGTTGGCAGGGAAGTCTCATTATTGCTTCCTAGATGGATATTCAGGATATTTTCAGATTTGTATAGATCCGGAGGATCAGGAGAAGACCACTTTCACTTTTCCTTTCGGTACATTTGCTTATAGACGTATGTCATTTGGGTTTTGCAACGCCCCAGGGACTTTCCAGCGGTGTATGGTGAGTATTTTTGGTGAGTTATTAGAACACTGCATGGAAATATTTATGGATGATTTTTCTGTATTTGACAAATCATTTGATACTTGTTTGGATAATTTGTCTAGAGTACTACATAGATGCATTGAAACTAATCTTGTCTTGAATTTTGAAAAATGTCATTTCATGGTAGAGCATGGGATTGTTTTAGGACATATTGTCTCTAGGAAAGGCATTGAAGTAGATCCTACTAAAGTTAGTATTATATCTTCTCTATCTTACCCCGTATGCGTACGGGATGTTCGAGTTTTCCTTGACCATGCAGGATTTTACAGGAGATTTATTAGAGACTTCAGTGAGATTGCTCGCCCTTTGACTAGACTTTTGCAAAAGGATGTGGATTTTTGCTTTGACAAAAAATGCAAGGAAGCTTTTCAGAGATTGAGGGAGGTTCTTATTTCAGCTCATATTATTAGACCTCCTGATTGAACTTTACCTTTTGAGTTGATGTGTGACGCTTCAAATTTTACTGTAGGGGTTGTACTTGCACAGAGGGTGGATGGAGCGCCACATGTCATTTGCTATGCTTCCAAGACTTTAGATGTTGCTCAGGCTAACTATTCCACTACAAAAAAAATAGCTCCTTTCTATTGTTTTTTGCTTTGGATATATTTAGATCATATTTGCTATGCTCTCATGTGATTATATTTTCTGATCATGCAGCCTTGAAGTATCTTCTGAAGAAGCCGGATGCAAATCCCAGATTGATTAGATGGATGCTTCTACTTCAAGAGTTTGATTTGGAGATTCGAGATATGAGTGGCAAGGAAAACTTGGTGGCAGATCATTTGAGCAGGATAGAGGGAGATGGACACCTTACATCCATTGATGATGATTTTAGAGATGAGCACCTTTTAGTGGTGCATGGTGAGCTGCCATGGTATGCAGATCTAGTTAACTATTTAGTAGCTAATGTTTTTCCTGCACAATTTACTAAGGCTCAGAAAGATAAATTTAAAAGTGATGCTAGATTCTATGTGTGGGATGATCCTTACTTGTGAAAATTTTGTAGTGATCAAATAATTAGAAGATACATACCTGATTATGAGATCATTCAGTTCTTACACTTTGTCATTCGTTAGCTTGTGGAGGACATTTTGGTCCACAGAGGACTGCTAGGAAAATACTAGAATGTGGATTATTCTGGCCTACTTTATTCCATGATGCTTATCTACTTTATAAAAACTGTGATAGATGCCAGAGGACAGGAAACATAGGAGCTAGGAATGAAATGCCCCAACAAACTATGTTTTTTGTGAAATTTTTGATGTATGGGGGATAGACTTTATGGGACCTTTTCCTGCATCTTGTGGATTTTTGTATATATTACTTGTTGTTGACTATGTATCTAAATGGGTGGAGGTCATTCCCTTCAAGACTGACGATTCTTTTTTTGTTGTGAGTTTTGTTAGGTCACACATTTTTTTGTAGGTTTGGAATTCCAAGAGCTATTATAAGTGATCAAGGTTCACATTTTTGCAACAAGCACATGAAGGCTTTACTCAATAACTATAGGGTTTTGCATAAAGTGTCTACTTTCTACTACCCGCAAACTAATGGGCAAGCCGAGATATCAAATAGAGAGATTAAGGCAATCTTGGAGAAGACCGTGGGGCCTAGTAGAAAAGATTGGAGCAAAAGACTTGATGATGCATTGTGGGCTTATCGGATGGCATATAAGACACCTATTGGAATGTCTCTCTACCGGCTTGTTTATGGGAAAGCTTGTCACTTACCCGTGGAGATAGAGCATAGAGCTTATTGGGCGGTGAAGGCTTGCAAT
This sequence comes from Boesenbergia rotunda, assembly GCA_024364735.1. Classification (NCBI taxonomy): domain Eukaryota; kingdom Viridiplantae; phylum Streptophyta; class Magnoliopsida; order Zingiberales; family Zingiberaceae; genus Boesenbergia; species Boesenbergia rotunda. Next base: position 105,118 of record JAGFNQ010007061.1, on the reverse strand, counting down.
TTTGATGCAAATAAAGTGGGAGAAGAAAGGAAGCTACAACTTCAAGAACTTGAAGAGATAATATTAGAAGCATATGAAAACTCAAGGATTTACAAGGAGAAGACTAAGAATTTTCATGGTAAACATATAGTGAAGAAGGAGTTTCAAATTGGTGATAAAGTTCTTTTGTACAAATCAAGGCTCAAATTAATTAAAGGTAAGTTGAGGTCTAGATGGGAAGGTCCATTTCTTGTTACTAATATTTTTCCTTTCGGGTTATTGAGATTAAGGATGAGGCTAATGATCTTATATGGAAAGTTAATGGCCACCGGCTCAAGAAATATTTTGAAGAAGTGAAGGAGTTAGATGTGGATGGATTGGATATTAAAGATGCTATCTACCCAACTTAAAGGGGAGTTTGATCCTTCTTACACTTTTATTTCATTGTATATACCATTTTTATATTTTCTAGTAGTAAAATTTTTCTTTTATAGTGAGTTCTTGTTAATAAATGCTTAGGTCGGGAGAGTGAATAAAGATTCATTGTAGATACCATTTTATCCTTTTTGGCATCTTGTTTCTTGCATGATTTGGAATAAATGTATCCCTCTAGATTTTCCATATATCATTTTAGAACTCTATGAAATTGAATTAAATTTGGTCGTTAAAACTTAGGATTTGAGCCCATGGATGAAAATTCTTGGATACTTAAGTCACTACTTAGTTATGGACTCTAGATTGATGACTTGAGATGAATGCTTTTTACCTAGTGAGGATTTGACCTTATTTTTGAGATACACACATGTGATTGTACTCTAGAATTTGCTTAGGTTCTTTCAAAACTATATTTCTATGATTGGACCACATTTATAGAGGTGAATCATCTTGTTTCTTTTTTCATATCAATTTTTGTAATATTCCTTGTTGATCTACTCTATATTCTATTTTCCTTCTCCTATTTTTCTGTTCATAACCATATTTTCCATGGACTTGGGTGCTTTGTTTGTTTCTTGATGTTACTTTGCCCGAGACGGTCAAAAAAGCTAAGTGTGGGGGAGGATCAAGCATATGATCAAATATTGAGGACAATGTGAAGCATTTTACAACCTACAAGTGAAATGTGCCAACTTGTAACTGTTGTGTGCCAAGTTTGGGTTGCAAGAGTTGATTGGAAAACTCCAAGTAGAGCATATAATTCTATCATCATTATTTGATGCTTCAAAGGCACATTTGCAGTTTGAAGACTTGTCATGATAGCCAACTAATTCAAGTTGAGATGGGAAATTGAACAAAGGATGTATCTTCCAAATTCAACCTCTTGGGAACAGATTTCTAACTACTGAGCAGAGCAAGTGAAAGTTAAGGATGCTATTAAGGGAAATGGATGAAGTTAGTGATGCAGATTAGAATGAAGTGGTGTGCCAACTTGATGGAGTGGTGTATCAAGAGTGAGTTGCAAGAATTGGGTAGTGAAGGTTACATTTGGAGAATCTAAATTCCTAACTGTTATTTGATCTTTCAAGTTCTTTGAGGCATATTCCGAAGGGAAATGAGAGACTTCACAAGAGAGTTGCAATTGATGTATCAACTAGTTGCAGTTTCTGAATGGTGCCATTCTGATGGAAGGAAATGGGAGCTCACAAGTGTTAGATTCTTTTCCCAATGTATTGTGTATAAGTGGTATCTGTGTTGACCTTCTACAAAATTTGTTGGTTCATCTTGTCTATCATCTGTTTTCTCACGCAAAATGAGAGCATTAGCTAAAAGAGCAACACTATACTGATTGTAGACATAGACACCTTTCAAGTTTACTGATAACAAAATCAGAATTGTGTATACTGATTGCAAATGACCTGTGTCCAGTGACATCTTTTCAAGTCTGCCAAGTACTGTCACTTGGAAATTGTATTGATGGCTCTTCATCTGTCAAATGTGGCACCAAGCTTGCTTACTAATACTGTTAATGAGATCCCAACTACGTGGTCTGAAGATGAGTTGGAGAATATCAAAGAGATGGAGCTGGCACAATTTGGATCAAAATTTCAAGATTGTTTGATTTGGTAAGTAATGCAGTTATTGAAAAAAAACAGAACAGTTATTGAAGAAAAAAAAGAGAGAGAAAAAAGAAAAAAAGTTAGAAGAAATTTTGTTGGAAAAGAAAGGCTGTAGTTTTTCAGGTATTCGAAGCAGAATAAAGTCTTAAACTGAGAAGGAGCTCTGATCGGTCTCCAAACCAATCAGGGAAGTGTCTGATCGATCACCCTGACCGATCAGAAGAAGGCCAGTCCGATCAGAAGAAGTCCAACCCGATCAGAAGACTCCTGGTTCCGATGTCCTGATCGGTCTGCTTGATCGATCAGGAACAGTCTGATCGGTCTCCTTGACCGATCAAAACCTGGGCACACTGCATTCAGTGATTTTTCTGCAAAAATCAGGGTTTGGAAATCAGAAGCTATTGCTGGAAATTGCTGGAAATGAAAGGAAGTGTCTTGGATGCTAGAAAGATTATCAGTTTTGAGCTTGGATGCTAGAAAAGAAATGAATGAAAGGAAGTGTGGGAAAAGTTATCAAGTAATATTCCATTGAACCAAGCTGAAAAATTCTGAAAAGTTTGAACAATGTGTGAAGTGCTGAGAATGGTTTTTGCAAGCTGATGAAAAACTACTGAAAATGTCTTGGAACTTTTCAACTTCTGAAATTGTAAAGCTGTAGAACGTGAGTTGGAGCAGAATCTAATGCTGCTACAAATTGCTGGAAATGTGGAAGCTTAGCTAGCCACTGCTAAGGATTTGGGGAATGGGCAGTGAGAAAAAAAAAACAAAAGCAGGAATTGTCAAGCAGAAAAGGAAAAAGAATCAGTCGCTTAAAGAAGAGAATGTGCCAACTTTAACTCTGATTTCTGCAGAGAGGAAAAAAAAGAGGGGCAAAGTTCATTTAGTTACATTCTTAGTATCCAAGTCTTCCACCTTCTTAAATTTTTCATCTACTAAACTTCTATTTCATTCTTCTCACTCAATATTTCTTTAACATGTTCAAATGAGCCTTTGTAGGTGTGAATTCAACTCAAGAATGATGATGGAGAGTAGAGCATAAGCAAGCTTATGGTAGTGCAAGAAACATGATGTGTTTGAGTGAGCTCCACTTTCATCAAAATTTAAAACTTAGGAAGAGAGCCACTAAAAATTTTCTTGAGAGGATTTGTGTGTTTAATTCATCTCAATTAGTCATGAAGGATGAAGTATACTTTGTTATTGACTAAGGATAAGACTCTAGTCCATTGAGTTTAGATTTTTAAGATTTGACAACCCTAGGTAATTCTCTTTCAATTGCTTCTAACTATGATTGAGAATAATCTAGGGGGGTATATCATTAGTTCATTAGTTAGTTGGTACGAGACGCCCAAGAGTAAGTGTGGGGGAGTTGATAATTACCATTTTGACAATTAATTTAGGCTCTCAAACCCATGTTTTGATTCCTTTTTATATGCTTAATCTTGCATTTACACTAGGTTCCATGAGTAATTGCTATTTTAGCTTTGGATGCAAAACTTTTTGATATTTGAGATATTTTGACATTAAAATTTGAATATAATTTTGTAGGCTTCGAATGATCACGAATCTAGATCATATTGGATCGAATTTGAGTCAGACTTGGCTCTAATCAAGATGATCAAGCAATGGAGGAACATGGGTCGTCCAATCAAGACATGGGGAGATCTGAGCTATTTTTCAGCTTCTGATCAATCCGAGCTCAAGATAGAGTTAATCAGGACCATAGATCAAAATCTGAAGTTTTGGTCCAAATCAGAAGTCATCTAGCCGTTGGATCAAACTCGAGAGGAGTCTAAGCCATCCATTCAAAAGGAAGAGCAATCCGAGCCATCCGTTGCAGATCTGATCGATCCAAGCTATGGAGAAGAAGATCCTGACCATTGATGGGGATCTGGAAAGTTTGGTTCCAATCCGAGATGATTTGACCGTTGGATGAAGCGAGGATGATCACAGCCGTTCAATTTTAATTGGAGTTAATTAAATCAGAAATTCCTCACAGAGCTCTGGTGTCGCGAGTTCTTCAGCTGTTCTTAGCGATTTTTTAGCGTTTTCTTCTCCGATCCGCGTGGCCATATCAGATCCAAGCTTCTTTTCAAGATTTTGAATCATCGAGGTAGATTTTCTGTTAAGTTTGCTAATCAAATTTGTCTCAACAAAGCTCAGGTGAGGATTTCGCCCGGAGCTCTATTTCCACTGATCGATTCCTTGTTGATCGTTGCATTTCATCGATCGGAGCCGTCGGTGCAATTCGGAAGGGTTCTTCGGAGGGTTTCTGAGTCGAGTTGCCATTCAGCGTGTCAAGAAGAAGAGCTCGGTGGGAGATTTCAGATACTGATCGGTCTTATTGATCGGATAGAGACACTTCTGATCGGTCTCCAATCCGATCAGAAGGAGTCCTGATCGGTTGCTTGACCGATCAGGAAGATTAATTCGCACCAAGCCAAAGCAAACTGATCAAGGGAGTCTGTTCTTCGCTGGTTTTCGAGCTAGAGGGTTTCTAGCTAGGCTTTTGTGTGACGGCAAGAGGGAAATCTTGGCAAGGGACTGGTTTGATGTTTAATTTAGGAAAATTTCATTTCCAAACACTTGCTTGCTTAGTGGTTTTAGTTTGAATCAATTTACATCTCAGATACGTTTCTTAAGCATGTTTTTTCTAGTTTTCATAATTCTGCAATTTAGCTACAGATCTTATGTTTTCCTACATTCAATATTAGTTCTTGAATTGCAATCTCATAGTTTTGAAGTGAATTGCTCAGTTTTCAAATATAATAAGTGTGGTTTCCGCAAATTTCGAATTGTTGATGCAGTCTGACCCGATTGTTGTTTTGGTGTTGACAACGATTTAAGTTTAGTTGAATAAATTTGGATTAAGTCCAGGTGGATTTAAGTTTGGTCGAATGGATTTGGATTAAGTCCAGGTGGATCTGGGGGATTGCACGCTGGCATGGGAAAAGACCTAGTGGGACTAGGCACACCTAGTGGGACTAGGCACACCTAGTGGGACTAGGTGAAATCCTGGTGAGTGAAGCCAGGTCCTAGCTTGTGAAGCTAGGTTGGATGAAATCCTGATGAGTGAAGCCAGGTCCTAGCTTGGGAAGCTAGGTGATGGAAATCCTAGTGAGTGAAGCTAGGTTGAAATCCTGGTGAGCGAAACCAGGTGATTGAAATCCTAGTGAGTGAAGCTAGGTTGAAATCCCGGTGAGTGAAGCCGGGTCCTGGTGAGTGAATCCAGGTGATTGAAATCCTGGTGAGTGAAGCCAGGTGATTGAAATCCTAGTGAGTGAAGCTAGGTTGAATGAAATCCTAGTGAGTGAAGCTAGGTTGAATGAAATCCTAGTGAGTGAAGCTAGGGTGAAATCCCGGTGAGTGAAGCCGGGTCCTGGTGAGTGAAGCCAGGTGATTGAAATCCTATTGAGTGGAGCTAGGTTGGAAATCCCGGTGAGTGAAGCCGGGTCCTGGTGAGTGAAGCCAGGTTGACTGAAATCCCGGTGAGTGAAGCCGGGTCCTGGTGAGTGAAGCCAAGTTGACTGAAGTCTCGGTGAGTGGAGCTGGGCACGGTGTCTTGGTCCGGGGGGCTGAGCACGAGTCAGAGAAGGGCTGGAGGCTTGTTCTCATGACTTAGAGGAGATTTGACCTTGCCTGGATTGGTCTGGTGACCGATTAGGGAAGTTGGCACGGTGTTCCCTCGTGGATCGGTCTGGTGACCGATCCAGCGATGACTGATCGGCCTAGTGACCAATCAGGGAGCACACTGTGAGTTTGAAACTCTACTGATCGGTTCCTGATCGGTCTGGTGACCGATCAGGGAGCATACAGTGAGTTTGGAAACTCTACTGATCGGCTCCTGATCGGTCTGGTGATCGATTAGGGAGCATACAGTGAGTTTGGGAACTCTACTGATCGGCTCCTGATCGGTCTGGTGACCGATCTGGGATACTGTTCAGATCGTTCTGGTGAATGATCAAGTGTCGCGGACTCCTCCTTATAATCGATCAGGATGGAGCCTGATCGGTCGGAGGATGGCCTGATCGGTCACCAGTCCAATCAGGCCACTCCCTGATTGGTCTGGGGACCGATTAGGAGGGTTGAATTGCGAAGCTGGGAAAACACCCTCTAAAGGGGTGGACCGGTCTGGTGACCAATCCATGACTTGGGATCGGTTTGGTGATCGGTCCCAGAGAAGTCACGATTTCTGATTACACGTTAGGGACCGATTAGGATGGAGCCTGATTGGTCTGAACCCAGCCTGATCGGTCTAGTGACCGATCAGGAGTCACTCTGATCGGTCGAGCGACCGATCAGTAGCTGACAGCTTTAATTCAAAAACGCTGTCAGAGCTCTGATTACGTCTGTTTCTCTGCTGATTTGCTACTGATCTCTGCTCCTAACTTCTGATTGTTGATACTCCATTGATTTGCTGAGCTAATGAGCTGCTAAGTGTGCAGGTTAGTCAGGTTTACTTCAAGGGAGTCAAACTGAGGCTTTTGCTACGGCAGATTGGGCAGGTTTCCATCTCAGGTTGCAACGGAAGCTGGCGCTGCTGACTGGGGCTCGTCTGAGGGAAGCTCAGGGAGTCCAAGAGAGCGTAGAGGTAGGTGATCAGTTGATGTTGAGCAGTTGGGAGCTACAGAGAGGTGGCTGTGACCTGGCGATCAGTGGGAGAGGCTTAAGGGCTTGGTAGCGATGAAGCCTCAGTAACATTTGATCACTTCTTGCGACAAGCTTTGCTCCATCACTTTGCAAACACTCTGATTCTTGGAGCAACATATTGATACTTGAGCACTTGGAGGAAACATGAAGCTTGATGAGTCCATCAGCAAGAAGACACGAAGAAGGGAGTTCTTGCGTGAGATCAGTGCTGAGTGGAGTTTGGGAGAAGTTCTCTTGTGTTCCTTTGGTTCCTAGTGCTTTGTAAGCCTTCTTATTTCACTGTTCTTAACTTCATTATTTCTGTGAAACGCTGTGGACAGGTTTCTCCACCGAGAAGGAGGTTCCATTTGATATCCGGATTTTTCGGGGCTTGATCTATCGATGATCAAGGGATCGCCCACCTCATGGGCACGCCAAGGAGTAGAGGCAAGTTATCCCCGAACCTTGTAAACCCTCCTTATTAGCGATCTTGTTTGTTACTTTAGTTTGTTTTTGTTTTCTGCATTTCTGCATTTCACTGTTTCCATTTGTTTCCACTGCTGTGCTACTAACCTTGAAGTGCAGAGAAACCCTAATGTGAAAGAAGTTTTTGTCTGGCTATATTCACCCCCCCCTCTAGCCATCCAAGTTCCAACAAGTGGTATCAGAGCTTGGGGCTCTATTCAACCGGCTTAACATCCGAGAGTTATCAACAAGATGGCGATGGGAGAAGGGTTTAGCACCAACTGACCTCCATTCCGTGACGGCACTGATTTTCCATATTGGAGATCAAGGATGGAGTTTTATTTGAAGACCAACATGTGCATGTGGTTCTCGGTCAAAGAAGGTTTTGTTGGTGCAGGAAGCACCATATCGAACCTTATTTTGATATTGGCAAAGGATTCAAAGTTAAGTTTGTTTGTGATCTAACAATATTCACTGAGTGTGCAGGATTCAAAATCCTAGCGAAGGACTGCTAGGCACCTGGCGAAGGAATGCCAGGATACAAAGCCCTAGCAAAGGACTGCTAGGCACTGGCGAAGGACTGCCAGTATCCAAGCCCTAGCGAAGGACTGCTAGGCACTGGCGAAGGACTGCCAGTATCCAAGCCCTAGCGAAGGACTGCTAGGCACTGGCGAAGGACTGCCAGTATCAAAGCCCTAGCGAAGGACTGCTAGGCAACTGGCGAAGGACTGCCAGTATCCAAGACCTAACAAAGGACCGTCAGGCAAAAGTCCAACCAGAGGAACGGTTGCCATCAGGTAAATTCTCCCGAGAGGAGTAGGTGAGGACGCGTTCCCCGTCAAGGGAACAGTAGGTGTCGGTTCGACCTAGGGCTCCATTTTGGAGACCAAAGTCAGAACCAAGACAGCTAAGGCTGTATAAACTAACCAATTAATGTCTTGTTGTGTTTTTGGACTAACCCTGGATGCAGGACCGAAGGAACGAGTGTCTGTAGCTCAGAGAGCCTCAAAGGAGTGAGGCAACAGCTGACCAGGGTGCCCGGAGTGTCCCGGGCGCCCCCAAGGTGAACACAAAACACACAAACAAGAAGCGCGCTTCGACAGTACAACCTGCGGGCGCCCCCGTTCTCCCGGGCGCCCCTGCTGCTCCCGGGCGCCCCCAGCGTCCCGGGCGCCCCCATGCCCATACCTCGAACCAAAAGCCTGCGAAGCCAGAAGATAAGATTTGACCCGGTCAACCCGGGCGCCCCGAGCGCTCCGGGCGCCCCGGTCAAAGCGGATCCAGAGGATCAGACGCGACCGAGAGCTGTGCGGATCAGAGGCCACGTGGGGGGCACCCCCGACATCCCGGGCGCCCCCAAACCCTATATAAAGGGGCCTCGACCAAGGCTTTCAAGTATCTGTTCTCTCAACACTCCAACGATCTTCTACGCTCGTGCCTTGCTCCGGAAACACTCCAACTCGAACCGACGACGTCCCGCTGCCCCGAACAAGCCAATCCACTCCGGACATCGGTAACGAAGATCGAAATTTTAATATTATTATTTTTGCACTTATTTGTAATCAATTATTGTAAACTATTTTGCGCGAATATAGAATTGCCCAAAGTAAACGGTCAACGACCGTGGGCCTTGGAGTAGGAGTCGACACAGGCTCCGAACCAAGTAAATCGACTGTGTCTGTGTATTGTTTTATTTTATTTCCGCTGCGTACGTGCTCTTTACGAAAGTCCGAACGATTTCCAATATTCACCCCCCTCTATCGGCTTTCTCGATCCAACAGGTTTCATCACTCCAAGGGATGCCGAAGGAAGAGACCTCGATTTCTCAAGTTGGTCGGCTGAGCAAATTAGAAAGGGTGAAGCAAATGTCAAAGCTGTGGTTACCCTGCAGTGCGGAATGTCCAAGGACCAGTTGATCAAAGTTGGTCCCTTCACAAGTGCTAAAGATCTATGGAGCAAGCTCATTGAGCTCCATGAAGGCACTCATAAAACCCGGACAGCCAAGAACGATCTCCTTCACAGTCAACTCCAAAATCTGTCCATGGAAGAAAATGAAAAGGTAAGTGAACTCCATGGAAGATTCAAAGAGATCCTCAACGGCTTACATTCCATCGACGAAAAGGTAGAAAACCGGGATCTAGTAAGGTTTATTCTCAAAGCTTTTCCTAGGAATGCTTTGTGGTCATCCATGGTGGATGCCTATAAGGTATTCAAGGATCTTTCTTTTGTTAAGTTAGAAGATCTATTTTGTGAAATGGAACTACATGAGATCTCTAACAAAAGTCTAAAGGAGAAAGGAATTGCTTTAGTAGCAGGTGACAAAAAGAAGAAGGAGAAGAAGAAGGACAAGGAGGAGGAGAACACTCACTGTCACATGGCCTTCATGGCACTAGAGGACTCGAGAGAAGAAAGTGATAACGAATCAAGAAGCTCCTCAACCGCGCCTTCATCATCTTCGGATGATGAAGAGGTAATCTCTCCGAAATTAGATAAATGATATATGATGATAGCATGCTTAACTAAATTGTTAAAGAAATCAAAGAATAAGATTAAGACATTGAAATTTGAAGTAGAAAAATTGAAAACCTCTAAGGATGAGGTAATTAATGTTATGCATGATAAGTCCCTTGAGGATGACAATAAGGACTTAAAGAGCAAAGTTGAAAATCTCAAGAATGTTTTTGAGAAATTCTCATCTAGCTCCAAAACCTTAGACATGATACTAAACTCCCAAAGTGCGATTTATAACAAGGCCGGTATAGGTTACCGACCTAAAGAACCAACCTTTGTATCCTTAATGTCAAGAACCCAATTTAGAGTACAAAATAAGTCTATGGTTCAATAGGCTAGAAAGAAAATGACTAAGGCATGGGTGTTAAAGTCTTTCATTGTAGATGCCTTAGGTCCCAAAATTTGAGTACCTAAAACCTCCATATTTCGAATTGTATAGACATTGATTGAGGGGGAGCATCTATCAACATGGATGGTTGATATTTGGTGCTCCAAACATCTAGCCATTCCTAATTATGAATGTGCTTATCGTTTCCTCAAATTCGCATGAATGGTTTAGGTTGACACATAACTTGTTTTACCTTGGATTGCTTAGGATAATAAGTTTTGTTATTGCAATTTATGTTTTCATGCAAGTTATGGTTTATGAAATGCCTTATCTCAAGTCTAAGGTGTCTTGGTAAAAGAAAAGTTTTTCTTAAGCAAGTCAAAAATCTTCTTGAATGTGTTACACAACATGAATGCATGCTGAGGAACAATATCAACACATAATTTATATTGATAAGGCCTCAATAGACAAGAACATGAATTTGAGGTCTAAGTTTTTTTATTTATTTGCTTGCAATCATAAACCTTAGACAATTTCATGCTTTGATGATCAATATTTTGAATTTTTTGAAAATGCCTAAATTGGATAAATACATGAATATAGTTTTGTTAACTGCCTTCTCATAGAGAATTCAGACAATTCCATGGCAACCTCATGTTTTTGTGATCAATGCATGCTTTTGAAATGATTTTAAAACTGGTTAAATGAGATAAAAGCATGTCGGACAAAATACAACATTATGAATTGTATTGATACAATCATGTGTTAGAAAACTTGATCATGTTTTGATACTAATTTGATACAAGCATGTTTTTGAAAATTTGATCATATCTTTGTTTGTATCATGAAATCTGATCATGTTTTGGAAATTTGATATTAGTATCATATTTTGATAATTGTTTGAAGAAATGTATTTTGATTTAGGGAACCCTTAGGATCAAATAAATTAAAACTAATTGATTTAGGGTTTGGGAATGGTAAGAGATGAAACAAATCTATTTCTGAAACTGATATGTTTCAGAGTCTGAAATTTCAGAGTTTCTAAATTATTATTACTGATCAACTATCTGTATCAAACCTGATCGGTCCATCGACCGATCAGGACTCACCCTGATCGGTCTGGTGATCGATCAGGAATCATACTGATCAGTCCGGTGATCGATCAGATCAACACTGATCAAAGGTATCAGACTACTCCTCAGTCCAATCCCCTTTTCATCAAATTGTATCAGTGTAATGATCATACCACAAACAAATCTGATACACACCTGATTATTCTAAGAACATGACCATACTTGATCATTCATTGGTACAAACCTGGTACTAAGTGAATACAAATTCATTTCTAAGGAATTTTTAAGACCCTTGATTCTCAGAAATTTTTCTGAGACATCAAGTGTTACAATGAGGTTTGGCTAATCATACGTGGAACAAATTTATTTCTGATTTGATCCAAACCCGGGTTGGAATTTTCAAAATTCATAAGGAAGGGTTGGTTGAGTCATGACTCTTGTTCTTAATGTCGTGTTTCAGAAATTTTTCTAAAATGACGAATATTAATAGAGTCTACACCCCTGTTATGGAATGCAAATTGTTAATGCAGTCTGATCAGGAATGTATCAGAGTTTCAGAAATTTTTTAAAAATCTGATCGGTCCTCAGACTAATCAGAAATATTTCTGTATCAAATAATCAACGTACCTGATCGGTCATGGAGACCAATCAGGATTATGTGTCTGATACAGATGCATTCCTTGTCATATGAAACATATACATGTTTGACCATGATATATTTCTGTATATGTTTTCATGTGTAATTCACACTTATTGCCGTATGATGCATATACATTGTTGCCATGACACATTTTTGGTATATGCCTCTCATATGCAATTCAAAAACTACACTTTGATTATTTTGGGGTTGGGGAGAGACCCGTGTTTGAGGGGGAGGTATGTTTAAACTTAATAACCATGCCCTTTTCGATGTTTGACAAAGGGGGAGAGAATGGTTGATTAAGTTTAGGGTTCTCTATTGTAGGGGGAGGATCATGATTCCCTTATGAAAATTGAATTGACTTCAATTGATCTAATACCTAAATTTAAATCGAGTTGTCAAACAACAAAAAGGGGAAGATTGTTGATGCAGTCTGGCCCGATTATTATTTTGGTGTTGACAACGATTTAAGTTTAGTTAAATGAATTTGGATTAAGTCTAGGTGGATTTAAGTTTGGTCGAATGGATTTGGATTAAGTCCAGGTGGATCTGGGGGATCGCACGCTGGCATGGGAAAAGACCTAGTGGAACTAGGCACACCTAGTGGGACTAGGTGAAATCCTGGTGAGTGAAGCCAGGTCCTAGTTTGGGAAGCTAGGTTGGATGAATGCCTGGTGAGTGAAGCCAGGTCCTAGCTTGGGAAGCTAGGTGATGGAAATCCTAGTGAGTGAAGCTATGTTGAAATCCTGGTGAGTGAAGCCAGGTGATTGAAATCCTAGTGAGTGAAGCTAGGTTGAAATCCCGATGAGTGAAGCCAGGTCCTGGTGAGTGAAGCCAGGTGATTGAAATCCTGGTGAGTGAAGCCAGGTGATTGAAATCCTAGTGAGTGGAGCTAGGTTGAAATCCCGGTGAGTGAAGCTAGGTCCTGGTGAGTGAAGCCAGGTGATTGAAATCCTAGTGAGTGAAGCTAGGTTGAATGAAATCCTAGTGAGTGAAGCTAGGGTGAAATTTCGGTGAGTGAAGCCGGGTCCTGGTGAGTGAAGCCAGGTGATTGAAATCCTATTGAGTGGAGCTAGGTTGGAAATCCCGGTGAGTGAAGTCAGGTCCTGGTGAGTGAAGCCAGGTCGACTGAAATCCCGGTGAGTGAAGCCGAGTCCTGGTGAGGTGAGTGAAGTCCCGGTGAGTGGAGCTGGGCACAATGTCTTGGTCCGGGGGACTGAGCACTAGTCAGAGAAGGGTTGGAGGCTTGTTCTCATGACTTAGAGGAGATTTGACCTTGCCTGGATTGGTCTGGTGACCGATCAGTAATGTTGGCACGGTGTTCCCTCGTGGATCAGTCTGGTGACTGATCCAGCAATGACTGATCGGCTTGGTGACCAATCAGGGAGCACACAGTGAGTTTGGAACTCTACTGATCGGCTCCTGATCGGTCTGGTGACTGATCAGGGAGCATACAGTGAGTTTGGAAACTCTACTGATCGGCTCTTGATCGGTCTGGTGACCGATCATGGAGCATATAGTGAGTTTGGAAACTCTACTGATCGGCTCTTGATCGGTTTGGTGACCGATCATGGAGCATACAGTGAGTTTGGGAACTCTACTGATCGGCTCCTGATCGGTCTGGTGACTGATCTGGGATACTATTCAGATCGTTCTGGTGAACGATCAAGTGTCGTGGACTCCTCCTTATAATCGATCAGGATGGAGCCTGATCGGTCACCAGTCCAATCAGGCCACACCCTGATTGGTCTGGGGACCTATCAAGAGGGTTGTACTGCGAAGCTGGGAAAACACCCTCCAAAGGGGTGGACCGGTCTGGTGACCAATCCACGACTTGGGATCGGTCTGGTGATCAGTCCCAGAGAAGTCATGATTTCTAATTACACGTTGGGGACCGATCAGGATGGAGCCTGATCGGTCTGAACCCAGCCTGATCGGTCTGGTGACCGATCAGGAGTCACTCTGATCGGTCAAGCGACCGATTAGTAGCTGGCAGCTTTAATTCAAAAACGCTGTCAGAGCTCTGATTACGTCTGTTTCTCTGCCGATTCGCTACTGATCTCTACTCCTAACTTTTGATTGTTGATACTCCATTGATTTGCTGAGCTAATGAGCTGCTAAGTGTGCAGGTTACTCAGGTTTACTTCAAGGGAGTCAAACTGAGGCTTTTGCTACGACAGATTGAGCAGGTTTCCATCTCAGGTTGCAACGCATGCTGGCGCTGCTGGAGCTGCTGACTGGGGCTCGTCTGAGATAAGCTCAGGGAGTCCAGGAGAGCTCAGAGGTAGGTGATCAGTTGCAGTTGAGCAGCTGGGAGCTACAGAGAGGTGGCTGTGACCTGGCGATCAGTGGGAGAGGCTTAAGGGCTTGGTAGCGATGAAGCCTCAGTAACACTTGATCACTTCTTGCAACAAGCTTTGCTCCATCACTTTGCAAACACTCCGATTCTTGGAGCAACATACTAATACTTGAGCACTTGGAGGAAACAAGAAGCTTGACGAGTCCATCAGCAAGAAGACACGAAGAAGGAAGTTCTTGCGTGAGATCTGTGCTGAGTGGAGTTCGGGATAAGTTCTCTTGTGTTCCTTTGGTTCCTAGTGCTTTGTAAGCCTTCTTGTTTCACTGTTCGTAACTTCATTATTTCTGTGAAACACTGTGGAGAGGTTTCTCTACCGAGAAGGAGGTTCCATTTGATATCCGAATTTTCCAGGGCTTGATCTGCTGTCGATCAAGGTATCACCCACCTCACGGGCACGCCAAGGAGTAGGGGAAAGTTATCCCCGAACCTTGTAAACCCTCCTTGTTAGCGATCTTGTTTGTTACTTTAGTTTGTTTTTATTTTTTGCATTTCTGCATTTCTCTGTTTCCATTTGTTTCCGCTGTTGTGCTACTAACCTTGAAGTGCAGAGAAACCCTAAAGTGAATGAAGTTTTTGTCTGTCTATATTCACCCCCCTCTTTAGCCATCCAAGTTCCAACACGAATTAGTTTCTGAATTAGCAGAGTTTATTTTGTTTCTACTGTAATTTCATTCATTATCGCAAAACAAAACTCATTTTACTTGAAAACCCAAAACAGAAATGACAAAATCTAGCTTGAGTTAAGCATTCTTAACTAGTCCTTGGAAAAATATGACTTGAGGCCCCTATACTACACTTAGTTGTGAGCTAAGGGTTTTTAATTTATAAATTCAAATTTGAGGCTCATCATGAAACTCGTTGTGGGCTACCATCAGAGACTCGCCATTCTTGTCGCTGCGCGGCAGCAGCAGGAGCTCGACTCCTGCCAATCTGTTGGCATTCATCCGTGTCATGGGTGTGGCTATGATGAAATGCGTAGTAGGGCCTCCAGCGGGTCGGCAGACACCCCTGAGCCATTTGCTGCACTTGTCGGCGTTCCGTCTCCGTTCGGTCGGTGGGTCCCCGTGGGCTGTGAATGGGCCCGCCCGGTGGTCGGCTAGACTGCGCGGGACTCGGGAGTGGCGTGCTGGCCGGCTCCTTCTTTCGAGCGGCCTGCGCCTCTTCTATATTGATGTATTTGACAGCCTTTCCCAGCATGCTGTCGAAGTCCTTTGGTGGTTTCCTGATAAGCGAGCGGAAAAAATCTTCCTCCTGCAGTCCTTGGGAGAATGCACTGATTAATACCTCGGGTGTGGCGGTTGGCACAACCAGTGCCACCCCGTTAAATCTTTTGATGTAGCCCCGGAGTGACTCCTTCGAGCCCTGCTTTAGGGCGAACAGGTTGATACATCTCTTGTGGTGCCTCCGGCTGCTGGCGAAGTGCTGGAGGAATGTCCTCCTAAGTCCTCCGAAGCTGGCTATCGACCCGTTGGGGTGTTGCCCGAACCATCGTTGAGCAGGTCCTGAGAGCGTTGTCAGGAATGCTCTACATTTCATGCCTTCAGGATATCGGTAGAGTAGGGCGGCACTTTCGAGCTTCATAAGGTGCTCCTCTGGGTTGGTGGCTCTGGCATACTCGGGGATGGTGAAGAACCGGAGGTGCTTGGGAACCGGATCCTCTAGGATCCATGAAGAGCAGGGGTTGCGCCTCAGGGCCGGCGGTGACACGAAAGCTGGGGCCTTTCCCTTTTCAGGTCGAGGTCCATGCGTTCGACTGGATGCGGATACCTCCGCTAGCACGGGCTCGGCCTTCTCCTCCTGACCCTGACCGTGAGCGGTGGGGAAGGGGACCGACCCTCCTTCGGGTGGGACAGCTCGTCCCCGCCCTCATGAGGGGTCATGGGTCGACGACCCAGGAAATTGAGCTGCCAGACTACCGGCTTGCGATAGCAGTTAGCAGGCTCTCTGGGCCCGAGCGGCCCGTAAGAGCTCGTACTCCTTGGGTGTAACAATTATCATGACTCGGTTGGGCGCTTCCATCGTACACTTCCGATCAAGCTAAGTGTGTCTTTCTTCTAGTGCCAAATTTGATCCTGTCGCAAAGCGAGGTGGAAGTCCCAAGGGCCAGATGGTTTCCCGAGTGTTGCGAGTTGTTGACCTGGCGTCGACCTGCGAGACAGCGACCGTTAGCCAACCCGCCGGGGAATTTCCCAGGTCAGACCCTCCGACGGTCAAGTCAGTATCCGCAGGAAATATAGTGAAGCAACAGGAATAGAAGGAGAAGAGAACGTGATTGCGCATACTTGCGAAATGAGGAGGGGATGGACTTATATAGCTGGGGGAACTGACAACCCTTGTCTGTGTCAATGAGATGGGGGCATGGTGCGTGTCAGCTCGTGGGGGAGCACCTAGAGGTAACACGGCATGGCGCGGGGTGCTCGAATAGTACAACCGTATCGAGTCAGCTGGATATCCGCGATGTATGTTATGATTGGGTAAGGTGGGCACTATCCCTTGTTGGAACTTGGATGGCTAGAGAGGGGGGGGTGAATATAGCCAGACACAAAAATCGCTTTCACTTAACAGATTTCTGCACTTCAAGGGTTAGTAGCACAGCAGAAGCAATGCAAAACAGAGTAGAACTGCAGAAATGAAAAGCAACCCAAAAATGCTAACAAGGAGAGTTTACAAGGTTCGAGGATAACTTGCCCCTACTCCTTGGCGTGCCCGTGAGGTGGGCGATCCCTTGATCGTCGATAGATCAAGCCCCGGAAATCCAGATATCAAATGTAACCTCCTTCTCGGTGGAGTAACCTCTCCACAGTGGGTTCAACAGAATAATGGAAATAAGCACAAGAACCACAAGAAGGCTTACAGAGCACTTAGGACAGAAGAAACACAAGAGAACTCTTTCCCCAAGCTCCACTAAGCACAAACCTCACGCAAGAACTCCTTGCTCTTCGTGCCTTGCTGATGGAGAAGCGATCAGAGTCGTGCACAACAGATGGAGAAGCCTCTTGTCCCAGAACCAGAGAAGCGATCAAGTGTTCTGCTAAGGCTTCATCGCTACCAAGCGGCTTCATCGCTACCAAGCCCTTAAGCCTCTCCCACTGATTGGCAGGTCACAGCCACCTCTCTACAGCTCCCAGCTGCTCAACTGCAACTGCCCACCTACCACTGAGCTCTCCTGGACTCCCTGAGCTTCCCTCAGACGATCCCCATCCAGCAGCTTCAGCAGCGCCAGCATCCATTGCAACCTGAGATGGATCCCTGGCAAACCAGATATAGCAAAAGCCTCTGTTTGACTCTCCTTGTGTAAACCTGATTTATCTGCACACTTAGCAGCTCATTAGAACTGCAAATCAACAGAAGATCAAAATATCAGAACATATCAGTGGTGATCAGAAGAGAAACAGAACGCAATCAGAACTCTAACAACATTTTTGAATTAAAGCTGTCAGCTAATGATCGGTCACCGGATCGATCAGAGGTACTCCTGATCGGTCACCACACCGATCAGGATGGGTTCAGACCGATCAGGCTCCAGCCTGATCGGTCCCCAGTGAGAAACCCAAAATCGTGACTTTCTGGTGATCGGTCACTAGACCGATCCAGCACTAGCCGGGTTTCCTCCAGCTTCTTTCTGCCACACCCCTGATCGATCACTAGACCGATCAGGTTGTGGCCTGATCAGTCTGGGGACCGATCAGGACACTTCCTGACCGATCAGGCTCCAGCCTGATCGGTTATAGTGAGAAACCTGCGACAATTGATTGTTCACCAGAACGATCTGAATAGTATCCCTGATCGGTCACCAGACCGATCAGGAGCCGAGCAGTAAGGTTCCAAAAGTTACTGTAAGCTCCCTGATCGGCCACCAGACCGATCAGGAGCCGAACAGTAGGTTTGCCAAAGTCACTGTATGCTCCCTGATCGGTCACCAGACCGATCAGACATCGCTGGATCGGTCACCAGACCGATCCATGAGAGAACTCCATGCCAACTTCCCTAATCAGTCACCAGACCGATCCAGGCAAGGCCAAACCCACTCTAAGTCAAGAGAACTGGCTGCCAGCCTCCCCTGACTCGTGCTCAGTCCCTCGGACTAAGACTCCGTGCCCAGTTTCACTCACCGGGACTTCAACCTAGCCCTCCAAGCTAGGACCTGGCTTCACTCACCAGGATTTCAATCACCTAGCTTCCCAAGCTAGGACCTGACCCTCCAAGCTAGGACCTGGCCCTCCAAGCCAGAGTTTCATCAACCTAGCCCTCCAAGCTAGGACCTGACCCTCTAAGCCAGGGTTTCATCCAATCTAGCTCTCCAAGCTTGGACATGGCCCTCCAAGCCAGGTTTCATCCAACCTAGCTTCCAAGCTAGGACTTGCCTCCAGCCAGGATTTCATCCAACCTAGCTCCACTAGGTATTTTCCACTTCACCTAGTCCCCGACCAGGACTTAATCTCAATCATCTCATTAACCTAAACTAAAATCGGTGTCAACACCAAAACAACAATCAGGGTCAGACTGCATCAACAATCTCCCCCTTTTTGTTGTTTGACAACCCGATTTTAAGTTTAGGATTTGAATTCAATTATCTCAAATTTCAGAATCGTAGGAGAATCAGGATCCTCCCCCTACAATCGTTAAACTCGTAATAGTCCTAAACTTAACCAACCTCACTCTCCCCCTTTGTCAAACACCGAAAAGGGTGTAGACGGGTTGTTAAGTTTAAAATTCTCTCCCCCTCAAACCTAGGGGTTCTCCCAAAACAACAAAGGATAGAATTGAATTTTGAAAGCATATGAAACCATGTGATAAAGATAAAGCAGAATATAGCAATCACATGCATCATATGAACACGGAATAGCAATAAAACATGAACTAGCAATAAGCATGGAGTAGCAAGGTATACATGGAATCAGTCATAAAGTTAGATGCATAGCACTGCATCAAAGCAAAGTCAAGTACAACCAACACCAAAACAGACAAATAGTTAGATGCATATCAATGCATCAAAGTATAGTCAACTACATCGCCAAGTCATAATATGCAAAACAGTCAAATCACCAATCAGGAAAACAAGATCAGAGTACAATCAAATCAAGCGTCGGCTGGGGGGTCATCGGCCTGCATGGGGTCATCAGTCGTGTCATCGTCAGGTATGAAGGACCCCGGTGCAGTACTGCTGGATGGTGCAGCTCCAGGAAATGTATGCTGGCGCCACTCCTCGTACCACGTCTGCTGCTGCGAGCGGATCCCAGACACGTCGGACTCTAGCGCGAGCAGTCTGCGATCGAAAGCCCGAAACTCAGAACGGACCTCCTGTCGCCAGAGCTCGGAGATATGAAACTCGTCCTGCATCGTCAGCTCCAGCTCCGAAACCTGCCAGCGGATGTCGGGATCTGGCTCGTACTCATAGGCAGCTGCTGCGGCGGGCGCCTCGTGATGTGCAGCCGGAGCTGCGGGTACCTGAACATGTGCGCCCCGAGGAAGCTCGCCTAGACCTCGCCCGTCCTTCCATATAAGACTCTGATCGTCAGGCCCAACAACGATGCCAGATTTGGCAAATGCGCGTCTGCCCAGCGGCAATCCTGTCTAACCATGGGCACTGTCCTGCCCTTGGTCACATCAACACCAACTGACTGAAGCCAGTCAGTGATGACGTGACCGAAAGGCATGTAGATAGTGCGCGACTGGGCTCTCTATAAGATATGATCGACTGAAAGATGCTCTCCATGATGTCAAAGTCCAAATGGCGATGCATGTCATAGAGCATCAAACAGTGATACGGACGAATCTCAGTCAGGGGTTTGGAGGTGATCGGCAGAATGCAGTTGGTGATTATCTTGAAAAGAATGTAATCAATAGGAGAAAGTCGAAGGGCCGTGAAGGTAGGAAAATCAGGCCCTAACTCATCGATGCCAGCTGGTCTGGGATGGCCAAAGAAGTGCTCGTAAATGCCATCAGGGGTGACGCCCTCAAATGGAGGCAGTAAGGGGTCAGGAAGCTCTAGGTAGATGGAATAAAAATTAGGCGATCGTCGACCGCCAAGACATCATAGGAAAAGTCAAGATTTCTCTTGGCTTCCCGGGTCGTGAAGTCAAAGCCTCCCTGTGGACCTTGTTGCAGATTATTGTAGAATTCAGAAACAAGGTCATAGTTGATTGTCCGCACAAGGGAAAGAAAGAGTTCGAGGTTATAGAAGTCAATCACCTTGATGATAGAGGGACAATGTTCAGACAAGAAAGGCCTATCTATAGACCTACACGGGAGGAGCTTGAAAGTTCGGGTTTGAAACGCTTGCTCAAAAGCAGCGTTAGGGAATCGGGAACTCGAAGAAGGCTGAGGCCTTCGAGAGGGTGCGGATGATGAAGAGCCTTTACCCTTCGAGCTTCCCTCAACGGGTTCTTTTCCCTTGGAGGATTTCCTAAAGATTTGAAACATTGATCATGACAGTTGAATGAATCAATATGAGGTCCACCACAAAGACATTGATCAAAATCAAGATCATGGCATAATTATGGGATTGATCAGTGAAGTGAACACAAGAGTTTGATCATGTAAGGTAAGATTTGATCAATAATCAAATGACAGAAAGGTTTGATCAATTTTAGGTCACGGCAACCACGGATTGATAATCATACAAGGAAAATTTTGATCATTTAAGAATATGACAGGATCATAGGGTCACGGCATAAGCAAGGTCACGGAAAAAAAACAACAAAATGAAACATTATGGTTAGAAAAAGAACATGATTTATGGCGTAATCATCAAGTTACAACAAAAAAACTCACTTTCGTGCCATGTCGGTGAAAAATCTAGAGAAGATGGGAACCTACAGAACTCGCAAGTTCTTAGAGAGCTCGAGAGGACTCAGATCGCAGGGAGCAGAAAAGACTCGAGCGCTCACCCAGGCAGGGAGGAATGAGCTCGCAGGAAGATGAAGAGGAGCTCTCGAACCTCTACTATCCCGACAAATGGCAGGAAACTTGAGCAGGACAACTCGAGCGCCAACCCAAGAACTCACAGCAGGAGAAGATCGCACGCGCAAGAGGGAGAAGATGAGGGGTTTTGGCGCTAGGGCTTGGGAAGTAAGGTGTAGATGTGATTAAATGGGTTGGTGGACCGATCACCAACCAAACATTAATGCGATCAAACGGATCACCGTTCGATCTGGGAGTTCCCAAACCGATCAGGCTCCAGCTTGATCGGTCTAGCTTGGTCCTGATCGGTCGGGCGACCAATCAGGCAAGCCCCTGATCGATCTACTGATCGATCAGGGAGCGAACAGTAGGTTGTGAGATTTTCTGTGACCCTCCTGATCGGTCGGTGGACCAATCACCACAGGGGACCAGATCGGTGTGGGGATCGATCCAGGCCAACATAGTGAGATTTCAGTGGGTTTTACATAGTCAACTTGATCGGTCAATCAGACCGATCAGCCCGACTCCTGAATGGTCTGTGGACCGATCAACCCTATGTCTGATCGGTCGGTGGACCGATCAGGTATCAGAAATTTCCTGATACGAGTCTGAAACTTCAGTTTCAGACTTCCTATCGAACTCCGATGTGATCATATGGAAGATTTTCGATCTTGGAGGTGTTCCCTTGACTATAATTGATCCCTGAACAAGGATCAAAGGTCCTTATGGATTTAACAAAACAATTTGCTCCACCCAAGTGAAGTCAAATTCAATCACAAACATTCATTCAATGTTTAACCAAGTTTGTATCAAAATAAGTCTCCAATCAAGTTTCCTTGATTGGAATGTCCAAGTATGATCATGAAGCCAAATACACATATGTTATGCATTGGTTTTCCCCATACTTGGTCAACTTAATGATCATTATCTCGTCAACCTAATTCCTCAAGGGATGCATGAACATTTTGAGTAATTAGGTTGATCCTAGCATCTCACCCCATTTCTAGCAAACAAAAATATTTTGTTAAACCTTATAGTTTGTGTGAGATATCCCTAAGTTGCCCAAAAATTATTCCTAACAATTCGAATTAATCATGAAGGGTTTTGAATGCTTTTCAATCCTATGAAGCACGACACATTCCCAATTCCCTTCGTAGGAAACTAAACTCATTCTCGGGGAGTGGTTTAGTGAAAATGTCCGTTAGATTTGATTTTGACTCTACATGTGAGAGTACAATATATCCTCTAGCAACATGGTCTCTAATGAAGTGGTGATGCACTTCAATATACTTGCTCCTAGAATGATGGACTGGATTCTTGGTTAGGTTTATTGTGCTAATGTTGTCACACAACACTTGCACACCCTTATATCTTAATCCATAGTCCTCTAGTGTATGAATCATCCACAACAATTGTGATACACTCTCTCCCATGGTGATATATTCTGCCTCGATCGTGGAGAGAGTAACACAATGTTGCTTCCGACTTGACCAACTAACTAATGATGATCCTAAGAATTGTCAACCCCCACTCGTGTTCTTCCGATCCAACTTGCACCCAGCATAGTCGGAATAAGTGTAACCAATTAGGTCAAATGATTCGGTACAGGGGTACCAAAGACCAACTCCAATTGTGCCCTTAAGGTATCTCAAAATTCTCTTAACAGCAATTAGATGAGATTCCTTGGCACAAACTTGATACCTAGCGCACATACCCACAGCAAAAAGAATATCAAGTCGACTAGCTGTGAGGTATAGCAAACTGTTAGATCATGTACGTCCGCTAGAAGGGGGTGAATAGCAATTCCCGGTTCGTTCTTTTACCTACGTTGTTAGTAGCACAGCGGAAAACAATAATGAAAAGAACAAACAACGCTAACAAACCAGGTTTAGTTGGTATCCACCCCGGTCGGGTGACTAATCCAACAATCCTTCGGCGGATCAAACCCCGGATAACCTCCGGCTATCACGTGTCGCTCCTTGTGGGTGGAGAAACCTCACCACAACATCAAACAAAGCTCTGGACACGAACACTACTAACTTGCCCTTAACCAAGACAAGTTTCGTCAAGAAACCCCAGCCCGATCGAGTCCCCCTTTAAATAGACTCGGGCTGAAAATCACGCCACCAGTCGACTGCCCCCAGGGCAGTCGACTGGTGCCAGCCAAATTCGATCGTTGACACTCCCAACGTTCGAATTCTGCCAGCTTACCAGCCACCTACCAGTCGACTGCCCCCAGGGCAGTCGACTGATCCAGGCCTGAGACCATTCTGTGAGTTTCACCAGTCGACTACCACAATGGCAGTCGACTGCCCTACTCACACACCTAAGGTTTCCCATCCTGAGTACATTCCACTCCGCACTCAAACCCTAGGATTTCCCGAGTACAATCACACTGCACTCGTACCCTCACGACTCGACTGACTCCTCCTCCGCAGCCTCGACTGTTGCCTTCGCGCCCTCTTCATCTTCGGCCCTCGTCCCTCGGATGCACACGCAAGCCTCCAGCTTGTCTCCATGCCACCCTTCACGTACGCCTCGAAGTCCGCGCCCATCAGCTCATCGTACCTGCACTCCATTGTCCCTCAGATGCGCACGCCAGCCTCCAGCTGGCCTCCATGGCATTCTTCACCGTACTGAGGCCGTCCAGTCAAGTCCATATGCGTACCTGTACAACCTGCACACTCAACTACGCATATCAAATACACAAGGGTAAACCTAACTTAAACCCTTTGCCCAAACATCAAAACCTATGGTCACACCGGACTATCTTAGGGCCGATTGCTCCAACAATCTCCCCCTTTTTGATGTTTGGCAATTCGTTTAAGTTAGGGAAAGCAAGATAGTAGTAATAGCAAATACCATGCCGAATGAATGCATATGCAATGCAAAACTGGATCCTATCCCAAGGCATCCCACACCTAACCCTCAAAGTTAGGAATTTTACACACAAACCGGGCTTTTTAAAGCTTCTCCCAAGCCCCCCTACATTGGACTTACAAAGGCTTTTTAAAAACCTCTCCAAGGTTCCCCTTACGCCAAGAAGGGAGCAACCATGCTCCCCCTCAAACTTAGCTCCCCCTAAACCTAGGGTTTCTTTCTAGCAAAGGTATTGGTTTCCTACTTAAACACAATATTTCTCCCCCTTTGCCATACATCAAAAAGAACCCAATAATTACCCAATTATTGGTTCTTAACATCCCCAATGATCCTAAACATAGTGTACTAAACCCCCATACACTTGTTCCTTGTCATTTGGATCCCAAGTCAGCTGCTGATACCCAAATCAGCCCTGACCAGTCGACTGCCCCCAGGGCAGTCGACTGATACTCTGATAATCAGTTTTCTGACCGA
Organism: Boesenbergia rotunda; assembly: GCA_024364735.1. NCBI lineage: Eukaryota > Viridiplantae > Streptophyta > Magnoliopsida > Zingiberales > Zingiberaceae > Boesenbergia > Boesenbergia rotunda. The sequence goes on along the minus strand of JAGFNQ010007061.1, from coordinate 80,826 downwards.
ATTTCAGAAACGCGCCAGAAATTCCACAAATCTCCAAAAATTCTCAAATTTCGTGGAGAACTTTATGGTACCCATACCTACTTGGGAAAAATACATCTACCCTTGTATCTATCACCATTCCCAAGTTTGACACAAAATCCAAAAATTTCAAAATGAAAATCAAGACAACTAGGAGGCAATCTCCCCCTTTACCCATGCCTTCTCCCAATTTCCATTTTCCCATGGTGATGTTCTACCCAACTTAACACCCAAATTCTTCTCCTTTGACACTTTCAAAGAATTGCCTCCCAAGCAACCTTTCCCTTAGTGCCAACAAGAGCTCAACACAACCTAAAAAATCTAAAGTTTGCAAGCACACTTGCTAGGAAATACCCTATCCTAGAAAAATATGATATCATGGAAATGTCAAGTGTGCTTGACTTTTGGTACAAATCCTGGTTTCCTAAACATGGTACCAATATCAAAATCCATCCATAATTCCATGTGTTTACCAATTCTAACCATTATCAATTTATACAAGAAATTGTCCTCAATTCTTTTCTTTTCCATATGTGTCCACAGTATGACACCTTCTCTCTCAATCCTAGACACATAAGGAAGCTTCCAAGGACTTATCATTCAAAAGTCATCCAATGAATTATAAAACTTCCAAACCATATGATATCACACCACAAAATCTTATAATCTCACAATCCTTTCCTATGGTTTCAAATTTTGGAACTTCTGATCATCCTCTAGGCCTATTCCACCTCAGCCCTCACTGATCAGTCGACTGCCCAAATGGCAGTTGACTGCAAAAACATACAGTGTGCATTTTGGCTCGGACCAGTCGACTGCCCCCAGGGCAGTCGACTGATACCTGATTTTCAGGTTTTCAGGCCGAAATTCAGAAATATCCTAAAAATTCCACAAATCTCCAAAAATTATGAAATTTCGTGGGGAGATTTGTGAAGCCAATATCTACTTAGGAAAAATATGTTTCCAAATAAATGTACTCCAAATCCCAAGATTGACACGAAATCCTACTTCTTCTAAAAAGTATCAAATAAGCTCGTCCTAAAAGTGCTAATTCTCACTTCTCTTCAATGCATCCATTTCTCCTTGATCACAATTCTTTTCTACCACTGAAATACATGGTATTCCACCATTAAACCTCAATTTTGTCAATTATAGCCCTATTTTCACCTTTTCTCCCTAAAATTCACCTTTTGATGTGCCAAAATCTAGGATTAAGACTTACCCAAGTCTTCCAATCCTTTTTTGGCACATTTCACCTAATTTCCCAAGGGAGAACCTTTTGAGATCCATCTACCATGGACCCCAAAGGCTTCTAGAGCTCCCCCTTGAGCTCTTAGCCTTAGTCACCTCCCTAGGTGACTCAATCCACACTAGGCCACACCGGTGTGCCACCGGTGACTCTTGGCCTACAAAATTGATCCTTTTAACCTTGGACACCTTGTCCTTGGTTAGGTCACTCTTTTTACCCTTGGATGGCATTCCCTTGCCATCCTTAGACTTTCCCTCCTTGCTAAGATTGTATGCTTCCCCAGCATATTTCTTTTCATTGCCCTTGGAGGTCTTAGATCGGTACCCCAATCCCGACCTATCATAGTTGGGTTTGATGCTACCCAACTCCATGTCTAGACCTTTAGATCCTATCTTGAATCTTTCTAAGGTCTTCTCTAAAGTATCAAGTCTTGCCCTTAAGGCTTGATTTTTCCTTTTTAGCCCTCTAACCTTGGATTCCATATGTCCACTTTGGACATTTCTAGACCTATCCATTTTCTTAGGCATTTGTCTCCCCTTCTTGGGGTCAATGCCTTGATCCTTAGGTACCCAAGTCTTAGGTCTATCATGATGCATGCTTTTCTTAGGGTTATGATCTACCTTGTTACCCTTAGTCCTATCATTGTACTTAAATCTATGACTATGCACAAATAAACAATTCTCATGAGTTCTAGCATGCATAGGTGGGTAATTAACATGTTTTTTGAAATGTAAAGAAGAACTTGAAATCGAGTTTCTTTTTAAACTAGGGTTGGAGGGTACCTCCCTTACCCTTGTAGTCCTTCCTTGTTGTGAGCTTCTTCTCTTCCTTGTTTCTTCTTTTTCCCATCTTCTTAGATGCTCCATTTTCTTTATTTCACCTTTCTTTGGGCACTTGGTGTGGTAGTGCCCTAACTCACCACATGTGAAGCATCTGATCTTCTTTTTCTTTTCTTGGGCTTCTCCATTCCTACAATTCATGTTAGAATTTAATCGAATTGAGATGAGTTTAGATTGTACCTCCTTTTTCTTACCCTTTGGACACTTGTCCTTGTAGTGTCCCTTTTCATTGCATCCAATGCATATAATGTGGTCTTTGGCGCCTGCTTTGGTGGAGGTACTAACTTCTTCTTGCTTCGGTGTTGAGGATGACCTTTCCTCCCCCTCAATCCTTGATGTGGAGCCTTTTTCACATTCTTCCTCACTTGAGGATGTGGACACTTCTTCTTTTTCGGATGTTGACAATTCCGTTTCTTTTTCCTTTTTCTCCTCTTCGGATGTCGAGCTCCTCTCCTCATCCGATTAGTCCTTCTCCTCTTCTTGGACCATTAAGCCCATTTCCTTGGGTTCTTCTTCTTCTACTCGTGTAGGGTTTTCATGGACTTTTTCTATCTTTTTCCATAGATCATGTGCATTTTCATATTTACCTACACTACTCAAAACATGGTTAGGCAAAATATTAATCAATATATCGATTACCTTGTTATTTGCCCTAGATTGATCTTGTTGCTCCTTAGTCCAAGATCTAGGTCTAAGCCTTTTTCCATGTTTGTCTCTTGGAATTTTGAAAGGCTCTTCTATTATCATCATACACTCCCAATCCATGTCAAACCATGTCTTCATGCGCATCCTCCAATAACCGAAATCTCCATGATCGTAAGGAGGTGGAGTGTAGATGTCATCCCCAACTTTGTCTTCCATGTTCTTCCCTCTAGCCTTTGCTCTTCTTGGCGGTTATTCCAATCACGAGCGTGTTGGTGCAGGAAGCACCAGATCGAACCTTGTTTTGATATTGGCAAAGGATTCAAAGTTAAGGGTTGTTTGTTATCTAACAATGCTACTTGAGTGTACAGGAAAAGCCCTAGCGAAGGACTGCTAGGCCCTGGCGAAGGGCTGCCAGAAGAAAAGTCCTAGCGAATGACAGCTAGGCCCTGGCGAAGGACTGCCAGAATGGAAAAGCCCTAGCGAAGGATTGCTAGGTCCTGGCGAAGGACTGCCAGAAGAAAAGCCCTAGTGAAGGAATGCTAGGCACTGGCGAAGGACTGCCAGACAGGAGAAGCCCTAGCAAAGGACTGCTAGGCACTGGCAAAGGACCGCTAGAATGCTAAAGCCCTAGCGAAGGACTGCTAGGCTGGCGAAGGACTGCCAGAAGAAAAAACCTAGCGAAGGGCTGCTAGGCACCAAGCGAAGGGAAGCTTGGTAACTCAAGACCTGGCGAAGGACTGCTGGGCAAAAGTCCAACTGGAGGATCCGGTTGGCACCAGGTAAAACTCTCCCGAGAGGAGTAGGTGAGGACGCGTTCCCCTCGAGGGAACATTAGGCGTCGGTTCGACCTAGGGCTCCATTTTGGAGATCCAAAGTCAGAACCAAGACAGCTAAGGCTGTTTTAACTAACTTATTATTTGCTGTTTTGGACTAACCCTAGATGCAGGACCGAAGGACTGTGTTTCTGCAGCTCAGAGAGCCTCAAAGGAGTGAGGCCGTAGCTGAGTAGGGCGCCCCGGATGTGTCGGGCGCCCCAGAGTCAACCCAAAGTCAGCAGAGAGGTAAACGCCCCGACAGCAGCGCAATTGGGGGCGCCCCGTGCGTGTCGGGCGCCCCGCATGTCGGGCGCCCCGCGTGTCTCGGGCGCCCACTGTGCCACGCCACTGAAGGCGGCTGCAGCTCACCCTCGCGAAGCCTCGGTGATAAAGTTTGACCGGTCAATCGGGCGCCCCGTGCGCGTCGGGCGCCCCAGTCAAATACAATCCCGAAGATAACGAGATCAGCTTTGACTAGAGCATCGCCGGATCTGCAGCCACGTGGGGGGCGCCCCGAGCATGTCGGGCGCCCCCTGCCCTATATAAAGAGGGCCTCGACCCCAGGTTTGAAAAATCAATTCCATTGAAAGCAATTACGCTCCTCTGCTCCCGCGCTTTGCTCCAGAACCCTCCAGACTCGAGATACAAGCGCCGGCGACGTCCAACTGCTCCGAAACTTCGATTTACACCGGACGTCGGTAACATAGAAGAGCTGTTTTTTTCTTACTGCAATTTACTGTAATTAATTTGTGTAAATTTGGTTTGCGCGATTATAGTATTGCCCATAGTAAACGGTCAACGACCGTGGGCCTTGGAGTAGGAGTCGACCTAGGCTCCGAACCAAGTAAGACGATCGTGTTAGCGTTGTTTTACTCTATTTTATTCCGCTGTGCACTTGCTCTTTGAAATCCGAACGAATTGCGACATTCACCCCCCCCCCCCCCTCTCTCGCATTTCTCGATCCAACAAGTGGTATCAGAGCGGGGCAGTTCAAACTTGGTGCAACCACCAGTTTGAAAGTTTTTCGGATTTACAAAAAAATTTTATCTTATTTTTTTTCTTTTTTTGTTAATCAACACCACTACATCTTTTCCGCCTATTATTTCAAATAAATAATATCTGTAGGAGTATTTAAAAAATCCTTACGCCTTTTTTAATTTTGAATTCTCATTTTTTCACTATAAGTCTGAATTAATAAAACGAACAATTCTTAAAAATTTGTCATAAATTTTTTTATTATTATTTTAATATTATTTCTCGAAATTCGTGCCACTTTAATTCGAGCAATCTTTTAACTCTTATTTTTCACCATTAATCAGAATATTCATTTCCCAAAAATTTTGTCTCAAATTTTTTTTATTTTATTATTATTCTGCCTCGAAATTCGTGTAATTTTTTTTGGGCAAATTTTTTTTCTTCTTCTCCCGCACTACTAATCCAAGACCAAGTCTTGGTACATCTCTATTTTTTTCCTTGTGTGCAAGATTTATCCTTAATGGCCAATCAAGAATGGAACAGTGTTCGTCCGCCTCTATTCTCTGGCGAGAACTTCAGAACCTGGAAAAGTCTAATGGAATCCCACCTGAAGGACAATCTAGATCTCTGGTTGATAATTCAAACAGGGTTCCACCTCCCTACAGAAGATGGACTATCAATTGCATGGGACAAACTGGATGAACCAACCCTCAACCAAATTGAGACTGATGCAAGAGCAACTGCAATTCTTCAATGCGGTCTAACTAACGAACAACTCAAGCTAGTTGGATCCTTCAACTGTGCTAAAGAAATGTGGGAGAAACTAATCAACCTACACGAAGAGAGCTCCGACATTGAGGTACTTGATGTCCAAGCACAGATGGCCGAATCAGAATCTGAACTCGAATCCAGAATCGAAATCGAACCAGTAGAATCAGACGACGAACTGACTAAGACGGTAACTAATTTTGAATCTTTTTTTAAATTAGAATTGAATAATCAAATAGATACTATAATGGTCGAGAAAGGTATAAGTTTTATTGCAGGGAAAACTCCAAGAGAACTGCAAAAGAAGCCTCAACTAGAACCTGAGTCCAACTCAGACTCAGAATCTGACGACAAAGAAAGGTATCCTCGGAAACTTGTCCGGTTAGCTCACGACCACTACAAAATACTGAGGAAACAATCAAGCAAAGGGAAAATGGCTAAAATCAAGGGGGAGACCTCCAAAAGGGAATCAAATGGTAAATTTACAGTATTTAATAATCCATTATTTACTATGAACAACATGATTAATTCATATGAAAATGCAATTCATAACATTGCTTATTGCGAAAATCTAGAATATTATTACCATTTTGAAGTGACTTAAATAATTTTTTATTAAATTGCATGTTTGATTGATTGATTGTTTATTTAATTTCTGCAATTTACCATGTTTAGACTTAGGTTTAGTTAGCTTAAGGACTTAACCAATTACTTGAAATTTGAAAATATAGTATTGGGAGGAGGTGAGATGATAGTACGTTGGGGAATCCAACTCTAATAAGATCAAGTCTACTTGGTCTCTTTAGACTGGTGAAACCAGCCGAAGCTACCGATCCAAGACCCAAGCTAGTTAGACCAGAAAATGACCTAATTTAATTTGAAAATGAAATTTCATTAAAAGGCTTTGTCAAGGAAAGGGTGGATGATCCCATAAGGCTACGGCCAAAGAAGGCCTAGTGCCTCGCCAAGACCTGGAAGCCAATTTCTGAAATTCAAATTCAAATTATCTTTTGTCAAATTCGAATCTAACATAAATTTCAAATAATTATAGATTCTAATCTGTTTTCAAAATTTCTATTTTTCAAACTTATTCTGTTTCAAAAATCACTTAATCAGTGTTCAAAATTTCTGCTTTCTAAACTTATTTTTTTAAAATATGTTTTCAAAATAAATGAAAATTCCTTTTCAAAATTAATTTTTACCTTCAAACCTGTCTCACAAAGAACTTTTAAGGTTAACTGTTTGAAAATCCTAGATTGGGTGAGACAGGAAAATTAAGTTCAATTAAAATTTCTTTTACGTTGTGTTTTAATTCAGAGGATAATTCCAACATAGTCAAACCATGATTAACATAGTCAAACCTTAGTCAACTGAGTCAAACATGGTCAAACCTAGTCAACACTAAGGTCTTAGATAAAGTCAGTCTATGTCGGATACAGGGGGAGTTCTTCCTAATGTTTTTTAGATTTCTCGAAATCCTTATGCTTTAAAACTTATTTTCATCTCAAAATAAGGCTTTCAATAAGTTGATTCAAAAACCTTAATATATTACTATCGCTTTGGAAAACTTATTATCATTTCAAAGTTTTTTTAAACTGTGTTATTATTCCAAATTGAGTTTTCAAAAATTTATTTCCTTGAAAGTTATCATACTCAGAAGATTGTTCAAAAGTGCTTCTTTTGATCTTGACAAACCCTAAAGACACAGAGGAAAGGTCCACTTCATGATCTTCAAGGACTCCTAGGATGTGTCAAATTAAGGGGGAGTCTAAGTCAAAAGAAAAACTTCAGAAAAAGTTTCTTTTTTCTTATGTCTTTATTAAACAGTTCTTTCTAATCTGACTCAAACCTTAAGACTCAGAGGAAGATCACTTGTAGTCAACAAGCTTCCTAGGACTGGGTCAAGTTTAGGGGGAGATTAAATTAAAAGAATTGTTGAAAATTTTTCAAAATATATGTTTTCATGCACTGCAAGTTTAAAATCCTTTTGAAAACATAAATAATTTTTCATTCAAAATATTATTATTATTGTGGCCTATGAAATTGCTTTTGAGATAGTATTTACTTGAATTGGAGAACTTTTCCAGGACACTTAGGGAAATGTCCTTGTAATCAACAAGGTTTCCTAGGATTGTGTCAGACTGGAAAAGAAACCTAGTCAAGTAAAATATTTTATTTTCAAAATGCATAATACTTTTTAAAAATTACTCATATCTTTCAAAGTCTAATATTTTTCTAAAAGTACTTATGTGTTTCAAATCATAATTTATTTCAAAAGTACTTATGTCTTCAAAAATGCATAATATCTTTCAAAAAGTACTGCTATTTTTCAAAATATAATGTTTCCAAAAGTACAAATATTTTTCAAGGCAAAAGTGTTCTAAGTGCGTGAAACTTTTAAAGATTTGCCTACAAATACATTTTTTAAAATGGATTTAATCTAGAAATTTAAGTTTTTTTTTTTTTTTTTGCCTTCAAAATTATTCTAAGTATCATTTTGCTTTCAAAATTCATAGGCTCTGATACACAAACATTCTCCTTATCACTTCCTTCAAAATATTATTCTTAATTGAACTTAAAAATGGTCTAAGGAGAAGAATTTATGGGGAGAGATAGGAAAGAAAAGAGGGAATCAAATTTGAAAATTTTGAATTTCAAAAACATCCGAAGTACTTAATTTTTTCAAAATCAATTTAAGTACTTGATTTTTTACTTAATTTTTTTTAAATACAACTTAAGTACTTAACATTTTTTTCCAATTACTTAACTATTTTTCTCAAAAATTATTTCTAAGTACTTAACAATTCCTTTCAAAAATTTATTTCAAGTATTTAAATGAGTTTAGTACTTAACTATTTTTAAACCAAGTACCTGACACTTAATTTTTCAAACTTCTCAAAAGTACTTGCTTTATACTTAAAAATTATCTAAGTGTAAAAAGTTTTTGAAAATATTTTTACTCTGTTTTTGAAATACTTTGTCAAAAACATGAAGCACTTAGAAAAACTCATAAATCCCTGTTAGATACCTTGTTCACCCATGCCTGTTTTTGATATATGTCAAAGGGGGAGGAAATGTCAAAGTTAAGAGTTGTAAATACAAGTATTCAGGGTTTTAGGGGGAGTATGAAAAATAAATATTTTTTTCAACTCTACATTTATTCTATTCATAAATAGTTATACTTCATTGCTTAACCTTTTGTGCTTAAACTGTTATAAGTGTTTCCTTAACTTTGAATTGTGTTGCCATAATCAAAAAGGGGGAGATTGTTGGTGCAGGAAGCACCAGATCGAACCTTGTTTTGATATTGGCAAAGGATTCAAAGTTAAGGGTTGTTTGTTATCTAACAATGCTACTTGAGTGTACAGGAAAAGCCCTAGCGAAGGACTGCTAGGCCCTGGCGAAGGGCTGCCAGAAGAAAAGTCCTAGCGAATGACAGCTAGGCCCTGGCGAAGGACTGCCAGAATGGAAAAGCCCTAGCGAAGGATTGCTAGGTCCTGGCGAAGGACTGCCAGAAGAAAAGCCCTAGCGAAGGAATGCTAGGCACTGGCGAAGGACTGCCAGACAGGAGAAGCCCTAGCAAAGGACTGCTAGGCACTGGCAAAGGACCGCTAGAATGCTAAAGCCCTAGCGAAGGACTGCTAGGCTGGCGAAGGACTGCCAGAAGAAAAAACCTAGCGAAGGGCTGCTAGGCACCAAGCGAAGGGAAGCTTGGTAACTCAAGACCTGGCGAAGGACTGCTGGGCAAAAGTCCAACTGGAGGATCCGGTTGGCACCAGGTAAAACTCTCCCGAGAGGAGAAGGTGAGGACGCGTTCCCCTCGAGGGAACATTAGGCGTCGGTTCGACCTAGGGCTCCATTTTGGAGATCCAAAGTCAGAACCAAGACAGCTAAGGCTGTTTTAACTAACTTATTATTTGCTGTTTTGGACTAACCCTGGATGCAGGACCGAAGGACTGTGTTTCTGCAGCTCAGAGAGCCTCAAAGGAGTGAGGCCGTAGCTGAGTAGGGCGCCCCGGATGTGTCGGGCGCCCCAGAGTCAACCCAAAGTCAGCAGAGAGGTAAACGCCCCGACAGCAGCGCAATTGGGGGCGCCCCGTGCGTGTCGGGCGCCCCGCATGTCGGGCGCCCCGCGTGTCTCGGGCGCCCACTGTGCCACGCCACTGAAGGCAGCTGCAGCTCACCCTCGCGAAGCCTCGGTGATAAAGTTTGACCGGTCAATCGGGCGCCCCGTGCGCGTCGGGCGCCCCAGTCAAATACAATCCCGAAGATAACGAGATCAGCTTTGACTAGAGCATCGCCGGATCTGCAGCCACGTGGGGGGCGCCCCGAGCATGTCGGGCGCCCCCTGCCCTATATAAAGAGGGCCTCGACCCCAGGTTTGAAAAATCAATTCCATTGAAAGCAATTACGCTCCTCTGCTCCCGCGCTCTGCTCCAGAACCCTCCAGACTCGAGATACAAGCGCCGGCGACGTCCAACTGCTCCGAAACTTCGATTTACACCGGACGTCGGTAACATAGAAGAGCTGTTTTTTTCTTACTGCAATTTACTGTAATTAATTTGTGTAAATTTGGTTTGCGCGATTATAGTATTGCCCATAGTAAACGGTCAACGACCGTGGGCCTTGGAGTAGGAGTCGACCTAGGCTCCGAACCAAGTAAGACGATCGTGTTAGCGTTTTTTACTCTATTTTATTCCGCTGTGCACTTGCTCTTTGAAATCCGAACGAATTGCGACATTCACCCCCCCCCTCTCTCGCATTTCTCGATCCAACAGAGCGGTCCTTCGCTCTGATACCAATTGTTAGATCGTGTACGTCCGCTAGAAGGGGGTGAATAGCAATTCCCGGTTCGTTCTTGTACCTACGTTGTTAGTAGCACAGCGGAAAACAATAATGAAAAGAACAAACAACGCTAACAAACCAGGTTTAGTTGGTATCCACCCCGGTCGGGTGACTAATCCAACAATCCTTCGGCGGATCAAACCCCGGACAACCTCCGGCTATCACGTGTCGCTCCTTGTGGGTGGAGAAACCTCACCACAACACCAAACAAAGCTCTGGACACGAAGACTACTAACTTGCCCTTAACCAAGACAAGTTTCGTCAAAAAACCCCAGCCCGATCGAGTCCCCCTTTAAATAGACTCGGGCTGAAAATCACGCCACCAGTCGACTGCCCCCAGGGCAGTCGACTGGTGCCAGCCAAATTCGACCGTTGACACTCCCAACGTTCGAATTCTGCCAGCTTACCAGCCACCTACCAGTCGACTGCCCCCAGGGCAGTCGACTGATCCAGGCCTGAGACCATTCTGTGAGTTTCACCAGTCGACTGCCACAATGGCAGTCGACTGCCCTACTCACACACCTAAGGTTTCCCATCCTGAGTACATTCCACTCCGCACTCAAACCCTAGGATTTCCCCAGTACAATCACACTGCACTCGTACCCTCACGACTCGACTGACTCCTCCTCCGCAGCCTCGACTATTGCCTTCGCGCCCTCTTCATCTTCGGCCCTCGTCCCTCGGATGCACACGTAAGCCTCCAGCTTGTCTCCATGCCACCATTCACGTACGCCTCGAAGTCCGCGCCCATCAGCTCATCGTACCTGCACTCCATTGTCCCTCAGATGCGCACGCCAGCCTCCAGCTGGCCTCCATGAATCCTTCACCGTATTGTGGCCGTCCAGTCAAGTCCATATGCGTACCTGTACAACCTGCACACTCAACATACGCATATCAAATACACAAGGGTAAACCTAACTTAAACCCTTTGCCCAAACATCAAAACCCATGGTCACACCGGACTATCTTAGGGCCGATTGCTCCAACACAAACTACCTATCATGCTCCGATATTGAGTTAGGTCAACAGGTTTTACCACTCTCATCATTGTCTAATCTTGTGTTTGTTGCCATGGGAGTGGTTACCTCTTTAGAATCACTCATGTTAAATTTTTGGAGCATCTCTTGAGTGTATTTTGATTGGTGCACATGGATCCCATCTCGGGTTTATTTGATTTCGAGTCCAAGGAAGAAAGTCAACTCTCCCACTAGACTCATTTCAAATTCGTTCTCCATGTGTCTAATAAATTCATTCAAATAGCCCTTATTGTTTGAGCCACAAATTATGTCATCGACATACACTTAGGCTACAAATATATTGTCACCATCTCTTCGTAGAAATAGTGTAGGGTCTATTTGTCCTCTCATAAAATCTTTTTCGATGAGAAATGTCGACAACCGCTCATACCAAGCTCGAGGTGCTTGTTTAAGGCCATAAAGCGCCTTCTTGAGCTTGAACACGTGGTTTGAAAATTCGGAACTCTCAAACCCTGGAGGTTGTTCGACATAGACCTTTTCTCTTATTAAACCATTCAGAAAGGCCGATTTGACATCCATTTGATAGAGTTTAAATCCACGATGTGCTGTAAATGCAAGCATCAACCGGATGGACTCTAATCGTGCCACAGGAGCATAGGTCTCATTGTAATCAAGGCCTTTAACTTGACTATAGCCCTTGGCTACTAAGCGTGTCTTGTTTCTTACAATTTCTCCCTTATGGTTCAATTTATTTTTGAAGACCCATTTGGTTCCAATAATGGTGGTCTTCTTTGGTCTAGGGACTAAGACGCACACTTGACTTCTTTCGAATTGACCTAGTTCATCTTGCATGGCAATGATCCAATCGGGATCATTTAATGCTTCGTTAATTTTTCTAGGTTCAATTTCGGAAATTAGGGCAACTTCATTAGCCTCATTTCTAAAGAATGATCTAGTCCTAATCCCATGATGGATGTCTCCAACAATTTGGTCCTGGGGATGACTAGAGGCTAACCTAGTTGTCCTTGGTGTTGGTGGTGCTTCTTGGATGGTGTCACTAGACACTAGCTCAGCCTCAGGATCCGGCTGATCTATGAGTTGTCTAGGCTCACCGTCATCAGATTCATCACCATCAACAACACTTGGACTTCCATCCAAACCTAGTTTCCAAAGTTTGAATTGAACTCCTTCTACATCTTCTGATTGATCATTTACTTTTGGAATTTCCTCAAAAACAACATCAGAAGACTCTTCAACCAATCTAAATTTCTTGTTGTAGACTCGGTAAGCTTTGCTAACTAGGGAGTACCCGACCAGTATCCCTTCATCAGCCTTTGCTGTGAACTTTCCAAGATGATCCTTGGTGTTTTGAATAAACACCTTACAACCAAACACCCTAAGATGTTTAACTGTAGGTGGTTTCCCAAACCAAAATTCGTGAGGAGTCTTTCCTAGAAATCTATGTATTAGGACTCGGTTTTGCACATAGCAAGCTGTGTTCACAGCTTCAGCCCATAAGTAACTCGGTAATGAGTACTTATTGAGCATGCTTCGTGCAGCCTCTTGTAAGACCCGGTTCTTCCTCTCTACAACACCATTTTGTTGTGGTGTTTCAGGAGTAGAGAACTCGTATCTATACCCTTTCTCTTGACAAAACTATAAAAATCTTAGATTTTGAAATTCGTCACCATGATCACTCCTAATTGTTTTAATTGTTGATGAATTTTCATTTTCAACCCTTCTAAAAAAAAAATAAAAACATCTAGGGTTTGGTCCTTATATTTTAGAAAATATGTTCACGTATATATAGTAAAATCATTAATGATCACAAAACAATATCTACTACCATTCAAGGAGATAATAGTGCTACAATCAAACAAGTCCATGTGAAGTAAATCCAAAGCGGTAGAAGTACTTACAGCGCTTTTATCTTTATGTGCAGATTTTGTTTGCTTACCCATTTGATATGCATCACAAATCTTTTCCTTTTCATACTTGATGCTTGGTAAACCACGAACTAATCCCTTGTTGGCCAACTTCCGGATATTCTTCATGATCACGTGTGCTAGTCTCCGGTGCCAAAGGTTAGACTCATCTTCTCTTAACATGAAACACTTAACAAAAGCATTACTAGCACTTTTAAAAGAACCTTGGTAAATGTTATCTATCCTTGTGCCTACTAGTACCGTGTCAAATGTGTCATGTTGTCTAACTAGACATTGACTTGATTGAAAATCAATTGTGTAACCCGCATCACACAATTGACTGACACATAGGAGATTAAATGTCATCCCCTTGACTAGAAGGACATTCTTGATCCTAAGACATTCGGATATTTGAATGTCTCCTATCCCTATAACCTTAAGACTACCATTGTTATCAAAGGAAACATTACCTCTACTTTTTCTTTGAAGGGTAGTGAATAAGGATCTATCACCGGTCATATGTTTGGAGCACCCACTATCAACGAACCAAGTTGATAGATGCTCCCCTTCAATCATGACCTACACAATACGAAAAATAGAGGATTTAGGTACCCAAATCTTGGGACCTAAAACACCTACTATGCAAGACTTAGGCACCCATGCCTTGACCACTTTCTTTTGAACCCTAGGAGTCTTAAGTGGTCTAACATCAGTCCGAGACATCAAGGAAACAAATGATGGTTCTTTAGGTCGATAACCAATATCGGCCTTGTTGTAAAACACCCTTTGTGCATTCAAAATCATATCTAAAGTCTTAGAGCTAGTTGAGAACTTCTCAAGAACACTCTTGAGTCTCTCAACCTCACTCTTTAATGATTTGTTCTCATCATCTAACATTTCTACATGCAAATCATCAACATCCTCATCCCTAGAGGACTTCAATTGTTCAACTTCTACTTTCAATGATTTAACCTTATTTTTTGACTTTTTCAACAATTCGGTTAAACATGCAATGGTTCTATAGCATTTGTCTAACTCGAGAGAGATTACCTCTTCATCATCCGATGATGATGAAGTCGCATTTGATGAGTCCATGGATTCATCACTGCTCTCTTGATCTTCAAGGGCCATGAGTGCTACATGGCGTGTACTCTTCTCCTCCTTCTCTTCATCGGATGAGCTAGAGGATGATTCATCCCATGTGGCCTTCAAGGCCTTCTTCTTCTTCTTTAATTTCTCCTCTTTCTTCTTGAGTTTTGGGCAGCCCTTCTTGAAGTGCCCTTTCTTGCTACACTCATAACAAGTAACATTAGACTTATCAATCTTAACTTCACTAGGGTTACCTTTACCCTTGAAGCGCCGGCTCTTCCTCATTATTCTCCTAACAAAGTTTGTCATCTCGGAAGAAGAAGACCCGCTGCCATCCTCCTCGGACTCGGACTCGGACTCGGATGAAGATGAAGATGAAGAGACTTCCTTCTCCTTCTTCTTCTCCTTCTTCTTAGTCTTTTCCCCTGCCACAAGAGCAATCCCCTTCTCCTTGAGGCCTTTGTTAGCCATTTCATGAAGCTCCATTCCATAAAATAAGTCATCTAATTTTACAATTGATAAATCCTTAGAAATCTTGTAGGCATCCACCATGGATGACCACAAGGCATTCCTTGGAAAAGCTTTTAACACATACCTCACAAGGTCGCGGTTCTCGACCTTTTCGTCAATGGAATGGAGACCGTTGAGAGCTTCTTTGAACCTACTATGAAGTTCACTTACCGTTCCACTCTCCTTCATGGAGAGGTTTTGTAGTTGGTTGAGGAACAAGTCCCTCTTGGCAATTCTCGAGTCTCAGGTGCCCTCATGAAGCTCGATGAGTTTATTCCACAAATCCTTTGCGCTTGTAAAGGGACCAACCTTGATTAGTTGATTCTTGTTCATTCCACATTGCAAAGTCACCACCGCCTTCGCATCGGCTTCTCCTTTTCGTGTTTGCTCGGTCGACCACCGTGAGGACTCCAATTCTTTTCCCTCCGCATCTCTTGGAGGGGTGAAACCTTCCTTCACCGAAAACCACATACCTATGTCGGTCTTGAGATAGTATTCCATGCGAGACCTCTAATATTGAAAATCGAATCCATCGAAGAAGGGAGGTCGGGTGGTGCTAAATTGTAACGCCCCGCCTTCTAGTACACTAAGCTTTAAGGCGGATCGCTACGTAAACATATATCTAACTGATTTCTGGTTGAGTAACTTAGGAATTTCAACAACGATATGTAAAAGCATAAACATAAACGTGCCAAGTTTGTATCAACTTCTTATTGAAATCATTCATTATTCATATCTAAGGGCATTCTTAGCTACTACATGTCATTCTATATGGTGCATATATCTTAAAACAAGCATATCCTATGTATTTAGCATGTAAATCAAAAGTATCAAGTTCTTATCTCTAAAGCTTAAGCATGGATCTAAATTATCATATTACAAGTAGTAACTCATATCATTCAACATTCGCGCAAGTATTAACACAGGTAAATGAACTACTTTAATATACTAGGCACCACAAATAACGAGTCTAAACAGGTTAATACATGATTCTCATAATATATCACGAAATAACTAAAGAATCATAAACAAGAAAACTAAAGAAGCATACTAGGCACCACGAATACAAGTCTAATTAAGTTCATACATGGTTCACATAATATATTGCGGAATAACTAAAGAAGCATAAAATGGGTTATTCTATGCTTTGCAAGTTCCGAAGACTTTTATTCCAACTCCACCATCACACACACTTTGCATCAAGCCCGCCGCCTCCGCTACTAGTGCTTTCCTTTACCTGTATCTGCAGTATAAGGAAATGCAAACTAATAAGCATAAAGCTTAGTAAGTATCATCTAGCCTCACAAAACTATGAAAACTCGAATCATGCTTTTGGAAAACATGTTATGCACATACATGCTCATTTCCATAAGAAATCATGCTAGGCTCATACTAAAATACATATCATAAAATGTTATGGCATATAACTGAGACATGACACATACTGAACTAAAACTAAAAAGTAAGCTATAGCATGGCATACATATCTGAACTGGAACTGAACTAACTAACATAAAACAAATTATTAAATTCACCACATGCTAATATGAATTTTCTGAAAACTAAATACATATAGTAGGTGAAAGGAATAATCAACTGCTGTGGGTCCGGCAATGTACCAACTGTGCGCGCATCCCTAATAAACCCGAGATAGCAAATCCCGAATCCATTAGGGTTCTACTAGGTTATCTAAACCTAGGGGCAACTAGGAGTCCATCCCATACTAGGTTATCTAAATCTAGAGGCAACTTGGAGCCTATCCCTGGACCGGAGTCCGATACAATGCCATTGAAAATAAAATAGTCCTTTATACTTTTCTTTCCTTTTTTAATTCTTGCTTTTACTAGGTTATCTAAACCTAGGGGCAACTAGGAGCCCATCCCGTTGGACCTTGGTCCCAATCACAAGCTGGAGCAAGAATTTCTATTCTTTAATGCTTTCTATAGCATTAACTGACTAACAATTTAACAAACACCTTGCGACTTAACCCTTTCTTTTCTTTTAAAGTCGCTCCCTAGGCACTCGAACGTGCTCCTTAACCCGAAACTGAAGGGTAAGTGCACTCAAGCCCATCCAGGGATATCTTCAGACTCTAAAACTAATCTGAAGGATTAATACAACCTGCTTGTTCACAGTCTACGATTTCTAATCGTAGAACATACATATAAGGAAATAAAGCATACAAAACGTCACCCGAAACTATTTATACTGCAGGTGAGGGATACTTACATCCTGCGCTTGCTCTTACGACTCTAAAGCGTAGGTTTTTGGGAAAATGAACGATCCTTAGAGTTTCGGAGAGCTTCTAACGGAGAATTCTTCCTCGGAGAGATTCCCTAACGTAGCCTCCTCCTTAAATCCTTTGGATTTTCCCTTGGTTCGCGCGCGCGGGAGAGAGTGCGAGAGGAGAGGTCGCGTGCGTGAGGGAGGGCGTCGGCATCGCTGGGTTGGGAGAAAATTCACCTAAAACTCGTAACTCCCTCTTTTATACTTATGGGGGCGAATTTAACTAATTCTAACTTATCTATTGTTTCCCTTAATCTATTTCAATAAAACCAAATTGCTCTCTTGGTAAGTCCCTTCCTCTCTCAAACCTTAGGTTTATGGATCAAATCCCACTTGAACTTTTTTTTCTTTTTATCCCTTTTTGCCACTTTCGTTTATGGAAAAATTCTATAAGAATATCCATAAATTCGAAATAAATTCTAAGATATTTCTAAAATTAGTTTTGAGAATTTTCGGGCGTTACAATCCCCCATACCTTATAAAAAATTCGTCCTCGAACTTAAAACAACTCTGGGTATTTCTGCCTCATGTTGTCCTCTGGTTCCCATGTTGCCTCTTCTACTGTGATTCTGCCATATGACTTTCACTAATGGTACCTCCTTGTTCCGTAATTTCTTAACTGCTCGGTCTATTATCTGGATAGACCAACTATCATAGCTGAGATTTTCGCGGACTTGTACTGTCTGTGGCTCTATCACCTGGGTGGCATCTGAGATATGCTTCTTCAGCATGGCAACATGAAATACATTATGGATAGCTGACATCTCCTAAGGTAGCTCTAACTCATAAGCAACTTTGCCAACTCTTCTAGTGATGGGGTATGGTCCTACATATCTGGGACTTAGCTTGCCCTTCTTCCCAAAACGCATTACTCCCTTCATGGGAGCCACTCTGAGGAACACTGAATCCCCAACTTCAAACTCTAATGGTTTGCGCCGGGTATCAGCATAGCTCTTCTGGCGGCTTTGAGCTGTCTCTATTCTCTGGCGGATCTGCTGTATGGCTATGGTGGTATCCTGTATAAGATCTATCTGTAGTCCTAATTCTTTCCTCTCACCACCTCGTACCAACAGATAGGAGATCTACACCTCCGCCCATATAAAGCCTCATAGGGTGCCATGCCGATCGTGGCCTGATAACTATTGTTGTAGGCGAATTCCGCTAAGCACAAGTATCTGCACCAACTGCCCTTGAAATCTAGAGCACAAGCTCTGAGCATATCTTCTAGTACTTGATTAACTCTCTCTGTCTGACCATCTGTCTGAGGATGGAAAGCTGTGCTAAACCTCATTTTGGTGCCTAGTGCTGTCTGTACGCACTCCCAGAAGTGTGAAGTGAACCTACTGTCCCTATCTGAGATGATACTCCTAGGGACCCCATGTAGTCTGACGATCTCCTTGAGGTATAACTGAGCTAGCTGTTCCATAGAATAGGAGATCCTGATAGCTAGGAAGTGGGCAGACTTAGTCAATCTGTCTACTATTACCCAGATTGCATCATATCCATTCGTTGTTCGGGGTAGTCCCACTATAAAATCCATGGAAATATCTTCCCATTTCCATTCTGGAATCTGAATAGGCTGCAGAACTCCACCTGGTCTCTGATGTTCTACCTTGACCCTTTGGCATGTCAGACAGGTACTTACATATCTGGCGATGTCTCTCTTCATCCCAGGCCACCAAAAACGTCCCCTGAGGTCTTGGTACATTTTGGTGGAACCAGGATGCATCGCATAAGGAGATCCATGTGCGTCCTCTAAGATCTTCCTTCGGAGCTCTTCTTGGTTCGGAACACATAAGCGGTCACCGTAGTACAGTGTCCCACTATCTGTTAGGCGAAACTCTCCATTTTCTGATTCCGCTATCCCCTGCTTGATTTTCTGAAGGTCAGGATCTTGATCCCCGAGCTCCACTCAGCACAAACCTCACGCAAGAACTCCCTGCTCTTCGTGCCTTGCTGATGGACTCGCCAAGCTCTCTGCTTCTTCTCAGTGCTCAAGTCGTCGATCAACAGATCACTCAAAGAGTAAGCTTCAGTTGCTTCAAGATTTAGAGTCGTGCACAGCAGATGGAGAAGCAGCTTGTCCCAGAACCAGAGAAGTGGTCAAGTGTTCTGCTAAGGCTTCATCGCTACCAAGCCCTTAAGCCTCTCCCACTGATCGCCAGGTCACAGCCACCTCTCTGTAGCTCCCAACTGCTCAACTGCAACTGCCCACCTACCACTGAGCTCTCCTGGACTCCCTGAGCTTCCCTCAGACGAGCCCCAGTCAGCAGCTCCAGCAGCGCCAGCATCAGTTGCAACCTGAGATGGATCCCTGCCAAACCTGATGTAGCAAAAGCCTCTGTTTGATTCTCCTTGTGTAAACCTGATTTTTCTGCACATTTAGCAGCTCATTAGAACAGCAAATCAATAGAAGATCAAAACATCAGAACATATCAGTGGTGATCATAAGAGAAACAGAACGCAATCAGAACTCTGACAGCGTTTTTGAATTAAAGTTGCCAGCTACTGATCGGTCACCGGACCGATCAGAGGGACTCCTGATCGGTCACCAGACTGATCAGGATGGGTTCAGACCGATCAGGCTCCAGCCTGATCGGTCCCCAGTGAGAAACCCGAAATCGCGACTTTCTAGTGATCGGTCGCCAAACCAATCCAGCACCAGCCAGGTTTCCTCCAGCTTCTTTCTGCCACACCCCTGATCGGTCACCAAACCGATCAGGTTGTGGCCTGATCGGTCTGGGGACCGATCAGGACACTTCCTGACCGATCAGGCTCCAGCCTGATCAGTTATAGTGAGAAACCTGCGACAATTGATCGTTCACCAGAACGATCTGAATAATATCCCTGATCGGTCACCAGCCCGATCAGGAGCCGAGCAGTAAGGTTCCCAAAGTTACTATAAGCTCCCTGATCGGTCACCAGACAGATCAGGAGTCGAACAGTAGGTTTGCCAAAGTCACTGTATGCTTCCTGATCGGTCATCAGACCGATCAGACATCGTTCGATCGGTCACTAGACCGATCCACGAGGGAACTCCATGCCAACCTCCCTGATCGATCACCAGACCGATCCAGGCAAGGCTAAACCCACTCTAAGTTAAGAGAACTGGCTCCCAGCCTCCCCTGACTCGTGCTTAGTCCCTCGAACCAAGACTCCGTGCCCAGTTTCACTCACTGGGACTTCAACCTAGCCCACCAAGCTAGGATCTAGCTTTACTCACCAGGATTTCAATCACCTAGCTTCCCAAGCTAGGACCTGGCCCTCCAAGCCAGGGTTTCATCAACCTAGCCCTCCAAGCTAGGACCTGGCCCTCTAAGCCAGGGTTTCAACAACCTAGCACTCCAAGCTAGGACCTGGCCCTCCAAGCCAGGGTTTCATCAACCTAGCCCTCCAAGCTAGGACCTGGCCCTCCAAGCCAGGGTTTCATCCAACCTAGCTCTCCAAGCTAGGACCTGGCCCTCCAAGCCAGGGTTTCATCAACCTAGCCCTCCAAGCTAGGACCTGACCCTCCAAGCCAGGGTTTCATCTAACCTAGCTCTCCAAGCTATGACCTGGCCCTCCAAGCTACAACCTGGCCCTCCAAGCCAGGGTTTTATCCAACCTAGCTTTCTAAGCTAGAACCTGGCCCTCCGAGCCAAGATTTCCTCCAACCTAGTGTTGATGCAGTCTGGCCCGGTTGTTGTTTTGGTGTTTGACAATGATTTAAGTTTGGTTGAGCGAATTTGGGTTAAAGTCCTGGTCGGAGACTGGGCTGGAAATCCCGGTGAGTGAAGCCGGGTCCTGGTGAGTGAAGCCAGGTGATGGAAATCCCGATGAGTGAAGCCGGGTCCTGGTGAGTGAAGCCAGGTGATGGAAATCCCGGTGAGTGAAGTCGGGTCCTGGTGAGTGAAGCCAGGTGATTGAAAATCCCGGTGAGTGAAGCCGGGTCCTGGTGAGTGAAGCCAGGTTTTGGAAAAGTCCTAATTCGGAAGGGTTGGGTGAAAAGTCCTAGCTTGGAGGGCTAGGTGAAAAGTCCTAACTTAGAGGGTTAGGTGCAAATTCCCATCCTGGAGAATTAGGTGAAAAGTCCTGGCTTGGAGGGTCAGGTGCCTAGCTTGGAGGGCTAGGTTGGATGAAGGTCTAACTCGGAGGGGTTGGGTGAAAAGTCCTAGCTTGGAGGGCTAGGTGAAAAGTCTTAGCTTGGAGGGCTAGGTGAAAAGTCCTAACTTGGAGGGTTAGGTGCAAATTCCCAACTTGGAGAGTTAGATTGAAAAATCCTTAGCTTGGAGGGCTAAGGTGAATGAAATCGTAGCTTGGAAGGCTAGGTCTGCATCCCTGGATCGGTCTGGTGACCGATCAGGGAGTTGGCACGCTGCTCCTTCGTGGATCGGTCTGGTGACCGATCCAGCGATGTCTGATCGGTCTGGTGACCGATCAGGGAGTGTGTGTTTCACTCACTGCATAGCTCCTGATCGGTCTGGTGACCGATCAGGGAGCGAACAGTGAGTTGAATTCCCTTGCTAATCAGGTCCAGAACGGTCCGGTAACCGATCAGAGTCTTAGGATTTGATTAAAAAATCACTGTTCACTCAAGCCTGATTGGTCTGGTGACCGATCAGGCAGGAGCCTGATTGGTCTGGGGACCAATCAGGAGTGTACAGAAACTGCTGGATCGGTCTGGTGACCGATCAGGCTCCTCCCTGATCGGTCTGGGGACCGATCAGGAGCAGAACTTTAATTCAAATATGCTGTCAAAAGTCTGTTTTCACTGTCGATTCTCTGCTACTTGCTGATTTCTTTTTGATATGCATTGCTAAGCCTCTGTTGGAGTGTGCAGGTGATTCAAACACTCAAGGAGGGTCAATGGGAGGCTTTCCTTGGAGCAGGTTTGGATCTATTGTGTTTTCAGGTCTCAACGGCGTCTAGCGCAACTGGCAACTGACGAAGGCGCGGCTGGCAACTGATGGAGGCTCAGCTGGAGGAGTGTCCAGTGGACTGAGTGCTCAGAGAGGTCAGTGGGTCAGGTTGTGAGTCAGTAGTGCTGATGGAGTTGGCGACGTTGAGCAGGAGCTTAAGAGACAAAGCTGGATGCAGAGGAGCGGAGCGAACAAGACAGAAACTTGGGAAGTTTGGCTGGGCGGTGTTCGTGCTCTCTGTTGCTTTGTCCTTGAGCGATCTTGTTACATCTTTGTGAGCTTGTCTTCTCGAGTGTCTCTGTGCTTAACTTGTATCTTCTTGAGATCACTTGTGGAGAGGTTTCTCCACCGAGAAGGAGGCTGCTACTATCCGGAGTTCACCGGGGCTTGATCTGCCGACGATCAAGGGATCGCCCACGTCACGGGCACGCCAAGGAGTAGGGGCAAGTTATCTCCGAACCTTGTACATCGCTGTGTCGTCTGGTTTGCTGTGTTTGTTGTGATTTCTATTTGTTATTTCTGTTTCTACATTCGCTTCCGCTGCCTAACTCTGAAGTGCAGAATAGTTTGTGAAAGCTCAAGAAGTTTTGTATTTGGCTATATTCACCCCCCCTATAGCCATCCGTTTCCAACACCTAGTCCCAATAGGTATTTTCCACTTCCTCCTAGTCCCCGACCAGGACATAATCTCAATCATCTCATTAACCTAAACTAAAATCGGTGTCAACACCAAAACAACAATCAGGGTCAGACTGCATCAACTTCCCTAACGTCATGGTCGTCCCCAGGGTGTCCGGAGGTAGGGGCGGCGTAAGGAAAGACTGGTCCGGAGATCGATGGGCGACCGACGGGTCTGAGTGATACAGCCCGGGTCGGGTGTAGTATAGCCGAGTGACACAGGGTACGCCATGAGTCGGGGGTTGGTCGAACTATATCTACTTTGCCATCTTTCGGGTCTACTGGTTGTCAGGTCTGCGGGGTGCAGAGGACTGACCCTCCCCACCTATCCTTGGGTCGAGAAACTGGACTCGGTGGCCGAGCCAGGAGGTGCCCGGGATCGACTTGCCCGATCTCGATTGGGGTTGGTCGGTCGGTCAGTGGTTCGGGAGGGTCCCTGGCTCGGGAATTCCCCGAGTGAGGTCTTCGTGGGCTCCTCTACTGAGCCTTCGTGGCACCAGGCTGGCTGGCCTAACTGCCCGTAAGCTGGGCCGGGATAAGTGGATATTATTATATTGAAATTATATTAAAATTAATGTGAATGAGCACATTAATCGCGTTCAAAAAAATTGAATGTTGTGGGCTGGCTGGCCTAACTGCCCGTAAGCTGGGCCGGGATAAGTGGATATTATTATATTGAAATTATATTAAAATTAATGTGAATGAGCACATTAATCGCGTTAAAAAAAATTGAATGTTGTGGATAAGTGGATTTTATATAAAAAAAATCTAAAATTAGGAAATTAAGAAAATAAATTTTGAATATAAAAAATAAAAATAAATTAATAGATAGTGAGACCCACAAATAATAAATATTAATGCTAAAGATATGAAAAGAAAAAAACATAATTAAGAAGAAAAATCGGAGAAAATAAAGATAAAATCATCCTCCTCTGATTTTTTTTTTAAAAAAGAAATGTTATTTTGTAAGAGTATAATCTCTCATGCTACTAAACAGATAATGTTTATATAGAGAAATTTCATAATAGATAAAACTGTAAAATTTCCTAAATATAAAAAAAAATTGAAATTATCAAACATAGTAAAATAGATGTTTGGAGCTTCTGAAAAATACCCTAAATATTATTTTCCAAATTTGAAATTTGATGGTCACTATATATATATATATATATATATATATATATATATATATATATATATATATATATATATATATATAGGTTCCACCCGGTAAAAATTCTAAGTTTCTGAACCAACTTTGATTCAAGCTAAATACGTCTCGTTTTGATACCCTTTTATACCGAAGTAAAAAATATGACCATTTAAAATTCGAAAAATCTTCCTAGGTCGATCATGTATCAGAAAAGCAGGAGTTATTGGCAGATATATCAATACATTATGGTTTATCAAGGATCGAGTTTCAATTTCGAAAAATTAATCCATAAATTTTTTTAATGGACGGTTGATATATGAACAACGGCATGTTGTAAGAGTTTTTAATTTATCCTAATAATTGATAAAAAAAAAATTTATAGAACCGAACCAATAACCTCAAGAATAATCAGCGTAAATTACATATGGGATGCTAATATATATATAAATTGGCTTTTATATTTTAAGTGGCCTAAACAGCAACCTCTCCAATATAGGCTACTCAGTAATGGCAAGCCTTGTTGTATATCCTGTTAGTATTTATCATCTACCCAAATGGTTTATTCTCGAAACCGACAAAATGAGGACTTTCAGATACGGTTTAGAAGAGGACAGCGGCACCCATAGACCCCAACACTTGGAGAACTAGAAATTAGTCACAAGACCCGTAAATAAACATGGACCTGGGACCTGCCACTGTCTCTGTCGTACGTCTCTGTTCAGATGAAGATATATACCAACTTCCATCTATGTGGAGTCTGATCTCACGGGACTCTTGATCCCGTACATTAATACTACTCACCCTCACATGAATACTTACTCGATCAACTGCAGCTACCCATGCAGCAATATCAGTTATGTCTGTTAAGCTCTCCAGCTCCATGTGGTGGTCATGAAACCACCTGTTCTTCTTTCTAACGCAAAGGCAGCATGGCCTGTGAACTTTTCATCTACCTTCTTGGCTCCACAAAAATGTAGACGATTAATAGTTATGAGATTCGTTGTCTGAAAATGTTCAGATTTATAGTATTCCTGACGATTAATAGGGAATTAAAAGTGAAAAATTATTAGCCTCATGATCGATCATGATTACACGTATATAAATCGCTGGAAGTGTGGCTGCAAAGGAGGAAGATCACCTGAAATCGATTAAGGAGAAGAGCAGGAAGGGACGAGCGATGGCGACGGCGTACCCACTGGATCCGAAGTCGTACCGGCTTCTTTACGAGGTGGGTAGCGGCGTGAGTGCGGTGGTGTACAAGGCGGTGTGCCTCCACCACCCGTCATCGCCGGTGGTGGCGATCAAGTCGATCGACCTGGAGAGGTCGCGCGCCAACTTGGACGACGTGCGTCGCGAGGCCAAGGCCATGGCCCTGCTCTCCCACCCCAACGTCCTCCGCGCCCATTGCTCATTCACTGTCGACCGCCACCTGTGGGTCGTCATGCCGTTCATGGCCGCCGGGTCCCTCCACTCCATCCTCGCCTCCGCCTTCCCCGCCGGCCTCCCCGAGCCATCCATCGCCTTCGTCCTCCGCGATACCCTACTCGCTCTCTCCTACCTCCACGGCCAGGGACACATCCACCGCGACATTAAGGCCGGCAACATCCTCGTCGACTCCGACGGCTCCGTCAAGCTCGCCGACTTCGGCGTCTCAGCGTCCATCTACGAGTCCCACTCTGCCACCGCCTCTGCTTCCTCCTCCTTCTTTAACGACGTCGCCGGGACGCCGTACTGGATGGCGCCGGAGGTGCTGCACTCCCACCTCGGCTACGGCATCAAGGCCGACATCTGGTCCTTCGGCATCACCGCGCTGGAGCTCGCCCACGGCCGCCCGCCGCTCTCCCACCTCCCGCTCTCCAAGTCGCTCATGATGAAGATTACCAACCGCCTCCGCTTCGAGGATCATCACGGCTGCGGCGGAGGTGATCTCGACAAGATCAAGAAGAAGAAGAAGTTCTCGAAGGCTTTCAAGGACATGGTGGCGGCCTGCCTCTGCCGAGACCCCTCCAAGAGGCCGTCCGCCGACAAGCTCCTCCGCCACCCCTTTTTCAAGAACTGCAAGTCCAACGACTACTTCGTCAAGAACGTTTTGCATGCCGTACCCGCCATCCACGAAAGGTATCGATTAATTACTCAATTCACCCTTCAGCTTTGGTTAATTAATTTAATAGGCTTTTGGGAGAGCATTTTGAGTTACTGACTTTTTCAGTTTGCCCTCACAGATTTATAAAATTAGTTATCAGCCTGATCAACCGTTAACCAATATTAAGCTGGGAGACCAATTGTTAATGATCCACTAATCTATTATTTATAAAATCTAAGGGACAAAATTAAAAAGACTGAATTTAGGGACAGTTCAAAACATATGAAAGGACTCTTGAAATATATATATCTATATATATAGATATATATAATTTGGATAGGAAAATGAAATTTCTCTAAAGGCTGATTTATATAAATTGTTTTAGATGCATGGAGAAGATGAGCAACATAGAGGAGGTCAACATAAACTACGACCACGCCGCCACCGAGGGCTCGGCGTCTCCTCTGGTCAAGAACCGCCGTATCAGCGGGTGGAACTTCAACGAGGACGTGCTGGAGCTGGACCCGGTGTACCCACCAGATATCGACGACAAGAGCTGCAAAGAAGACGACCACCAGAAGGAGGCCACGGCCGCGAAGGCGGGCCAAACAGAGGCAGCAGATGGCCATCAAGATCAGGAGAAAACAGAGTCCGCAGATGCTAAGAAGCAGCAGGCGATGGTGGTGGTGAAGCAGACTCTGGTGCCAAACCTGGCGTCGCTGCTGAGCAGCCTGGAGTTGCAGCGGGGGATGGTGATGGAGGTGCTGTCGCGGTGCGGGTGCTGCTGCAGGGTGGTCGATGGCGGAGTGAAGCGACCGGAGTCGGAGATAGTGATGATGGTGAACCTCCGGGACCAGAAGCCGTGGGAGTACATCAACAGCCTGCAGCGCACCGTCGACGACCTCAAGCTGCAGCTGCTCAAGGAGATGAAGCGCAACGCAGACTTGGAGGCCGCTCTCACAATTAAATTAAACTCCTACTAATGATATTTTAACCTTATACACTACTCCGCTTTACTCGAGTTAAGTTATGAAATATTGTTGTGTTCTCTTCTATAATCATAATGTAAACTAGTGCTGTGTAGCGTAATAGACGTCAAAGTATTTAGTCTTCATGGCCCTTTTCCATCCAGAAATCTGTTAAAAGACAACCTTTCCTTAACCGCAGGCAAATTTCTCATGAATGTCTTTGAAGGCCAATGTTTAGGAAAGGAAGTTTAACAAGTTAATTAGCCACACGTCTATACTAGATGGAGTAGCAAAATCCATCCAATCGAAAGCTACAACAATATTGCCCCTACTGACTGATGCAGATGGGCAGTGTTATTACAAGTAAATCTGAGGTCAATTCTCAATGGATACGAAAGCCCAACTGGTTATCTCACCCACGCATGTGCTATTGCGGTTGGGCAAAACCCTCTATGATTTACTGTATGTATTTAGCCAGCAATACTAGACCACTCATCTCTAGATGAGTGTTATCATCTTTTGCCAAAGAAAGCTACAACAGTATATGACAATAGGTGGATACGGAATGAAGCAACGACAATTCACAATAATACCTTCCATGTATGTGATGGTGATTTCATTGTTTTCATAGGTATGCTCTGTGGTTAATGTCCGTTCTTGATGCAGGTTCATTTGAGCCACAGGTTTGAAAACCTTCAAGTCTTATCTTTGAGCAGCAAATTTGATGTATTTATTGGCATTCAGTAGCATCACAAGGAATGTATGTGATCAACTCACAAAAACATTGAGGGAAATCTTAGAGGTAATTGATAAGGAAATAGTCTGATAGCAATGTGTCTTGTAACCTTGGGTAGATGGCTTGATGCGTGACAAATTGTATCACAATTAGTTTCATACATATTATATTTCAAACCAAAATCCAGCATCTTAAAGTATGAATAACAATCAGAGTCTAGTAACCAAGAAAATGGAGAACAATCAAACCTAGCAACCTGGTGTTCTGAACTGATCAACTCATGATGTGTTAATCATCCAATGTGTCAACATGAACAGATATGCTTCTAAACAAGTGTTATGGGATGCAATCTGACTCAGCCTCCGTCTACTCACTCATCCTAAATCATCGGAGGCAATTATAGTCATCATCTAACTCACTCATCCTAAATCATCAAAGGCAGTTTAGTCATTATCCAGTGGATGTAGTCTGTGATATTATTTTGTGATTCAAAAATTATGTATCCAGTTGAATGTATACCTATTTTCTTGAATTTATAGAATAAGGGGATCAACCATCTTATATGTGCTGGCTATGAGTTTCAGTATTAGAGATCTTTTTACATAGGCAGTCTGGCCCAACCGCATAAACCTGTTTCAGTTTCTTGTGAATTTGTATCCACTCTGTCTTTCTTCTTCCTTGTTCTGTGTTTTCTAGTTTCTACAAGACATAATCAAAGTGCTTTCCTTTCCGCAAAGAAACCTTGTTGTCAAGCGATGCTCAGCATGCTAAGTATAACCAAGATTGTAGCATAAAAACGAGTTTTTGTTTTTTTCTTCTAGATCAACATACATGAACAACTTCAATTCATAATGAAATGAAGATCACTACTTATTTAAAAAAAAAAGGAAGCTGTATTAATTTTACATGAAAACAATTTTTGTTGCAAGGAAAATTTAGTCAATCATGGCAAGGAAAAAGAATTCACCTTTATGGGTGCATATCTGTATGCTAGAGCCCTTGCGGAACTAACTGTGAATGCACACTTATTGAAAATGTGGCCAACATAAACATCAAATTCAATCACTAGAGGACCAAAATATACTTAGCTCTTTCCCGAATCAAGCAATGTGGTTAGCACACATTAATCATCCTTTACAAACGACTTGGTAATTCGCACTCTGGAGTCGGAAAGCTGATATTTTAATAGTAAGATCATTCCAAATTAGAAGCTGAAAGAAACATACAGACTGAACTACTAGATACAAAGCTAATGCAGGCTATGTTAAGACCATCAAAAGATTACAATCCAGGGAAGAGAACCATTTCATTTGATCACTAACAAGTTTACACTTAATCCAATCTATTTTTGTACACAACAAAATCACAATAGCTAGAAAGCTTAAGGAGATGGGCAAGACAGAAGAACCACTGCAAAACAACTCGTGAAAATGTTCAATATGCTATGAATGAAAAGAGAACAAACATTACACAAGGGCAAGCATATTACACAAGGCAAAAAACAATAGATTCACAAGAAACTCATTCTCGCATAGGGATACAGACATACAGAAAGGATGTACCTTTAGTTGCAGCGATATGCAATCAGTCGTATTTCTCTCCCCAAGAGTACACGAGGAAGAGAACCCAGGAGAGACCGAGGACGAGGTCGCCAACGATCTGGCGGGGCCAGACACGGGCGAGGTCCTCGAGGCGGCGCTCGAAGAAGAGACGCCAAAGGGCCATGGCACCGTGCAGGAGGATGCAACCCTTGGCGAAGAAGGCCTGGAAGTCACGGTCTTTAACGAAGGAGACCATGAAGAGAAGTAACCCGATGGCAAAGAGGAGGAAGCCAGCGAAGGAGTCGGAGGTCTGGATTAGCAGCTGGTCGTGCGGTGTCGACCCCTGCAGCTTCCGCGCCGTCTCCTGCCCGTGCCCGACCACCGCGATCTCGTTCAAGTAGAACATCATCAGCGCGCCGCAGGTCGCCGCCATCGCCGACTGCAGCAAGCAGATCGAAGCGAATATCCCCGACGTCGATGAAGCCGCTCCGGCAGCCATTCTTTGCTTTTCCCCCCTTTCTCCCTTCCTTGAACCTACGACCTCCCACTCAAAGATCGACACTTTCCTACAACTACTGTGGCGAGCGCCGCAAAAGCGCCAATAGAGAATCGGAGACTGCGGAAGGAGGGATCAAGCTTGAGGAAGAAGAAGCGATTGCCGATAGCGGAGATCGATATCGATGGGGATTGGATAGGACTGGCGTAATAGGCATTCTTTTGGGGTCTGAGAGAATCTCCGTGTTTTGGTTTGATGGATTATAATTTATAAACATTTTCGTGTCGACCAGATCTCCTCGGCGACCTATCCTGATCATATACGGACAGTTGCAAATATAAAATATACGGATAGTTTTTATTTGTTCTTTGGATTCCAAAATTCTCCTTTATACTTTCAAAATATTATTTTTTATGTATTTTTATTTGTGCAAAAATAGGAGGAGGTTCTCGGATTTATCAAATCGCCGTTGCTTTTAAAAATAAAAAATAATAAAACGTTCCATTGTTCGAAAATACATTTAAATACATTAATTTTCAGCGTGATTATGATGGGTACGACCAGTTATTATATATTAGAGGGGTTACTCAGTTACTACTGTAACATTTAACAGTTAATCATAATTACTATGTGAAATTATATATTGTAAGTATATATTTTTGATGTGTTGTTAAATATATGGGACTATGGTACAGCGAAAAACGATTAGTTATCGTCTAAGCACCCACAATTTGATCCCTAGCTATTGTAAATTTTACAGGGATTTTTCATCTAAATGGGGCGCATAATCGTGAGATGTTGGACTTCTGAACCGTTCGCCGCGAGCACTTCCCGATTTACCATGGTGCCCCGATGCAAAACTTTCGTGAGACCGAGCTGGCCACCATAGATTCGACGTTACTCAACCTGATTAAACATTGATTTGTTGTTAAATAAGTTTAAGTAAGGTCAAAAATATGTGAGTCTAAGCTAGACACGATAAGTCTTGGCAGAAAATGCAAGCGAACGCGAATGATAGCACAGGAAGAGCCAATGGGCCCGATGCATCCAAGTTACGAGGAGTTATGGAGAGTACTCCAACGGAGCGAAAATGACATAAAAGATGTAAGTGAACGAGAAGTGTTCCGAAAAAAGTCGTCGGCGATGGCTAGGCACCGAAGCTTCGCCCCTAGGAAGGTTGCTGAGATGGGGAGGAACCTAAGGTCTGCGAAGTTAATACAAGCGTTAGGGGACACGTCGGTAGGGGTCTGGCGGAGTCCACTCCGACGCTCAAGTCAATATCCGCGGGGAAGGAAAAGTTGCGAAAAATAAAGAAGAGCTTGAGAGTCGAGAGAGCATATCCCCCCTACCAGATGGGTTAGACTACCTTTTATACTCATGGTGATGGGCTAGACGTGCCCCTTGGTTGGTGTCGCATCTGTCGTAGTTAAGTCACGTCCCCCCCTAGTTCGGTGATCATGAGATATCCTTTGAAAATGTCTGCGCCGTTATCCTCTTCGGCCCATTGCGAGATTCAAGGGTCGCGGGGACCCCTTCTGACGGGGGTGCTTATCCATACTTTGAGAGGGGGTCAGTATCTGAGGTCGGTTATTGTGGGGACTCCACCCCCCGAGGGGAGCTCGGGGTTTTCGCCTGCCCCAGCTTCCGAGGAGCTCTCGGGGCCCAACCTCTCAAGGTGCTCTCGAGAGAGATCTCCATCTGCCCTTCCCGAGTGCTCCGCCCTCGGGGGATTCCCGGGACCCGGGAAGGGGGGTTGTCTCCACCTACCGCTGGGGTATCGGGCAGCTTCTTCATCCTTTGTCCCGGCCAGGGCTCATTCAACCCTATCACAAGTTCCCCCCTTCAAGTCAGATCGAGGGAAGTGTGGCTGACTGATCGAATTAGTGCAAAGATGAATAAGCTGAGTTCTCACAAGCCTTCGCCTTCTAATCCTCAGTGTAGACCCGACCCCGGGCCGGGTCCAGCCCGGACCCGGGTCAACGGGACGGTTGGCCCGTTGACCCGGTTGGCCGGGCCGGTTGGCCCGTTGACCAGGTTGGCCGGGCCGAACCGGAACCGGCCCGGCAGGATGCCGGGCCGGTTCCGGTTCCAGGCCCCCGGAACCGTTGAACCAGCGGTTCACGTGAACCGGCGGTTAACCGCCGGTTCCAACTGCACTGAATCGCCAGTTCAGTGTCGTTGGGCAGTTTTTGATTTTTTTTTTTGACGGATGAGATCATTTGACCATTTTTTGATCAATGGCTATGATTTAGTGACCGTTATGATCCGAACTCTATAAATAGGGAGCTCATTTCATCATTTTCACTCACAAAACAACTTCTCTTCTCTCAATCTCTCATTCTCAACTCTCTAACTCTCAACTTCTCTCCGCGTTCTTCATCGACTATAATGGAAGGAGGTCACGGAGCTTCATCATCTCGATCTCGGAGGGGAAAAGAAATTGCATACGAGGATCCCAACCTTCAAATTCAATCTACCGATGATGAGACCGAGGCTCAGCCCCAACGCCCTCCGATCCCCAAAACGCAAGGAAGTACCGATGCGATTACTTCTAAGGTTCGGGATAATCCTCCTTTAAAATCGTCTATTTTCATTAAACATTTTGAGAAGGTCACACTTCCGTCGGGAGAAATGCATGCAAAATGTAAGCATTGTAATGCTTCCTACAAATTCCAAGCCGGCGGCGGCTATGGGTCGTTGAAACGACATGTAGAAACGAAGCACCCGACGGAATATGAGCTTGACCGCTCTCAAACACAATTATCTAGATTTTCTAGCGGTAGTAGTACTGATTCTGGTTTATTTTTATATTCAGATAATAAATTAAGAGAATCATTAGCTAAATTTGTTTCAGTAGAACATCTTTCTTTTAGTTTTGGAGCTAAATGCACATTTGAAGATTTGTGTAAAGAATCTCTTAATCCTGCTGCTAAACGTGTACCTAGGACTACACTAACTCGTACAATTAAAAAATTAGTAAAACAAGGAAAAAAGAATTTAATTGAAGAATTTAGTAAATTAAATAATAAAGTTTCTTTATGTTCCGATATTTGGAGTGATCATTGGCAAACTCATTCTTATATGGGTATAACATGCCATTGGATTGATAACTCTTGGATCCTTCAAAAGAGATTATTAGCTTATAGAGTTTTTGATGAATCACACACTGCTCATAATATTGCACAATTATTACACATAGTTTTAGAAGAATATGGATTGACTCATCAAATATTTTCAATATCATTAGACAATGCTAGTTCTAATACCGCTTCAATAGATGAATTAAAATTTATTTGTCAACCTGTCATTGGTGGTTTATTTTTTCATATTCGTTGTGTATGCCATATTTTAAACTTATGTGTTCAAGATGGATTAAAACTTTTACAAAATTATATTCAACCAATTAGAACCGCAATTTCATACTTATGGTCTCATCCATCTATGATGAAACAATGGGGTAGATTTTATAAAGCTAATGGAATGCGAACAAAAAAATTTTCACGTGATGTTCCAACACGTTGGAATTCAACATATCAATTATTACAAGATTCTTTTCAATATAAAGATTTATTATGTTTATTTTTTGCACAAAATAGTAATACTAATATATATTTATTTACACAACAATGGAATATTTGTAGTAGTATTTGTGAAATTTTAAAAGTTTTTAACGATGCAACTGAACAACTTTCTGGTGTTTATTATCCTACTGCTCATTTAATTTTAGTAAATTTTTGTAGTATAGTATTAATATTAAATGAACATGTAAATGATGAAGCTTTAACTTTATGTATAATAGCTATGAAAACTCAATGGGAAAAATATTTTTATTTAATTCCTGAAATTTATTTAATTGCATTTGCTTTAGATCCTAGATTTAAATTAGAAGTTTTACAAGAAATGTTAACTTTATATTATGACGCATTAATTCCTATTAAGGATTCTTCCTCTCCGGATCCAGCTAATATTGTATATAATATTAAAAATTATTTATATGATCTTTATAATCAATATTATGTTAAATATGGAACACAAACTAATATTTCTGAAACACAACAACCTACTACTACTAATTTAAAACTTACAAAAGCCCAACTTTTATTAAAAGAACGGACGAAACGTCCACGAGGATCCTCAAGTTCCACACAGGAACTTGAGAATTATTTTACGACTTCTTTTGATTTTAATGAAACAGATAGCGAAGACTTCGACATCTTGAAGTGGTGGTCACAGAAGGCTCAAAGCTTTCTCGTTCTCTCCGTGATCGTAAAAGAAATTTTAGCTTCTCCAGTGTCGACTATTGCTGTGGAGCAGACGTTCAGTGCCGGCGGCAACATATTAGATGAACACTCCCGACTCATTGGAAGCTCAAGCATTACTTGATGATTGGACCAGAGCCGAGAAGCGAATCCAAGAAATGCAACTTTCAGAAGACGAAGCCGAAGAATTTGATACCGAAGGAACAAATACAACGGGAACGGGAGGAAATGCAAGTGAGTGAGAAATGTAAAAATGTAAAAGGGTAAAAATGTAAAAGAACTACGTGGGCTTTGATTCCCCTATACCCTAAGGGGATACGTAGGCAACTTATATAAGTGCAAGTCCTTTTTTAATAAAATTTATTTTTTTTATTTTAATTTTTAATTTTTAATTTTTAATTTTTAATTTTTTTAATATAATAATCTTGAACCGTGCATCGGCGGTTCCGAACTGTGAACCGTAATCGTGAATCGGCGAACCGTGAATCGGACCGTGAACCGGCGGTTCCGAACCGTGAACCGTAACCGTCTTGGGCGGTTAAGGTTAAGGGTCGACCTCCCACGAACCTCGAACCGGCGGTTCCGAACCATCGAACTGTCGGTTCCGAACCGTGGTCGGGTCTACCTCAGTGGTTATGAATTGCATCATCTTCGACATGTGCTCCCAAAGATCCCCTTTTGTGCCTTCTTCCTTTTCCAACAAAGGTTGCTCCGATTCTCGAAGGCATATAATGACGTCTACCTCCATGTTATAAAGGTGTCTGGTCCCTTTCTCGAGGGTAACAGGGTCCTTGCGCGAAAGCCTTGCTGCCACGTGTTGTAACGGCCATCTCCACGAGATTTTATGGTCGTGTGCCGGTATGGCTGGCTGGCGACAATTGACTGCCTGAGCGAGGCGGTTTTTTGCTTTCCACGTGTCACTTCCCCATTGTGCCCAGGCAGGTGCCTACTGGGGTATAAGAGAGGAAAATGGCAGACGTTAGCCTCCACTTCCAATTCAGCGATCGGGCATACTTCATCTTCCTCCCTTATAAAGCTTCTGCTGCGTGTGAGTAGTTTGTCTCCTTCTTGTCTTTTCTCTTGTCTTCTTCCTTAGGAATTATGGAAAGCTACCGCGTGGAGTGGTATGAGTCCCTTTCCTCGAGAGTGAGGCCTGAAGCCTTACAGGCGACCACCGAGGCCTATGGCGTCTTGGCCGAGATGGCGATGGCCATCCCAAAAATAGGTCAGACACTCGTAGAACCCCCTACAGGCATGCTGACCTTTTTCTTAGGGCAGATGGAGTTAGGGCTCCGTTTCCCTATTCCTCCTTTTTTTCACGAACATAGCTTCCTATTTTGATATCCCCCTTCACCAGATGGCTCCCAATGCCTTGCTCAGATGGGAGAAGCATATATCATCTTCAAGCTTTTCGATCTTCCTCTGACCCCGCATCTCTTTCATTCTTTCTTCGTCCCGTTAGGGTCGAGAGGGGTCTTTAGTTTCGTAGCCCGTCCGGGCCATAGATTTTTAGGAGGATTTCCTTCCTTGCATAAGGGGTGGAAGGAGAAATTCTTCTTCATTCGTTTACTGTTACATCCCCGCCGGCTAGGGGCCAAGGGCCTCCGGCTGAACAGATTGATCAAGTGGTGGATCCCCTTCCCGAGGGTGACTCCTCTTCGAGAGCAGTCCGCCTTGAAAGGGTGAATGAGGCGTCCCCCCTTCCGTTACTGCTTCGGCCGCCCAGTCCTTCGGTCAGCAAAAGCGGCGGCCCCAAGGGCTTGGGCCCTTCATGGAAAAACCACATCCTGCATGTTCCTCTCCTCTTCCCTCGGTGCCCGATGAAGCGACACCATCATCCGAGGGAATCGTTCCTGCACCTGCCCCGCCGGTCTCTGCTCTGGAGACAGCCATCCCTGTGCTCCCCTCCAGCTCCCTCGACCAAGCCACTTCTCCTACGGGTAAGGAGATGTTGCATACTCAATACCGGATGAAACTGGATCGACTAAGGGAGAGGTTGGATGCAGCGTTGGAGGCCTCGATGCAATCTCCCCCCCCGGTGCAACTAAAGGAGACTCCGCCCGAGGGGGTTTTGTCGGAGGGGCCTTCTAGTTCCGAAGAGGACGCCTCCGACCCCTCCAACTTGCCACCCGAGGCTTCCGATGTCCAACGACTTCCTCCCCGACCGAGTCCACCGCCGCCTGAGGGGCGAGGCGACATCCCCGGCACCTTCGCAGGGGTAGTCATGCGAGCCTCAGCTGGACCACTCGCCAGTCTTTGGGAGACGCTCTTGAAGGTGCGAATTGCTTTTACTTTGGGTGTTCTTTTGTCCGTCTGATGACCTTTCGGTGCGTTGGCAGGCAGCCGAGGATTGCATAGTAATTGGCCGTGGCCCATATTCCGGGCCCCAAGTGGAGGCCTTGCTCCATCAAGCCTTGCGGGCGGAAGCGGCAGCTGATCAGGAGCACCAGTCAGGAGTGATGCAGGCAGGCGTCAGCAGAGCACTTCGTAAGAAGTCGAGCGCCTGCGAAAGCTCTTGTAGGACCAGGAGCAGGCTCTTCGGAATTCCCGGCATAGAGAACGCCTGGCTTTCGAGAAGGCTGTGTCAGCTACTGAGGGTCTTCTCCAGGTGATGCGGGAGAGAGATCAACTCCAGGAGAGAGAGAAGCAATTATCGGACCAAGTGGAGTCTGGTCTCCTGATGGCCACTGACTGCACCTCTGTCGTGGAGGATGACCTGATCCAGACTCGGTCAGATGAGCAGGCCACCTCAGAGAGACTCAGAGAGGCTCAGAGAGGCTCTGTCCGAGCAATCGGAGATGGTTGCCGAGTTGGCATGGCTAAGGCGTTCTTACGAAGCTGCCGAGGCCGAGCTCCTGACCCTTCGGGCGGCCAAAGCTTCTGATTCTAAGGAGGCCGAGATGGCCTTCAAAGTGAGGTTCCTGGAGTCGGAGGAGTTTCACGGCCATTATAGCCAGCCAAGTGATGGAACGCTTACAGCAGGGCTTCCATGGGGCCATCGATAAGCTGAAGAAGGAGCGGCTCCTGCCTTCTGACACTGACCCGAGATTGTAGATGCCTTCTGAGCTAAGTAAAGGTCTTCTTTCGAGGCCCTGAGCAGCCCGATGTTTGCCCGAGAGACAAGTTCGGTTGTACTGATTTTGACTTAGTGTAATCATTTTCCCTGCGCATGTGCTCTTGCAAGATGCGACTTCGTACTTAAGCAACCGTCGATTGTCTACGAGGTTGATTCTGGTGTTTGATAATTCTTTAAGTCAATTCTCCGTATCCCACATTTATGTCTGCGGCGGGTCTTCCCCAATCTTTCCTGCTGAAGTGCGCGGATGATTTTCGAACCGTCCTCTCCGTATTATCCGCGATCTCATTGATTAAACTCATTAAGAGTCGTGGGTTCCTAGGCGTAGCATGGGCGTGCCAGTCAAAATGACGCTTCGGTGCCTGTTGGCGTGATCGCATCCTCCCTATATTAACTTCCTGCATTAACTGCCCGGATAGGCAACCATCCCCATAAATAGGGGGAGGAGGGTGTAGCGTCTCCTCCATCTCTTCTGCCTGCCTGCTTCTTTCTTCCTCGTTGGTATCCTCCATGCCCAACCCTGGAGATACCATAGTGCTCTTGGCTGAGGGACCCCTAAGAGGTGTAAGCATCCGTATTGTGACCCTCACTGGGGAGCATGGTGGAGATGATGCCCGAGGTCTCTCAGAAGATTCCCGGGGATGTAGGGCTCCCGGGTTATCTGAGGAGTTTAGAAAAGACCTTATGTGGTCTGCCAGGGGGCATGGGGGAGATGATCATATCCTGCTGATCACCAAACCCCTGGTCGGCTTGTGGCGATGTACCCCACGCACCATCGGCTGCTCGTTTCCTCCAAGCTTCAGGCAGATGAAGGTGTCTATGGGGTACGTCGTCACCAAGAGGGGGAGGGCTGCAACCACTTTCTTTGCGTTGAGAATATTTCCACCTGGTTGTTGTTCCCCTCCCTTCTTAAGGCAATTCGTCTTTGCATTTTTTCTCGACCTGGGGAGAATCGCAGTTGTTGTGACCTGGAGTTGTGTCCTTCTGTGCTCCGAAGGGAAATTGCAGTGGCTCCTCCCCCCCCCCCCCCCCCCCCCCCCCCTTCCTCTTTTTTCTGCCTCTTGAATATTAGACTTATCCTCGACTTTGCGGAGAAGAGAGGGGGTGTTCTAATGGGGTCGAGCTGATCATGTGTTACTTCAGGCATCCATCTTCGTCCCTGACTACCCGGAGGGAGTACCCAAGCAACTCATGTGTTACTTCAGGCATCCATCTTCGTCCCGGACTACTCGGAGGGAGTACCCAAGCAACTCATGTGTTACCTCAGGCATCCATCTTCGTCAGCTATCCGAAAACGACTTCGAGCCCCGGGACTATATAAAAAAGGTGGAAGTGGCACGGAGAAAACCTGTACAGAAGGACGCTATCATATACTCGGCGTGTGTCTTAGTAACTTCCCGAGATGTATATCTTCATGTATCTCTTCATGCCGATAAAATAAATGATTCTTTCTAGTACCTTTTATGTGTGTATAACTGTCCTGTGTCGATATTTTAATACTTTTGCCAGTTCTCCCGTAGTTGGGTATGCCATATTGTCTATGCTTCTAGACTGGTTAAGTCTCCCGTGTGGCAAAGTAGTGGAATTTGGGGTTACTTGGTCGGACGCATATGTCTCAGACCAAGCCTAAATACCCCGGGTGTCGGTTGTGTCGTAGGGTATTAGGGTTTTGGATACTTGGTCGGGTGCGTATGTCCCGGACCAAGCCTAAGTACCCGGGGTGTTGTATGTACCGCAGGATATTAGGGTTTTGGATACTTGGTAGGGCGCGTATATCCCGGACCAAGCCTAAGTACCCTGGGCGTTGTTTATACTGTAAGGCATTAGGGTTTTGGATACTTGGTCGGACGCGTATGTCCCGGACCAAGCCTAAGTACCCTGGGCGTTGTTTGTACCGCAGGGCATTAGGGATTTGGATACTTGGTCGGGCGCGTATGTCCCGGACCAAGCCTAAGTACCCCGGGCGTTGTCTATATTGCAGGGCATTAGGGTTTTGGATACTTGGTCGGGCGTGTATGTCCCGAACCAAGCCTATGTACCCCGGGCGTTGTCTGTACCACAGGACATTAGGGTTTTGGATACTTGGCTGGGCGCGTATGTCCCGAACCAAGCCTATGTACCCCGGTCGTTGTCTGTACCGCAGGGCATTAGAGTTTTGGATACTTGGCCGAGCGCGTATGTCCCGGACTAAGCCTAAGTACCCCAGGCGTTGTCTGTACCGCAGGGCTTTAGGGTTTTGGATACTTGGTCGGGCGCGTATGTCCCGAACCAAGCCTAAGTACCCCGGGCATTGTGTGTACCACAGGGCATTAGGGTTTTTTTTTAATTCCTTAGTAGCCCATAGTCATTTTGGAAGAAGCAACTCCTTTTATTACACAATTTTGCTGCGAGAGCACAAACAGACACAGATAGATGTTCTGAATAAATTATAAATCTTACCAAGGCCGGAAGGATCCGAGACCATAGCCAGCCCGAGACCCCTTGAGTTTTTTATCTTTCTTTATCAGCTATTCCTCCAGGCCTCGTGGGTTCTTCCGCGATTCTGACCTGACCTCTCCGCTATAGCACCGCCGAGACGCTAGCTGATCCCCTCGGACTTTCACCACCCAATCGCCCACCGGGAACTTGATGTTGAGGCAATCGGCCCTTGAATGATTGGAAGATCATGATTTTGATGAGTGGGCGAATAGGTTTAAAGTTAGAGTGTTATGTTGTATTTGATTTGTGTGATTGAGTTTGCAAGACTTGGAAAATCACACTTGGTGGACCTATCCGAGGGACGAGAGCCGAGGGAGGAGAACTCCAAGGGCAAGCCGGGAAGTGGACTTCAAAGGGCACACGTGAAGGGTGGCATGNAAAATTCTTTATTTTATTTTTCATACTCCCCCTAAAACCCTGAATACTTGTGTTATAAAATACTTAAAATACTTAACTTTGACCTTTCCTCCCCCTTTGACATATATCAAAAGCATACATGGGTTAGCAAGGTTTCTAATGGGGAGTTTTGAGTTCTACCAAAAATAAGTTTTTGACAAAGTATTTTTAAAAAAGAGCAAAAGTATTTGTATCCATAGACACTTTTGAAAAGCAAGCTTAAACTTTGTTAAAACTTTTTTTTTGTTTTTTTTTTTTAAGACAAATTTTGATTACTAAGGAAAATTTTATTTAGAAAAACATGCACTAAAAATAACTTTGAACCACTTAGAAATGCTTAAAATTTTGAAATAGCTTAAAAATAAAATTCCCTTTCTCTCCCCTTAATGTAAAACTCTTCTCCTTATGTTTTAGACCATTTTTAAGTCTAATATAAAAATATTTTGAGAGAAGTTTTAAGGAGAGCGTTTGTGTATCAGAGCCTATGAGTTTTGAAAGCATAAAAATACTTAGTATAATTCTTGAAAGTATAGCAAAAAGTTTTAAATTGCACCAACAAAACTTTATTTGGAAAAGTATTGAAAAGATATTTTATATTTGTAGGCCAATCTTTTAGAAAATTCACGCACTTAGAACAATATTACCTTGAAAAATATTTATACTTTTGAAAACATTATAGCAGTACTTTTTGACAGATATTATGTATTTTTGAAGATATAAGTGCTTTTGAATCTTCAAAAGTACTTTTGAAATAAATGTTATGCATTTTTGAAAAATCTAAGTACTTTTGAAATAAATTAAGATTTGAAACACATAAGTACTTTTTTTTAAAAAAAAAAGTATTTAGACTTTGAAAGATATAAGTAATTTTGAAGAGACTTAGACTTTGAAAAGTATAAGTAATTTTGAAAAGACTTAGACTTTGAAAAGTATAAGTAATTTTTGAAAAGAATTAGACTTTTGAAAAATATAAGTAATTTTTGAAAAGAATTATGCATTTTGAACACAAAATATTTTACTTGACTAGGTTTCTTTTCCAGTCTGACACAATCCTAGGAAACCTTTGACTACAAGGACATTTTCCTAAAGTGTCCTGGAAAATTTTCTCCAACCCAAGTAAATATTATAAAATTAATTTCATAAGCCACAAGAATTTTGTAAAATAATAGTATTTTGACAGAAAAATTATTTAAGTTTTCAAAAGGATTTTGAACTTGCAGTGCATGAAAACATATAATTTTGAAAATGTTCAATAATTCTTTTAATTTCATCTCCCCCTAAACTTGACCCAGTCCTAGGAAGCTTGTTGACTACAAGTGATCTTCCTCTGAGTTTTAGGGTTTGATTTAAATTATAAGAATTATCTAATAACTTCAAAACAAATAATTACCAAAAAAAATTTTCAGAAATTCTTCTTTTGAATCAAACTCCCCCTAAATTTGACACATCCTAGGAGTCCTAGTAGATCATGAAGTGGACCTTCCTCTGTGTCTTTAGGGTTTATTAAAAACAAAAGAATAATTTTGAATAATCTTCTGAGTATGAAACTTTCAAGGAGATAAATTTTTGACACCTCAATTTGAAGTAATAATAATAACATAGTTTTTGAAAAGAAATATTTTGAAATGATAATAATTTTTCAAAGAGATAGTAATATACCAAGAATTTTGAGTAATTTTTGAAGGCCTTATTCTGAAATGATACTAAATTCTAGAGCATCAGGTTTTGAGAATAAATCTAAAAAGAACTCCCCTTGTATTCGACTTGTCTTAACTTTATTTAAGTGCTTGAAGGGTCTTTAGCATTAACTAGGTTTGACCATGTTTGACTCAGTTGACTAAGGTTTAACCATGTTAATCATGGTTTGACTATGTTGAAATTATTCTCTGAATGAAAACACAACATAAAAGAAATTTTAATTTGAACTTAATATTCCTGTCTCACCCAATCTAGGGTTTTCAAACAGTTAGCCTTAAAAGTTCTTGTGAGACAGGTTTGAAGGTAAAAATAATTTTGAAAAAATGTTTAACTTTGAAAAAGAATAAAAAACATGTTTATTTTTGAAAAAGTATAATTGACTTCGAAGACAGATTTGAATTTGAAAAAGAGTGATTTTGAAAAAGAATTTTTGAAAACAGGTTTGAATCTATAATTATTTGAAATTTGTGTTAGATTCGAAT
Source organism: Boesenbergia rotunda (assembly GCA_024364735.1). Classification (NCBI taxonomy): domain Eukaryota; kingdom Viridiplantae; phylum Streptophyta; class Magnoliopsida; order Zingiberales; family Zingiberaceae; genus Boesenbergia; species Boesenbergia rotunda. The sequence goes on along the minus strand of JAGFNQ010007061.1, from coordinate 38,943 downwards.
TTGACATAAGATAATTTGAATTTGAATTTCAGAAATCGGCTTCCAGGTCTTGGCGAGGCACTAGGTCTTCTTTGGCCGTAGCCTTATGGGATCATCCACCCTTTCCTTGACAAAACCTTTTAATGAAATTTCATTTTTAAATTAAATTAGGTCATTTTCTGGTCCAACTAGCTTGGGGCTTGGATTGGTAGCTTCGGCTGGTTTCACCAGTCTAAAGAGACCAAGTAGACTTGATCTTATTAGAGTTGGTTTCCCCAACGTACTATCATCTCACCTCCTCCCAATACTATGTTGTCAAATTTCAACTAATTGGTTAAGTCCTTAAAGTATCTAGTCCTATGAGTAGCCAAGACAAAACTTCAGATAATGACATAGTGAGGAGAAATTTCTGGATTTTCTAAGTTTGCAAAATTATTAATCAGTTTTTCTTGTATATCAATTTTAATTTTCAAAGTCTCATTTTCTTGTCTTAACATTTTGAATTTTGACTTTGCTAATATACATGTGTTTGTCAAGTTATCTAAGCATGCATCCATATCTAAATTTGACCAAGGGAGATTAATTAAACTATCAATATTCAAGGTAAAGAGTTGATTTGGATGTAAATTACAGTTACCCATCTTGGTTGGTTGCCCTGGATCTTTGTAACTCTTATCTGTGCATTCCTCTTTGTAATGCCCAAACTCCTGACACTTGAAGCATTGAATGCGACTCTTGTTCTTTCGTGCTTTTGGAGCTCGTTTCTTTGTTGCCGTCGGTGGTATCGTTTGAATCTTACGAGTAGGACACTTAGTTTGGTAGTGCCCTCTCTCCCTGCATATGTAACAAATTATATGATTTTTAAAATTCAAATTTGTAATTTTACCTTTTGATTCCTTATTAGGAATCTCCCCCTTAATTGTTGCTGTCTCGGATCTAAATTCATCTTCTGATTCCGTGTCTGAGTCGGACTTGGGTACAGGTTGAAGCTCCTTCTTTGGTGGTTCTCTTGGAGTTTTCCCTGCAAAAGTTATACCTTCCTCGACCATTGTAGTATCAGCTTGATTATTTAATTCTAATTTAGAAAAGAATTTGAAATTGGTTACCATCTCAGTCAGTTCGTCGTCTGATTCTGCTGGTTCGATTTCGACTCTGGGTTCAGGTTCAGACTCTGACTCGGCTATCTGTGCTTGGACCGAGAGTGCGAGATAACTTACCTGATCTTCTTCTTCATCTGAGATTTCTTGATGAAGATTGATCAATTTCTCCCAAATTTCTCTAGCACATCCAAATGAACCGACTAGCTTGAGTTGTTCGTTGGTTAGACCGCATTGAAGAATTGCAGTTGCTCTTACATCAGTCTCAATTTGGTTGAGGGTTGGTTCATCCAGTTTGTCCCATGCAATTGATAGTCCATCTTCTGTAGGGAGGTGGAACCCTGTTTGAATGATCATCCATATGTCCATATGGGTCTTCAGATGGAACTCCATTTGACTTCTCCAAGAATTAAAGTTTTCACCGGAGAAGAGAGGTGGACGAACGCTGTTCCATTCTTGATTGGCCATTTAAAAACCCTTGCACACAACAGAATTAACCGAAATGTACCAAGACTTGGTCTTGGATTAGTAGTGCGGGATGAATAAATAAAAAAATTTCAAGGGGTGTTGCACCAACCTTGAAAATTTTAACGAAAATATTTAACGAAGAAAAAAATTGAGAAAGAGTATGAAAGAAATCCGAAAAATTTTCAAACTGGTGGTTGCACCAAGTTTGAATTCCCCGCTCTGATACCACTTGTTGGATCGAGAAAGACCGATAGAGGGGGGGGGGGGTGAATATTGGAAAATGTTCGGATTTAAAAGAAAGAGTAAGTGCGCGGCGGAATAAAATCAAACAACGCAAACACCAAGGTTTTACTTGGTTCGGAGCCTGGGTCGATTCCTACTCCAAGGCCCACGGTCGTTGACCGTTTACTTTGGGCAATTCTATAGTGCGCAAAACGGTTACAGAGTGAGATTACAAAATTACTGTAAATAGAAATATACACTTTGTTTTACCAACTCCCGGTGTAGATCGAGTTTCGGTGCAGTGGGAGGTTGACGACGCTTCGTTCTTGAGTCGGGAAGTTTCCGGAGCAGAGCGCGGTCGTCAGAGCGTTTGGATGCGTTGAATGAAAGCAGTGTGTTGAAGAGAAGGGTCTAGGGCCCTTTTTATAGTGCCTGGGGGCACCCTGGTCGACGGGGGCGCCCCCCCACGTGGCAGCAGATCCACACAAGGCGCAGTCAACGACTTATCCCTTGAACCTCGGGATAAGGTCTTGACGGGGGCGCCCTGGACGCTGGGGGCGCCCTGGTTGACTCGGCCAACTCTTATCCGCAGCGCTGAAGTCTCCTGCGTAAGAGTGGCTGGGGGCGCCCTGGGCGCTGGGGGCGCCCGGGACAGCGGGGGCGCCCTGGGTGCGTAGTGCAGACGCGGCAGCAGCTTAACTCTTCAGTTGGTTTGCCATGGGGGCGCCCGGGACAGCGGGGGCGCCCTCAGAATGTACTGTCGAGGTTCATTTGCTTTCTTTGTGTTTTGTGTTCACCTTGGGGGCGCCCGGGACACTCCGGGCGCCCTGGTCAGCAGTTGCCTCTTTCCTTTGAGGCATTCTGAGCTGCAGACACACGTTCCTTCGGTCCTGCTTCCAGGGTTAGTCCAAAACACAATAAAACAAATATTTAATTTAATTTATACAGCCTCAGCTGTCTTGGTTCTGACTTTGGTCTCCAAAATGGAGCCCTAGGTCGAACCGACGCCTAATGTTCCCTCAAGGGGAACGCATCCTCACCTACTCCTCTCGGGAGAATTTACCTGGTGCCAACCGGATCCTCCAGTTGGACTTTTGCCCGGCAGCCCTTCGCCAGGTCTTGGTTTTCGCCTAGCAGCCCTTCGCCAGGACTTGGTTTTCGCCTAGCAGCCCTTCGCCAGGACTTGGTTTTCGCCTAGCGGCCCTTCGCCAGGACTTGGTTTCCTGACAGCCCATCGTCAGGTGCCTAGCAGCCCTTCGCTAGGACTTTGTTTTCGCCCAGCAACCCTTCGCCAGGACTTGGTTTCCTGACAGCCCATCGTCAGGTGCCTAGCAGCCCTTCGCTAGGACTTTGTTTCCTGCACTCTCAAGAAGCATTGTTAGATACCAAACAACCCTTAACTTTGAATCCTTTGCCAATATCAAAACAAGGTTCGATCTGGTGCTTCCTGCACCAACAAAAACAAGCACCTAGGGCATGTTATGAATGACTATCAACTTACTTAACTTCTAAAGAATTTAAACAAGGACAAATCGACTCGACTTTATTTATTAAAACCCTAGGAAAAGATATATTTATTGCCCAAATTTACGTAGATGATATAATTTTTGGGTCCACCAACTCAAACTTTCTGAAAGAATTTGTTAAAATAATGGAAAACGAATTTGAAATGAACCTAGTTGGTGAACTTAACTTTTTCCTAGGCTTACAAATCAAACAAACTAGGGATGGAAACTATGTCCATCAATTCAAATATGCTAAAGAGTTAATAAAGAAATTTAAAATGGATAACTCTAAAAGCATAAGTACCCCCATGGACACTAATGTAAAAATAGATAGTGACCCTGATGGTAAGCCGGTAGACCTTAAACTCTATAGGAGTATGATAGGTAGCCTACTGTACCTTACAGCCAGTAGACCTGATATTCTTTTTGCTGTAGGGATGTGTGCTAGATACCAAACCTGTGCTAAGGAAACGCACTTAGCAGCCCTAAAAAGAATACTAAGATATGTTAAGGGCACCCTAAATGTAGGGATTTGGTATCCTAGAACCTCAACCTTCAATTTTCAGGCTACTCAGATTCTGACTATGCTGGCTGTAAATTAGATAGAAAGAGCACAAGTGGGAGCTGCCAACTGTTAGGACAAAGTCTAGTTAGTTGGTGCAGCAGAAAACAACACTGTGTAGCTCTATCCACAACTGAAGCGGAGTATGTGGCCTTAAGAGAGTGTGTAGCTCAACTTTTATGGATGATGCACACTCTTAAGGACTTCCAGCTCAACTACACCCAAACTCAAGTATTTATTGACAATATAAATTCAATTAATTTAACTAAAAACCCAATACAACATTCCAGAACCAAACACATAGAAGTCAAACATCACTTTGTAAGAGACCATGTAGCTATGGGTGAAATAGTACTTAAGTATATTGACTCTAAATCTAACTTAGTTGACATATTCACAAAACCTTTACCTGAATCTGAGTTCAGTTCACTAAGAAGGCAGTTAGGATTGTGCTCTGTAGAATAGATTAACTCTACACTTGTTTTTTTTGCTTTATTTAATTTAAAAATCGGTTTCAAAAAGAATTTTGAAAAACTGTTTTTACTTAATTTTTTAAATCAGTTTTTAAAATCTTTTCCAACTTAGTTTTTTTTAAAAAAAACTATCCCCTTCAAAACTAGGGCTTTTTCGCAAATGGACTTAGCCTAGGCCCTAACCCTAGAACTGCATGCACCTATAGATTTAGAAGCCAGCATCTCACAAGCACCTTAAGATACTTTTGATTGATAACCTAGAAAGGGTTGAGATGCTTAGGTCTTTGCCTTAATTCAAGATGCTTTAAGTCAGTGCATCTGCAGTAATTGGGGCACTAAATACAACTTATATAGCAATCAAGTCAAGTGTCAAGCTTAGAAAATCTAACTTGAACAGAAACACTTAACTTGACTAACCCTAGCAAAAGCTACTATTTATAACAGTTAGTAAGTAGCTAAATGGGTTAAACAGGTCCCTACATGAAAAAATCAACTGATTTAGTCCAAGTCCTGGGTCAGTACAGCAAAGTCATGCAAGTATTTTTCTTTATAAAATTTATTTCCGTTCTGAAATTTACTTTCTGCTATAATTATCTGGTTTTTTTTTATATATGGCAAAGGGGGAGAGATAGAAAGGAGAGAGTTTAAATTTTCAAATTTTTTTTAATACTCTATCCTTTATTCAAAAAGTACTAAGTTTTTCAAAATACTCATGCCTTTTCAAAACTGTATTAAGTACTTAAACTTTTTCAAAACTTCATTCAAAGCTCTGATACCAAGATAGGAAAGGAGAGAGCTTAAGTTTATTCAAAGCTTTATACTTAAGGTTTTCAGAACTTAAGACTTAAGCTTTTTGAAAACTTTATTAAGTACTTAAGCTTTTCAAATTTCAAAACTTTCCAAGTATTAAGCTTTTCAAATTTCAAAAATTATCTAAGTACTTGAGCTTTTCAAATTTCAAAAATTATCTAAGTACTTAAGCTTTTCGAATTTTCTAAGTACTCAAAACATTTCAAAAACTTTCCAAGTACTTAAGCTCTTTAAAAATTCAAGTTTTTTTGGTACTTAAGTTAAAACTTGCAAAAACCTTTTGAGTACTTTAAAAACTTAAGACTTCAATTTTTTTTAAAAAGTACTCTAAATGCTTTCAACTCTTCTATGTACTTTTAAAACCTCAAGTTATCAAAAGATTTCTAAAGTACCTAAACTTAAGTTTGCAAAGTGCAAAATCATACTAAGTAAAGTTTTTTTTGGAACCCCACGAATTTTTGAAAAATCTAGGGGGAGAATCCTTCCAGGGGGAGGAACAAAACTTAGTGTTTTTACATACTTTGATTAAACTTAACTTTTTGAACTAGGGTTGCCATAAATCAAAAAGGGGGAGATTGTTGGTGCAGAAAGCACCACAGTCAAACCTGTGTTTTGATCATGGCAACAGGGTTCAAAAGTTAAGTCTTACTTGTTGTCTAACAAGTTACTCTAGTGTGCAGGCTAAAAAGTCCTAGCGAAGGACTGCTAGGCACTGGCGAAGGAATGCCAGAGCAAAAAGCCCTAGTGAAGGAATACTAGGTACTGGCGAAGGAATGCCAGAGCAAAAAGCCCTAGTGAAGGAATACTAGGCACTGGCGAAGGAATGCCAGGGACTAAAAAGCCCTAGCGAAGGACTGCTAGGCAACGGGTGAAGGACAGCTAGGCATCCAAGACCTGGCAAAGGACCGTCAGGCAAAAGTCCAACCAGAGGAACGGTTGGCATCAGGTACACTCTCCCGAGAGGAGTAGGTGAGGACGCGTTCCCCGTCGAGGGAACAGTAGGCGTCGGTTCGACCTAGGGTTCCATTTTGGAGACCTAAAGTCAGAACCAAGACAGCTAAGGCTGTATAAACTAACAATTTATTGTTTCATTGTGTTTTGGACTAACCCTGGATGCAGGACCGAAGGAACGAGTGTTTGCAGCTCAGAGAGCCTCAAAGGAATTAGGCAATAGCTGACCAGGGTGCCCGGAGTGTCCCGGGCGCCCCCAAGGTAAACACAAAACACAACAAAGCAAAGACAGCTTCGACAGTACAACTCCCGGGCACCCCCGTGCTCCCGGGCGCCCCCGCTGCTCTCGGGCACCACCTGCGCTGCGGGCGCCCCCAGGGCCAGCTACCGAACCACACCCTCGCGAAGCCAGAAGATAGAAGTTTGACCCGGTCAATCCGGGCGCCCTGAGCGCTCTGGGCGCCCCGGTCAAACCTGATCCCGAAGGTAAAGGGATCAGACGCTGACCGAGACATTGACGGATCAAATGCCACGTGGGTGGCGCCCCCGACGTCCCGGGCGCCCCCAGGCCCTATATAAAGGGCCCTCGACCCCAAGCTTCGTACAACACTTCCAATCAACGCTTCTACGCTCTTCTGCTCTCGCACTTCGCCCCGGAATCCTTCCAACTTGAGCCGACGACGTCCTGCCGCTCCGAAAAAGTCGATCTACCTTGGACGTCAGTAAAAGAGCTATTTAAGTTTACTGTACTAAATTCTGTAATAATCTTTTTGTAAACTATTTGCGCCTCATATAGAATTGCCCAAAGTAAACGGTCAACGACCGTGGGCCTTGGAGTAGGAGTCGACCCAGGCTCCGAACCAAGTAAAATCGACCGTGTCTCTGTGTGATTTTGTTTTTATTAATTTCCGCTGCGTACTTTCTCTAAGTGTTTCCGAAAAATGATTTCCGATATTCACCCCCCCCCCCTCTATCGGTTTTCTCGATCCAACAGTCATGTTGTCTAACTAGACATTGACTTGGTTGAAAATCAATTGTGTAACCCGTGTCACACAATTGACTGACACTTAGGAGATTAAATGTCATCCCCTTGACTAGAAGGACATTTGAGATTCTAAGACATTCGGATATTTGAATGTCTCATATTCCTATGACCTTAAGACTACCATTGTTACTAAATGAAACATTATCTCTACTTTTCTTTTGAAGTGTGGTAAATAATGATCTATCCCCGGTCATGTGTTTGGAGCACCCACTATCAATGAACCAAGTTGATAGATGCTCCCCCTCAATCATAACCTACACAATTCGAAAAATGGAAGATTTAGGTACCCAAACCTTGGGACCTAAAGCACCTACTAAACAAGTCTTAGGCACCCATGCCTTGACAACTTTCTTTTGAACTATGGGTGTCTTAGATTGTCTCATATCAGTCCTAGACATCAATGACACAAATGAAGGTTACTTGGGTTGGTAACCAATACCGGCCCTATTGTAGACTGCCCTTTGGGCATTCAAGATCATGTCTAGGGTCTTTGAGCTTGTTGAGAACTTCTCAAGAATATTCTTGAGTCTCTCAACTTCACTCTTCAATGATTTCGTTTTCTACCTCTAGCAATTCATCATGCAAATCATCAACATCCTCAACCCTAGAGGATTTCAAATGTTCAATCTCAATTTTCAATGATTTAATTTCATCCTCTAACATTTCAACATGCAAATCATCTATGTTATCATCCCTAGATGACTTCAATTGTTCAATTTCTAATTGCAATGATTTAACCCTATTCTTTGACTTTTTCAACATATTCGTTAAACATACAATAGCTCTATAACATTTTTCTAGTTCGAGAGAGGTTACCTCTTCATCATCCGAAGATGATGAAGTCGTGTTTGAGGAGTTGGAGGATTCATCACTGCTTTCTTGATCTTCTCCAAGAGCCATGAGTGCCACGTGCCGTGTACTCTTCTCCTCGTTTTCTTCATCGGATGAACTTGAGGAGGATTCATCCCAAGTGGCCTTCAAGGCCTTCTTCTTCTTCTTTAATTTCTCCACTTTCTTTTTGGATTTCTCCTCCTTCTTCTTTAGCTTTGGGCATTCACTCTTGAAGTGCCCTTTCCTACCACACTCAAAACAAGAAACGTTAGTCTTATCAACTTTGACTTCACTAGAGTTACCTTTACCCTTGAAGCGTCGACCCCTTCTCATCATCTTTCTCACAAAATTTGCCATCTCGGAGGAAGAAGACCCACTGCCATCTTCCTCGGAATCGGACTCGGATTCGGAAGAGGATGAAGATAAAGAGACTTCCTTCTCCTTCTTCTTCTTGTTAGATCGTTCCCCTGCAACTAAGGCAATCCCCTTCTCCTTGGGGCCTTTGTTAGCCATTTCATGCAATTCCATTTCACAAAATAGATCATCTAGTTTAACAATTGATAAATCCTTGGAAACTTTGTAGGCATCCACCATGGATGACCACAAAGCATTCCTTGGAAATGCTTTTAGCACATACCTCACAAGGTTGCGGTTCTCGACCTTTTCATCAATAGAATTAAGCCCATTGAGGACTTCCTTGAATCGGCTATGTAACTCACTTATGGTTTCATTCTCCTTCATGGAGAGATTTTGAAGTTGGTTGAGGAACAAGTCCCTCTTGGCGATTCTTGAATCTCTGGTGCCCTCGTGGAGTTCGATGAGCTTGTTCCATAAGTCTTTTGCACTTGTGAAAGGACCAACCTTGATGAGTTGGTCTTTGTTCATGCCGCATTGTAGGGTGACAACCGCCTTTGCGTCGGCTTCATTCTTTCGAGTTTGTTCAGCTGTCCACCGCCAAGACTCAAGTTCTTTGCCTTCATCATCCTTTGGAGGGGTAAAACCCTCCTTCACCGCGAACCAAGTATTGATGTCCATCTTCAAGTAATACTCCATCTTCGATTTCCAATATTGGAAATCTGCGCCATCGAAGAAGGGAGATCGGGTGGTGGAAAAACCTTCTCTTAAAGCCATGGATGATAGCTCTCGGTTGTTAATCCGCTTGTATAGAGCCCCAAGCTCTGATACCACTTGTTGGAACTCGGATGGCTAGAGAGGGGGGGGGTGAATATAGCCAAACACTTGTTCTTGGTCACTTATCGATTTCCTGCACTCAAACTTTTAGTAGCACAACGGAAGTAGTAAAAACAATATGCAGAAAACTTAAACCCTAAACTATGAGCAAACACAAGAACGCTAACAAGAAGATTTACAAGGTTCGGGGATAACTTGCCCCTACTCCTTGGCGTGCCCTTAAGGTGGGCGATCCCTTGATCGTTGGCAGATCAAGCCCCGGAAGATCCGGATAGAAAGCAACCTCCTTCTCGGTGGAGTAACCACTCCACAGCGTTTCAATCAAAGATATAGTTTTAAGCACAATGAAACACAAGAAAGATCTTACTTAGCACTTAGCACAGACAAGAACACAGCAAGCTTCTTCCGAGCTCCACCCAGCGACGATCTCACGCAAGAATCCCTTTCCTCGTGTCTTCTCGCTGTTGGACTCAAAGTCTCTTGTTCCTTCCTCCAAGTGCTCAAGCAAGGGATGGTTGCTTCACAGATTGCAGTTGCTTGCTCAAGATGATGGAACTTTAGAACGCACAAGCAAAGTGTGGAGAACACAATCGCGCAGCAAGAACTCAAGCTAGAAGTTGCTTCAACGAACTCTACTCTGCTCTTCTCCTCTACGCCCTTTTGTTTCTCCACTGAGCACTAGGTGACACCATCTCACTGCAGCCTCTAGCTGCTCACCTGCAACCACCAGCCACCACTGAGCTCTTTTGGATTCCCTGAGCTTCCCTCAGACTAGCCCCAGTTAGCAGCTCCAGCCAGCGCCAGCGTCCGTTGCAACCTGAGATGGAAAACGGACAAACCTGCTCCAAGAAAAGGCCTCCATTGACTCTCCTTGAGTGTTTGAATCCTTCCCTGTCACCTGCAGCTTAATCAAAGCATTAGCACAACATATCACTCAGTAAATCAAGTATCAGAGATCAAATGCAGAGAATCAGATACGGTCAGACGCGATCAGAGCATTTGACAGTGCAATTTGAATTAAAGTGATCGGTCACCAGACCGATCCAGGGCTCGTGGGTCGGTCACCAGACTGATCCACCGCATGCTGGGACTCGCCAGCTCTCGCGGCGACACAAGCCTGATCGGTCACCAGACCGATCAAAGTGAAACCTGATCGGTCACCAGACCGATCAGGTAGCTCCCTGTCCGATCAGGCTCAAGCCTGATCGGTCCACGTCTGAGTGAACATTAACTGCGGAAATCAAATCCTAAGTCGTGGATCGGTCACCAGACCGTTCAGGAGCTGATCAGCAGGGGAACTCAACTCACTGAGTGCTCCCTGATCGGTCACCAGACCGATCAGAAGCAAGGCAGTGAGGAAGCTGCCTGCTCCCTGATCGGTCACCGGACCGATCAGGAGCCAAGTAACAAGGCAATGGCCTGCTCCCTGATCGGTCACCGGACCGATCAGGAGCCACACAGTAGGTTCCCAACCTCACTGTGCGCTCCCTGATCGGTCACCAGACCGATCAGTCATCGTTAGATCGGTCACCAGATTGATCCACGAAGGAGCAGCGTGCCAACATCCCTGATCGGTCACCAGACTGATCCATGGACTCAAACCTAGCCCTCCAAGCTAGGGTTTCATCCAACCTAGCCCTCCAAGCTAGGACTTTTTCACCTAACCCTCCAAGATGGAAATTTTCACCTAACCCTCCAAGTTAGGAATTTTCACCTAGCCCTCCAAGCTAGGACTTTTCACCTAACTCTTCCGAATTAGGACTTTTCCAAACCTAGTCCTCCAAGCTAGGACCTGACCCTCCAAGCCAGGACTTTTTCACCTAACCCTCCAAGTTGGGACTTTTCACATATCCGTTCAAGTTAGGACTTTTCACCTAGCCCTTCAAGCTAGGAATTTTCACCCAACCCTTCCGAATTAGGACTTTTCAACACCTAGCCCTCCAAGCTAGGATTTTTCACACCTAACCCTCCAGGTTAGGATTTTCCAACACCTAGCCCTTCAAGCTATGATTTTCCATACCATGCCTAATCCCCATCAGGACTTAATCATAATCATAATCATCAACCTAAACTAAAATCGATGTCAACACTAAAACAATAATCAGGGTCAGACTGCATAAACATTGCACCCTCGGGTTTTTCTGGGAATCCGATTTAACTTCCCCATTGTAACATCGCCGAGTCACCAGTTGGTCCCCTTTGGCTTCAGCCACTCGGTCACCTACAGGGAATTTTATCTTCTTGTGGTAGACAAAGACCACCCCTGGAAGACACTGAGCGTCGGGCGACCCAAGATGGCATTGTAGGATGAGGGAGTGCCCATGATCAAGAATGGTGTCCACCTGGTCCTCTCGAGCACGTCGCTACCCAATAATAGCGATAGGGTGATTTTCCCTATCGGCTGTACTCGATACCCGGTGAAGCCGAACAGCGGGGTTGAGACCGGAAGTAGTTCTTCCTCGTTGATATGCATCTAATCCAGAGCCGTCTTGTACAGGATGTTCACGGAACTTCCTGTATCCATGAAGATGCGCTTTACCTCATAGTTGGCGATGCGGACAAGGATTACCAAGGCGTCTTCATAGGGGGTTTCTACCTCCTCCAAGTCTTCGGGGCCGAACGAGATTGTAGGGTCGTGATCCTGGCTCCGACTCGTCCCAATTGCATAATTCTTCAGATGCCGAGTGTTGGACTTCCTTGCCCGATGGGAATCTCCTCCGGTGGGTCCTCCGGAGATTACTCCCACATGTCCCGAGGGTGGGCCGCGTGCAAGGGCCTTGCCCTTCTTGGGGTCTCTTTCCAAAAAGGGGGACCTGCGGGGTGCAGGCCCCCGACTTCTTCCCCTTGACCGTGAACGAGACCAATGTCGGGTCTCGCTCTCCATCAGCCAGCATTGTTGGGGAGAAGAGCTTCGCTGAGGGGAATTCTGGCGATACCCCGTCTTCTTCCACTTCCTCCAAGGTTTGGTGTCTGCCTCCTCGCCCAATTTCTTCTTCAAGGCATGACACTCCTCAGCGAAGTGGGGCGTACTGTCATGGAATCCATAGTACTTCATCAGTGGCTCCGACTGCTCGGTGTCCACTGTCTCGACCAGCTTTCGCCTGTCAGCCCACTGGTCCTTCCCCAGGTGAAGGTCTTTTCCTCGGGCTGGCGTCGGGGGTTCCCTCCTCTCGGACTGGGTAACGGCTTGAGGGCGGACCCTGGCTGGTTCTTTGCGTTGAGCGAATTGCACCACCTCCACATTGACGTGCTTGACCGAACGCCCCAGTAGATCATCGAAGTTGGCGGGTGGCTTCTTCACCAATGATCAGAAAAAAATCCCCTTCCGAGAGCCCTTGGATACAGGCACTGACGAGGATTTCCGACATGACACTTGACACATCTTGTGCCACCCGGTTGAACCGCTGGATGTACTCCTTGAGTAGCTCTTTTGGCTTCTACTTGGGAGTGAATAGATTGAGTGTCATCTTCTGATAGCGATGGTTACTGGCGAAGTGGTGAAGGAAAGTGGTTCTAAACTCCATGAAGGAGTTGATAGAACCCGGGGGCAACCTCTGGAACCATCGTTGGGCTGCTCTGGATAGGATGTTAAAGAACACTCGGCACTTCACACCGTCGGTGTACTAGTGTAGGAGTGTCGCATTTTCAAACTTGCAAACATAATCCTCCGGATCTATCTTCCTGTCGTAATCAACAATCCCAGGTCCACGGAACTGCTTCGGTATGGGATCTTCTACAATCTCAGATGAGAAGGGAGTAGAGGGAGCCTTAGGGGAGACCTTAGGTTTCTCCCTCTTCCCTTGTCCATCTTCATGTCTCAGTGCGCTAGAGGCTATCGAGTTGACCTTCACAATATCTCTGGAAGAGTCTCGCTGGTGGTCCGGGGCTGCTCCAGCGCATCGCCACGATGGTGTGACAGATCTTCGTGGTTGAGGGTGTGAGATGGAGACTCTGGGGATCTCCTCCCGCACAGAAACACCTCGTTGTGAGGCGGCCTGCTCGATTTGGTGATGTTCAAGCGCCTCTTTGATGGTGTTGGCCACCAAGCGATCCAGTTTCTCCTTCGTCAGGACAATGAATTGTCCCACCGGCTTTGCCATTGGTGCTCCTTCTGGTGCTTTACTGGTTTCCCACAGACGGCGCCAAACTTGTTTCGGAAGGAATCGACATCGACGACCAATCACCAAGGTTCAGCCCACGCGGACACTGACGCTAGAGGAGGAACTCACACCTTGCGAGATTAACACGAGGTTTAGGGGAACACGTTGGAGTTTGTTCGGCGGAGCCCACTCTAGCGCTCAAGTCAGTGCCTCTATCAAGGAGATGAAAAGAAGGCAAGAAAATATACGTGTAGTGGAGAATGCCTAACCCCCTTACCGGAGGGGTTGGAGTACCTTTTACACTTGCGACGACCGCCCCACCAGTCTCCACGATCTTTGCCACGCCCCCTTAATTATCAATTACAAGATAACCTTTGCAACTGTCCACACCATCATTAAGTTCGGACCGTTGTGATAATTATGGGTCATGATGACTCTATGATAATCAGTGATGGTTATCCACAGATTCGGAGAAAGGGGCCATTCCTTGAGGTCGAATACTTCTTGGATGCCGCTTCCTCGAGGTGATCTCGGGATCTTTTGGCCCGAGGAGGTCCCAGGCATTTTGCCTCCTCGAGGTGATCTCAGGGATCTGGCTTCCCGAGGTGATCTCGGGGGTGTATCTTCTGATTTGATCTCCGGGGCGTGTCTATATGCGGTTGGTCTCGGGGGATCCCCTTCTTGAGAAGGTCTCGGGTGCTCCGAAAAAGAGCCGCTCAGACTCAATATATCTTGTCACATAGCTTCTTTCATCCACGTGTCAGCCACGAAGTACTCAACCCCATTAGTATGTAAAACTAATTTAATTTTTTTATCTTTCCCTTTCCAACAGTAGTCGGAACCAAAGTCCTTTCCACAGGTAACCCTAATCTCATAGGTAATCAAAATCATTTATCATACCCGACTTTGTTAGACTTATTAAAAATAATTATATAGTAAAAAAACTATTAATTAATTATTAAATAATTAACTAATATATAAAATTATTTAATGATAAACGATTACATAGTAATTAATTAATGAGTAAATATCTCTCTTAAATCTTCTCCCAATTATTAAGAATAAAAATATAACACAGAAACTATTGATTAATAGTTAAATAATTAACTAATATATATATAAATTAATAGTGGTAGATTAGTTGGTAAGAATAATAGGTTCTAATTTAGGAGAAAATTTTCTTTTAATATTTATATATTTATAAAAAAATCATTCCGATCTTTAAAAGAAAAATAAACATAAAATAAAAACTTAAATCAACTGTCGGTTAATTTGAGTTATAATCGGGTGAATGGGTACCTAATTTGGTTACGAGCCTAGGGTTAGGTCTGGTTCAAACCCGACTCGGGGTTGGGTTTACCTTGAAAATCACTCTTAAAAATAAAATAAATCACTTATCTTGAATAGCTATTATAATTGAATAGCTATCATACTTGATCCTGTTGCAAAGCGAAGTGGACTCCCAAGAGCGAGATGGACCTGAGCACCGTTGATGCTGGCTCCGAACTACAAGAAAGATGACTATCAACAACCTACCGGGAGAAATCCCCTGCAAGACCCTCCGACGATCAAGTCAGTCTCCGGTGGAACAAAGAAAGCAGAAGAACTAAGAACTGTACCAAAAATTCTATCGCATGTACCTGCGTGTGAAGTGCGGAGGACCTTATATAGCCGAGGGAGCTGACAGTTTCAGCCCCGCGTCTTCCACCTTTTTGTCTCATGTGTGGGCAGGATCATAGGTACTATCAACTCGCCGACCGGCACCGACCGACGCCGCCTAGTCAAACGCTGGCAGGGGTCGTTGTGGTACGGAGTGCTAACGTATGTCAGGAAAGTACTGTGTCAGCGGGATATTCGCGATTCGAACACAAATGGTGTCAGACCTGAGCCATCCTACATCAATTCTTGTACCAATTTTGCCAGTGTAGTGTCAAGGAGTGGGTGTTCCCTAGGAAAATGACAATTCCCGAGCTAGGTCGTCGACCGGCTGACCTAAGTGAGATCTCACAAAGCAATCAATGTCACTTGGGCTAAGCAAGGGGCAATCTGAGTCTAAGCAATGTGAGTCTTTGGGGCACTCTGCACTCCGACTCAGCCAACATGATTCATCCTTATGACATATGACTAGAAGTCCTCGAGGGGAGTCGAATGGTTGTTGGATGCGTGCTGACTTGGCGACCCTAAGCCCGACACTCGGTTCTCTTGTTGGGTCAACTTCAGACCATATTAGGCTAGTCTCCCACTCAGGCCTCCCGACCCGAGTGGTCTGCACTGCCACGTATGGCTGTCGAGGCCTTTCAGTCAATGATCTGTCTCCTTGCAGTGCCACGGGGCCCGACCAGGCTACACCTAGCTTAGGTCGGGATCATATGCATCCCCCTCGAGTCTAGTCGAAGGAGGCGTCGAGTACGACTGACTGGACTATCAACTTGTATCAATCGGGCTAACACACTGGGTCGATCATCCGACTATCAACGCCCATCACTCGACTGATATAAGGCGTGGCATACGTCATGTCTTATCCCCGAATCTCAACGGGTCGATTCGTATCCCCGCATTAACTGTCGAGGGCCACGTGTCCCCTAGTTATTGGATTTCCTGAGCAACGAAGTGTCAGCATGCGCGCGACCATTACATGCTTTCTCGAGGCTTATTTGTGGCACCGATGGATGACTTGGATCTATTCCCGCCTTTTCACCGGATCATCATCGGATGACTGACATTAGCCGCTCGGTCCTATATATACCACCCCCTCACTACATTCACTGTTTTACTTTTACTTCTGCCTCCTGCTGCTCGTGAGGTCTGCTAGGGTTCCGGCGATCTTCGGCTACAACCGCCCTGCGCTCCCCCCCTCCGGCGATCTCCTTTCTCTTATGCTAGTTCTTCTCCTTTTCTGTTTCCTGACTTATGGACCCTTCTCCCTCAACTTCCGACCCGTGGAATACCACCATGGTATTCGGCCTCCACTTCCACGACCTCGACCAGCTGCAATCCGACTTCCAAATCCCTTCCGATCACCAGCTTCGTCTACCCGACCCTACCGGCCGACCTGAGAGCGCACCTCTTAGTTTCATAACCCTGTCCCGAGACCATCTCCAGGTCGGGTTTTGTTTCCCTATCCATCCCTTCATTTTCTCCATTTGTCGCTACTTCCAAATCCCCATCTCCCAACTAGCCTTGAACGTCATCCGCTGGATATGCGGATCGGTCGTTATATTCTCCTTGTATCAAATCCCGCTCCAACCCGAGATCTTTCACTACTTCTTCTACCCCAAATAATAAGAGTCAGGCGACTTTTTCTTCCAAGCCCGAGCCAAAACCTCATTTCTGGCGAAACTTCCAACCTTGAACAAGGGTTGGAAGGAGCATTTTTTTTTGTGAACACCACCCCGGCCCCGAGTTGGCCTACTGTCTGGATCGCAGACTTGCGTCCTTCTCCTCCTCTCCCCAAAAATTATCATTCTCTACCTTCTTATAAGTCGACCCTGTCCAAGATCAGGGGTCGGCATTTTGATGGGGTAAATCTACTACGAGAGGAGATTCTGTATGTGTTCGGGCTCAGCCAAGTGCCAGTTCCCCGACCCAGATCGCTCGGTGAGTTTTCTCTTCTGTCCCTTGAATATTTATAGCTAACTGAAGTTCTGTTATTTTGCAGCAACTATGATGTTCGTTGCGGCTTTGGAAGAGGGTTTTGGGATGGACGACGCCGAGCTAGAAACCCGGGTCAGCTCTAAACTAGAGAAACGAGAGGTCATGCTTGCTTCCATTCCCGCTGCCGTCCCTTCTCCGGTCTGCTTGGATGCTACGCCGACTTCCGACCCCGAGCAAATGGAGGTGGAGGATCAGCCCCTCGCCTTGAGGTGCCGACGAGCCCCGTACGACAGCCAAGAGTTGCCCCCACGACCAAGGTCCTGGTTGGGCCATCCTCCAGCTCCCGCCCGAAGAAGAAAAAGAAGAAGGTGGCGACTGGTTCTTCTGCACTGAGGGAGGCCATTGCTCTCACAGCTTCTTCAAGCGCACCTGACCTCCCTCTGCCCCAGGAATTGGGATCTCTGCCTGCGGAGGGTCAGATCAACCAAACTCCCTTACACGTTTTGTTGCCCACAAGATCCGACTCCCACCTGGGAACATTGCCCGGCGAGCTACCCGACCGGTCCCAGGAGCTACACCTCTACGGGTCGGTCGTCGACCGGTTTCTCCACGGGCTCGAAGGGACCTACTATCGGAGTCCCAACAGCAAGGCGAATGCGTTCTTTCTGGAGGCTACTCAGGAATGCAGGTTTCCTATCCCCTTTTTATCTTTTTTTCTAACTCGGTATTAAAGCTTCTTATAATTGTCTCTTTGTTTGCAATTATGGGGTGTCTGTCATAGTCTACCCATGTCTGTGATAGCACACTCTGAAGCCCGAGTGTTGGTTGAGCGCCTTGTGGAGCAATTGGAGACACGGCTCCGGCACACGAAGTTGGTCTCCAATGAGGCTACCCTGAATGACTTGCGGGAAGAGATAATTGCCCTGCAGGACCGATTGGCTCACTCAAAGGAGCAGTTGGAGATTGCCAAGACCCAGGTCAACTCGGCGGATTCAGCGGTCGCCCAGTCGCATGTCCGAATCTCCAACTTGGAGTATACCGAGCACAAGGCCTGGGTCTTCCAGACTCGGGCTCGGGAGGAGTTGAACATGACGAAGGCCGAGCTCCTCGAGATATCTCAATCCTCCGAGTTCCTACGATCCCAGCTGGCGGCCAAAGAGGAGGAATTAGTGACCCAAGCTAGGAGGGCAGAGGAGCTAGCGGCCGAACTGACCACCCGGGACCAGCAGTTGAATGCTCAAGCAGAGGAGCTTAGTCAGCTCCGAGCGTAATAGGTTGACTAGGAAGCTGCTCGGACAGAGCTCGAAGAGCTGCGAGCTTATAAGGCGGGGGAGGCGACTTGGTGTGACACACGTAGGGTTGAACACATCAACTCCCTGGTGTTCAGCCGCCAATTGGCCCGGAGGGTGAATCCGATGCTTAAGCAACAAATGCTCAGTACATTTGAGTAGCTTAAGTAGGGCGGACACCTTCCCCCCGACCTGCTGATTAGCACGGTCATGCTGTCTGGCCTGACCCAGCAGCTGTCGGAGGAGGCTCTCCGACCCTTCAAGTAAGGGTCGGGCTTTTACTTATCTATCTCAGCTTTCTTTGTTTTTCCTTTGCAGAGGATTGCCTCCTCTTTTTTGTAATGACTTCATCACTTGATGCATTTCCCTTCCTCAATCCTTGTCTGTGTATTTTTATATTGTTTTTCATTTCTATGTATTATCAACCTTGGTTGATACTCGGGACCTTTTTAATTATTCCGACCCTCGCAGAGTTAGCTTGAGTGACTCAACTGTTATACCTGCCCAAGAACATGAGACTCGGCTAAGCTCCCTAAGTTAGGTGAAGGCATGGAACTAGCCCTCCCGTTGCCTGCCCACTTAGTGGGATTATGAGTGCTCGGTCGGTGCACTTCTAAGGAGCGTGGGTCATCGCGCATCCAATTATGGAACCCGAGCCAAGTATGGTGTTGCTCACTCAGGAGGTGAGAGTCTGGGCACTCGGGCGGCTTGATCCTAGGGAGCGTGGGTTGCCACCCGTCCGCTCAGGGATGCCAAACCAAGTGGTGGCGTGAGGGCATGCCCACTTATTACTCGCTCGCTAGGCGAGAGTTTGTTATACCCGCAGAGTCTGCTCGAACTCACCAACTCTACCATCTAATTCTGTTTCAGGTAACAAATAGATAAATTACTTGGAGCTGGAAGAGGATCTAATCATCAGTCTCATAGTGTTGAGTGTTTTGTAGTTTTTTCCCTTTTACTTTATTTTCGCACATTCGTTATTTCCGTATTATTTCATGACAGTGGTATTAATCTTTTCAATAGACTTAGGTATAATCTGGTATGTTGATCTTTGGATTTAAATTTTAATATATATATATATATATATATATATATATATATATATTGAAATTTTAAAGTTTGAATGGTGGATTAGGTAGGTCAAGTCTACGAACACATTGAATTTCCATTTTAATTTTAAATTTTAGAAGAATTATGGGTCAGTCTGTCTTGACCCATCTTAAAATGGATTAATAAAATTTCAATCCAATCCACTTAAATTGTATAATGGATCGATCAAGACAATTCGATGAATCAAATCCAAATTGACGACTCTATGCTATGGTAAGCAGCAATGATGATTCTCATGCAATTAAGATTTGAATACTCACGATGAATATTTATAGACTAGATTTCAAATCGTGATGTCAGAGTCTCATCCCAAGACCTATTTATTCTTTCTAAATTTATTTGACAGTAAGGGTAGGGCTATTCATTTTCTTTATTGATATATATATATATATATATATATATATATTGGTTCCTTAATATAATGTATAATTCTATATTGGAGAGCATCATGGCTAAATCAAATTAAAGTAATTCATTAATGTTTTAAGTGTTTAAATTTTAATATATTGATAGAGTATAACCCTTTACGTGTAAACATTTTATGAGTGATTTCTATTTTGATAATGGATTAAAATAGAAAAATATCAAAGGATAATAAATAGGGCAACTCTATAAATAAGAGATTATATATATATATATATATATATATATATATATATATATATATATATATATATATATATATATATATATATATATAGTTCTTCATAACGTAGTTTCTTTGTATTTATAAATTTACTAATAAAAATTTCTAAAAATTTTTAAGTGATAAATTATTTTAAATTTTAATATTTCAATTAATGTTATATTAGTTTTTAATATGCTAAATATTTAATATTGTAAATTGTGTATATTATCTCGCATAATTTGAATATGCTCTTATACATACCTCAATTATATATGATTAAAAATAATTATTTTTTATATATACTTTCCCCGATTATCCACCAGGGGGGTTCAAGCAAAGAAAATAATGCCCATTACGATTTCCAATTAATTGATATTTGGGGAAAAATATGCCTTGTCCTTTCTCTACAATTTTTGCAAGCTGAATTACTACATAATAATAAACACAAACAAGTAATCTATTATTTATAATTGGATAATCATAATCACAAAAAGAAATATTGTTTATTGAAAAACTTTAAGATATTGTTTATCAACAATAATGAAAAGTTTCTTCGCTAAATCTACAATGCCTCCATAGTCTCATAGCTTCTTTGATTCAATTGCCTTTTATATTTACAATCAATGTGTATGAAAATAATAATAACTTACATAGTAATTCAAATAAATCTATTTCAGTAGGAGTTGAAGCAGGCGCAAGCTCTCTAGATATTATTGGTATAATAAAAATGGATAACATGAGGAGGATAACAAAGCTAATTTTCCTTGTGACCATCATGGCTTAAATATTAAGATGGATGTGAAACACAAAGTTGATTAACTTCTAAAGTGTATTGAATAATGATTTGTCAATTGGAGCTACTATTTATATATATAGAAACATAGGTTACATTTATGTGATATGGATAACTTAAACTGTTATATTTTAAACCTAGTAAGTTAAATAAACTATGTAAAGAAACGTAGTTTGTATAAAAAATATATTGATAATATAATTTATTTTAGGTTACCTAAATCTTCATGAAAATTCTTTATGTCAACAAAAATAAGATGTTAGAGAAATTTCACGTTGTCATCTAATTTGTCTCAATTAATCCTAAGTATATAGATGATTCATTTCTTGCAACCTAACTCAGTTAAAATGACGAAGCTAATCCCCATGAACAATTACTGGTTTCAAAAATTTGCCTCTTATCATGACTAAATTAACTCCTATCAAACTATTATTGGTGTAATTGATCGCTAGTCAAAAATAACCACATTTAAATAATGTTTTAGAATTTGATAAATATATTTAAGAGAATTATGTTTGATCAATGTGTTCGATAGTTGTGAAAAATACATAGATTGTTGGTGCAATCAACCTCTTGTCATGGTTGATTATGTTCCAATAGGGAGTTGGTAATATCTCCATGTGGGTCTAGAAGATTAGACACTTGGCGCTAATTAGTAGTCCAACAAGGAGGAGTTAACATTGTGCAAGATTGAAGTCATGGGATGTCATTGTTAACCTAAAGTCATCCACATTTAAGGAAAGTCCATGAAGATCATAGGTGACTAAATATTTGTCAAATGTGGAAATCATGGAGGAGTTAACTCTAGCTAAGTTTGAAGTCTATGCAGGCAAATGAAGATTGAGTGTGTTAAAGGTGAAGAAATTCTAGAGAAGTGAACTCTAGGCAAAGTGTAAGTCTTGAAGGAGTGGTGTTTGACAAGTCGAGAAGTCCTAGACTAAACTTTAAGCAAGTAAGGAAGTCCTAGTAGGCAAATAGACTAAATACCTAGTAGGGTTGAAGATTCGTAGGTCAGATAGACTAAAAACAGATAAGTAAAAACTATAGATGTTTTTGAAATAACTCCATCTTGTATGTTTTTTGGGTGATCAGATAAGGTTTTGGATCAATTGAGATTTAAATGAGTAGAAAAAGAGGTTTAGGTTGTTGGAATGGGCGACATCACTAGAAGAGGTGAATAGCGATTCTTGATTTTGTTATTCGTTGTTCACGTCAACAAAGGGTTAATGAACAATAGAAATATAAACAAAATAACATAAATAACACAAGAAGAACAAATCGTTTTATATTTTTCAAAAACCATAGTTCCTATTCAATGGCCTTGTTCCTAGTTGATGTTGTCGGATCATTTAGAATCGATAGAGGGGGGGTGGGTGAATATCGATTAAACTTTCTCGGATAAAAAGAGAAATACACAACGGAAAATTCAAACAATGTTAACATGCTTTTCTTTTACTTGGTTCGGAGTCTAGATCATCTCCTACTCCAAGGCCCACGGTCCTTGACCGTTTACGTTGGGCAATTCTATATTTCATAAAAGTATTACAAAATTGAAGTAGAAATATAGAATTTAATTTAAGCAGACAAATTTAAAATACCGACGATCGGAGAAGGATTCGAAGATCGAAGCCGTGAGTCGACGTTGGCGCTTGAGACTTGAGCACGGAGCGTTTGGAGCAGAGCGCTTGAATGTCTTCGTTGGAATCAGTGTTTGTTGGGGCAATTGGCCCAAGTATGATCGGTAGGGTCATGAGTTTTGATGTGTAACGACCCGGCCCATTCGGCGGCCCATTTACCGGCCCTCACGACCGTCGTACCGTCGACCGTGCCGTTACCATACTAGGTCTTCCCACTTCCTGGGCAGTGGATTTTTGCCTTCCCAGGATTCGAACCCTAGACCCAGGTTTAAATCTAGTTCTTTAGGAATCCTGAATACCTATTCAGGATTCATAAAGAACTAGATTTAAGCCTGGGTCTAGGGTTCGAATCCTGGGAAGGCAAAAATCCACTGCCCAGGAAGTGGGAAGACCTAGTATGGTAACGGCACGGTCGACGGTACGACGATCGTGAGGGCCGGTAAATGGGCCACCAAATGGCCGCCGAATGGGCCGGGTCGTTACAATAAAAAGGCGCCTGTTTATTGTAATGACCCGGCCCATTTGGCGGCCCATTTACCGGCCCTCACGATCGTCGTACCGTCGACCGTGCCGTTACCATACTAGGTCTTCTCACTTCCTGGGCAGTGGATTTTTGCCTTCCCAGGATTTGAACCCTAGACCCAGGCTTAAATCTAGTTCTTTATGAATCCTGAATACCAATTGAGCTATAATGGGCAGCCAAATGGGCCGCCGAAAGGGTCGGGTCGTTATAATAAAAAGGCGCCTTTTTATTGTAATGTCCCGGCCCATTTGGCGGCCCATTTACCGGCCCTCACGACCGTCGTACCGTCGACCGTCGACCGTACCGTTACCATACTAGGTCTTCCCACTTCCTGGGTAGTGGATTTTTGACTTCCTAAGATTCGAACCCTGGTCCCAGGCTTAAATCTAGTTCTTTATGAATCCTGAATACCAATTGAGCTATAGCTCAATTGGTATTCAGGATTCATAAAGAACTAGATTTAAGAGTGGGTCTAGGGTTCGAATCCTTGGAAAGCAAAAATCCACTGCCCAGGAAGTGGGAAGACCTAGTATGGTAACAGCACGGTCGACGGTCGATGGTACGACGGTCGTGAGGGCTGGTAAATGGGCTGCCAAATGGGCTGCCGAATGGGCCGGGTCGTTACAATAAAAATCACTCCACATAAAAGGCGCCTTTTTATTGTAACGACCCGGCCCATTTGGCAGCCCATTCGGCGGCCCATTTGGCGACCCCTTATTTTTCCATATAGTCGGCGACCGTGCCGTTACCATACTAGGTCTTTACACTCCCTGGTTAGTGGATTTTTTGCCTTCCCAGGATCCGAACCCTAGACCCAGGCTTAAATCTAGTTCTTTATGAATCCTGAATACCAATTGAGCTATAGGCATTGGTACTATAGGCATTCTTTCATATATATAGAACATGCATTCTTTCTTTTTCTTTCTTTCTTTCATATTGCATATACTATAGGCATTCAATCATTCATAAACATAGGCATACTTTCATGGCATAATCATTAGCATAAATAGCAAGACATGGAAGGACCTTTCTTTTAACATATGTAAGTGAAGCAACCATCATGCTAGTTTCATCAATACATCATACATATAACATGTTTGTCTTAATCAAGGCAATATATTAGTTTAATCATTCTTTTTTCATCATAATACCTACTGGCCGAAACTTCATAGCAAGGATATCATAGCATAAAACCCACATAGCATTGGAATAAAGGTATACATTACATAAGAGGCCATTTACAAGTACACTGGTAGTCTAGACTTCACTAAACACTAGTTTAGGTGCATGAATTGTACTTGAACTTATTCTTAGTCTTTATTCTAGTAATTGGCCAAAATTTACAGAATGGATAACATAGTATAAAAGTCATATAATCATGGAAATAAAAACATACGTTACACGTGGAATCATATACAAGTACAAGGGTAGTCTAGGCTTCATTGAACATTAGTTTAGGTGCATGTTTTGTGCTTTACCTTATTTTTAACCCTTATCCCAGTATTTGTCCGAAATTCACAGCTAGATAACATGGCATGAAAGTCATCCAATCATGGAAATAAAATATAATTTACATGAGAGATCATTAGCATGTACAAGAGTAGACTAATCTTCACTAGACCTTAGTTTGGGTGCATGAATTGTACTTGCACTTATTCTTAACCCTTACCCTTGTAATTTGTCGAAGTTCACAGTAGGTATTTCATAGCATAATCATTCGCATAACATGGGAATAAAAACATATTTTTCATAAGAATTCATTCACAGGTGCAAAAGTAGTTTGTACTTCACCAAACACTAGTTTAGGTGTATGATCTAGAGTTCTACTTGGATTATCATGCATATGGGTACATGTAACATTTTTCTAAACATCAATACATAGAATGGAGCATGAGTTTAGGCTCAAACAACTTAGATAAGGTACTGACCCTAAGGTATAAATTATTTCCATCATGAAATAAAACACCCAATCACATGCATATCACTTGATTTAACTATAATTTCATGAAGGTCTATAAAAATATGTTTTAAGGCATAATTTAAGGTCCCTTGGCCGAATGTTACAGGGGTCCCTTAGCATAGATTCCACAAAATTTCTTGGC
Organism: Boesenbergia rotunda; assembly: GCA_024364735.1. Taxonomy (NCBI): domain Eukaryota; kingdom Viridiplantae; phylum Streptophyta; class Magnoliopsida; order Zingiberales; family Zingiberaceae; genus Boesenbergia; species Boesenbergia rotunda. Next base: position 14,033 of record JAGFNQ010007061.1, on the reverse strand, counting down.
CTAAAATATTTATATAGCAAGGAAACAATCATTAGAACAATAGCCTACTTCATGCATCAACATTTATCCATTTCATGACTTGGCCGAATTTTTCCAAGTCCTTTACATCATGGAGGGCATTCAAACACCATGTATCCATCATATATTCATTACAAAAAGGTAGTAACAATTTCATGAACTCTTCCTTTAAGTTTTTGGACATAGAAAAGGGGGGTACCCCTTTATGGCCGAAACTTCCCTCAGGGTTTTCTTCCATTCTCTTTCACCCAACATCACAAGCAAACATAAAAATCATAAAAACACATAAAAAGCTATTATGTTGCAAGTGAGGGAGTCTTACCTAGACTACCTTTATGCTTGTATATGACTTTAATGGTAGAATATGTTTTTGTTTACATGTTATATGAACTTTTATACCATGTTATACATACTGTGAATTTTGGCAAATTACAAGGGTAAGGGTTAAGAATATGTGCAAGTACGATTCATGCACCCAAACTAAGGTTTAGTGAAGATTAGTCTACTCTTGTACATGCTAATGATCTCTCAAGTAAATTATGTTTTATTTCCATGATTGGATGACTTTTATGCCATGTTATCTAGCTATGAATTTCGGACCAATACTGGGATGAGGGTTAAAAATAAGCTCAAGAATAAAACATGCACCTAAACTAGTGTTCAATGAAGCCTAGACTGCCCTTGTGCTTGTATATGATTCCATGTGTAACGTATGTTTTTATTTCCATGATTATATGACTTTTATACTATGTTATCTATGCTGTGAATTTTGGCCAATTACTAGAATAAAGGCTAAGAATAAGTTCAAGTACAATTCATGCACCTAAACTAATGCTTAGTGGATTCTAGACTACCAGTGTACTTGTAAATGACCTCTTATGTAATGTATGCCTTTATTCCAATGCTATGTGGGTTTTATGCTATGATATCCTTGCTATGAAGTTTCGGCCAGTAGGTATTAAGATGAGAAAAGAAAGATTAAACTAACATATTACCTTGATTAAGACAAGCATGTTATATGTATGATGTATTGATGAAACTAGAATGATGGTTGCTTCACTTACATGTGTTAAAAGAAAGGTCCTTCCATGTTTTGCTATTTATGCTAATGATTATGCCATGAATGTATGCCTATGTTTACGAATGATTGAATGCCTATAGTACATGCAATATGAAAGAAAGAAAGAAAAAGAAAGAATGCATGTTCTATATATGAAAGTATGCGTATGATTATGAATGATTGAATGTCTATAGTACATGCAATATGAAAGAAAGAATGAAAGAAAGGAATGCATGTTCTATATGAATGAAAGAAAGAAAAGAAAAGAATGCATGTATGTATTTTACTTTAAAGATTGGCTTGTACCGGATCTTGAAAAGATCTACGGTTCCGGACTACCGATGATGCTGTCCCTAGGCTGAAAGATAGTAAGCCTAGAATGTAGACCCCTGTAGGTCGGGATTAGCTACCTCGCATCATACATAGGGGTATGCGGGCAAAATAAAGAATGGGTACAAAGCCGGGGACCCCAAAGAAGATGATGTATATGATTTTAAAGTATTATTTACTATGTTTTCAAAAGAGCATCCTAATGTTTTGAAATGCACATGTTCTATGTTTATATGTCTTCATGTATCTTATGTGCCTTATGAATTTTATGCTATCCATGAAATGCTATATATTTTAAAATGCATGCGACGTACGGATTTAGTGAGTAGGAAAGAGCTTACTAAGTTTTATACTTATAGTTTGTTTGCTTTTGTTGTAGACCAACATAGAAATTTCTGAGGAATGGGCAGCTGCAGGAAGGCCTAATGTGTGTGGTGGTGACTTGACTGATCGATCCACATTAGTGCTATCTATAGACTTAGTTCTTATTTCTAATAAGACATATGTTACTACTTTATGGATGGCACTTGCTAGTTCTTTTGGAGTTTATTTAAGTATGGATGCTATTAGATGTTATATGATGTTATTACTTCCTTATCGTTGCACATTCTTTAAGTTATGTTTCATTTCCACTGCAATGTTAGATTCATACGCAATGATATAAGTAAGTAATAAAAAAAGGGTTAAAGGTAACCCGCCGCCTAATGGTAAGGGGAGGGTGTTACAGCTTGGTATCAGAGCTGCGGAGCAGGTACAGGTACACAGACTTGGTTCTGCCAAATGGGCCGGGTCGTTACAGCTAGGTCTTCCCACTTCCTGTAACGACCGTCGTAGCTCTTACAGGTACACATAGACCCGCCAAATGTGTGTGTCAATATGATTAAGTTGGGGTTTGTTGGTCTAATATGTGTATGTGAGTGTGCAGGTTTGCAGGTATACATAGACTTGGTTGGATGTCTTCAGGTACGGTGAAGGGTGGCTTGGAGGCAAGCCGTGGGCTTGTGTGCGCATCCGAGGGACTATGGACAAAGCAGAGACGATGAGCTGAGGGAAGCAGACTTCAAGGTGTACGTGAAAGATGGCATGGAGGCAAGCCGTGGGCTTGTGTGCGCATCTGATGAGGGGATGAGGGCCAAAGTCGAGAAGGCTTGAAGGCAACAGATCAAGGCTGCTGGAGTAGAGACGATGAGCTGAGGGGCGCGGACTTCAAGGCGTGCGTGAAGGATGGCATGGAGGTAAGCTGAGGGCTTATGTGCACATCTGAGGGACGGGAGCCCAAGATGAAGAGGGCGTGAAGGCAACAGATCGAGACTGCTGTTTGAAGAGCCAACTAGGTCGTGAGGGTTCGAGTGATGAGGGATTGTACTCGGGAACTAAGCCGGGAGGGTTCGAGTGTGGAGAGAAATATACATGGGAAGGGTAACCCTATGTTTAGGAGTGGACCAGTCAACTGCCCCAGGGGAAGTCAACTAGTGTGGCCATAATTTGAAAGGATAGCGGTGCAAATTCGAATTCAAGAAAGGCCAGTCGACTGCCCCAGGGGCTCGACTGGTAACGGTCACTTTCAGCCTCGAGCTCTATTTAAGGGAGCTCGTTTAAGGCCATTTCATCTTGGTAAAACTTGCTTGGATAAAGCTTGTTAGTAGCCTATCTTGCTCAGGGATTGTCCAGAAGTTATGGTGAGGTTTCTCCACCCACAAGGAGCGACAAGAGCTAGCCGGAGGTGCTTCGGGGATTCATTCACCGAAGGATTAGGGATCGTCCACCTTACGGACTGCCATGGAGTAGGAGCATCATCTCTGAACGACGTAGATCGGGTTGTGTTAGCATTGTTTTTTGTTTCTATATTGTTATTCCGCTTGCGCTTGCTAACGTTGTAGGTAGAAAATAAAAGAAAAGCTATTCACCCCCTCTAGCTTGTCAGTCACGGTCCTAACATGTGGTATCAGAGCGAAGGTCGCTCATCTACGGACTAACTGCTGAGAGAGCACAAGCTAGAGGAATTGACGATGGAAGACAAGTTGGGTGATGACATCAACATTCCACCTCCTTATGATCATGAAGATTTTGACTATTGGAGGACAAGAATGAAGACTTAGTTTGGAATGGATTGGGAGTGTATGGTGGTTATAAAGCTTCGACCTAGATATTGGACCAAGGAGCAACAAGCCCAATCTAAGGCAAATGAGAAGGTAATTGATATATTAATTAATATTTTGCCTAATAATGTTTTGAGTGGTGTAGTTGAATATAAAAACACATATGAGTTGTGGAACAAGTTGGAAAAATTTCATGAGAACCCTACACAAGCTCAAATAGTAGAAGAGCCCAAATAAATAAATTCAATGGTCCAAGAGAGGGAAAAAGTAAAAGGGTTGTCAACCTCATTGAGTGAAGTGGCACAATCTGTTGGTGCCCCGGTATGTTTTGATGTGATCAACCAGGTTAAGTTAGGTCCTGGTATGTTTAATCCCATTGCTAAGTGTACAGGAGCTTAGGTACAGAGGATGTAGAGCGTAAGACGTAGCGGACGAGAAGGATTGTGCGGGAAAGTGAGCCGATGGGCTCGGTACAATTCGAGGGATGCAGAAGCTGCGGAAGAGTACGCCGGTGGAGCGAGAAGGACTCGCGCGGTGTCCAAGGGATGAGAAGCTGGGAGGAAGGACGCTCGAGGGGCGAAAGATCGGAGTCAGGTTCGGGTGAACCTAACTCCGGTTGGCCGGAAATCACCCAGAAGACGAAGAACCAAAAGGCTAGTCGCCCGAAAAAGAAAGATTAAATTGTTGCTAAGAGGAATTGAACCCAAGACCTCGAGAGCAGAGGCGGCCAAGCTTACCAGTTGGGATAAAGGTCGGAGACAATTTATTCTTGCCGCTATTATTACTTGGAGATTACAATAGCAATCTCGAGCAGAAGATAAAAAATTCCTTTATCTCATAAAGGATAAAGCCTTATCCTTTAATGAGATCTAATGGATGCAGGTTAATCCCATCCAAGATCAACCAACCAGATTACATCCATGGATCAACGGCCAAGAGAAAATTCCTCAACAATCAACAATCCAGATTTATTCTCTTAGGCTATAAATAGGCTTAGAGTTTCAACCTTTTCTATAATTCAATCGATTTAATTGTAACCTCTCTAAGTCTTCAGTGCTACAACTGTAAAGGCTTCACCGCCTGAAGGAGTTCAGCTTGAGCGTTAACCGCCTTGGAAGCAACGTTTCAGTTGCAACCAAGTTTTTTTTAGACGAGTGCTATCTCCATTATTTTTCAAAATCGTCTATTCATCCCCCCTCTAGCCGGTCCACCCCATCTAACACAATCCAGTGAAAGATCATCAACTTCATCAAGGGAAGGAGAGGTTTCCACTTCAAGAATTGAAGGGGAGGAGAGACTTTCTTCAACACCAGAGCAAGAAGAAGCTCCAACCTCCACCAAAGCAAAGTCAATGGACCACATCATATGCTTTGGATGCAACAAGAAGGGGCACTACAAGGACAAGTGTCTACTAGGTAAAAAGAAGGTAAACCCTAAACTCGGGTCCATTCATTTAAAATCAAATGTGGGTTTTAGGGAAAAGAAAGAAAAGAAGCACATTAGGTGCTACACATGTGGGGAGCTAGGACATTACCACCCCCAATGCCCAAGAAAAGGAGAGCTCAAGAAAATGGAGCATTTAAGAAGATGGGAAAAGAATGAGAAGAAGAGAAGCTCACATCAAGGGGGAGCTCCAAGGGTAAAGGAGGTAATCCCTATCTTTAACAATGTTTTAAATTTCCCAATGCATGCTATGAATGATAAAAATTGCTTGCCTATGTCTAATTTTGGTTTCAAGTATCATGATAAAAATAAAGCTACTATTGTGTGCCAAAATTCTAAGAAACCCATGGATCATGATCAATCTAGAAATTTTAGACCTAAGGACCAAGACATTAACCCTAAGAAAAGGAGACATATGCCTAGACATATGGGTAGATCTAGGAATGACCAAAATAAACATTGTGATACTAAGGTTGAGAGCCTAGAAAGGGAAAATCAAGTATTGGGAGAAAAGCTTGATAAATTAGAAGAACCTAGATAGACTCATTAGGGGATTCAAGGGAGTAGGCATGGTGTCAAGAAGTCAAAACCATGACAATAGGAGACCGGGTCTAGGATATAGACATATTAGGTCAAAGGCTAGTGAAAAATCATATGAGAAGGTGCCATATGACTATAGCAAAGGAATGGTCAAAGATAACAAGAAAAAGCCATTTAAAGGGGAGAAGGAGAACTTGACCAAGAAAAAGGTATACAAGGTCAAGAGAGTGAGAGTTGAAGGTCAAGAAGCACCGGAGATACACCGATGTGGTCTTGCCTTTATTAATGAGTCATCTAGGGAGGTGACAAGGAGAGCCCAAGGGAGAGCTCTAGAAATCAAAATAGAATCCATGGTCAATGGATCTCAGGTGGATTTGTTCTAGGGGATTAGATGGACTATGGAATGTGCCAAAGGGTTTGGAAGACTAGTATGAGTCTTAATCTTAGGGAGTTGGCACACAAAAGGGAGTTTTGTGAAAGAAAAGATGAAAATAGACTCATATTGTGCGAAAATTGAGTTTTAATAGGTAGATGCCATATAAATATGTGACAGGAATGTATTGTGGTTAAGTGTGAGAAGAGGCATCAAGAAGAGATCAAAATTAAAACTTTTAGTTAAGTTTTAATGACACTATTTAGGTAGTGTTGAATTTCATGCCAATCATGGGATGGGTAATAGATTTGTTTCGAACAATATTTTTCCAAAGTAGACATAGGTTCCACAAATCTCTCCATGAAATTTCAATTTTTTGGAAATGTATGAAATTAATTATGCATTTCTGAAATTAAGACTGAAAAGTTAGAATTAGAGTACCAGTCGACTAGTTCAGAACCTGTCGATTGACCTAGTGTAAATCAGAAATTGAGAAATTAAAATTACTAGTCGATTGCCTTCGGGGCAGTCAACTGAACGTTTTGTTCGTTTCATAGTCTACTGCCCTTGGGGCAGTCGACTGGTATGCGAGGGATTTTAAAAAACAAAGGTCGTGCGGGGGTGGTCGAACCTAGGGTTTTCGGTGCCATCCCCTGCATGCTTGCATCTTCCCCGACCTCTCCTTTTGATCTAAGGCCTTCTCAAGCCCTAAAAACACTTTCCTAGCCTTCTCCTACCTTAGATCTAAACCTAGGGTTAGTAAAACCTCTCCTCTCAAATCGATCTTCGTCAACCCTCATCATGAAACGAGCAGGAAAACAGTAATGTCTTGCATAGTTTGGTATTTTCTATTTAGTTCATGATTTGGAACTAATTTACCTTATTTTGCTTGGTTTTCCTTGTTTTCTCTCTTTATGGGGTGGTTTTCGTACATGCATTGGTATGGCACATCTTAGGGTTGCACATAAGAGACAAAAGGGTGAGGGGTCATCTCACCAAGGTAAGGTAGATCCGGAGGGACCTCGGTTTCGTTCTGAGGAGTGCCGGAAAGTTTTTAACAATATGGCTTTCATTTTAATGTATTGCCTCCTCCTCAACTAATCATATTTACAGGATATCACCCCCCCCCCCCCACATCATTGAGATCATTGCATATTTTGGGTTAGAACAACTGGTCTATTGTCAGCACTTTATCAATTTTGACTTATGTAAGGAATTCTATGCCAACCTTACATCTACTGATGCCCAGAACGAGGTATATGAGTCAATTTTAACTCAGAATCATCCTAAGTTAATTGCTAACTCTTAACTTAATCTAGACCAATAAGTAATTTACTTTTCATTCTTATTGGAGCTCTTAACAGAACACCCCATGAACCTAATGAATGCTCAAAGCAACTCTCCCAAAACAAAGATCAAACGAAGCATCAATATTTAATCCAAGCTAAGATCAAATGGTCACCTTCCTATTTATTTAAACACCACCCTTATGGTATCACATGGCCCACACAACATGGTCAAACATTGTTTAGCCTGGATTCCATGATGAACTCACGACAAAGAGGAGGAAACCAAATCAAAACATATTAAAGTATCCCTATTAAACAGAATCTATTCCACAGATTACGCTCTGGATACAATTGCGGAAGAACCACACTAAACAACTCTAAAACAGGGCACATAAATTTGGAAGCTCATAGCAACATGAAAATCCAACCTCCCAACTCAAAACTCCATCGCACAGAACCCAAGCAGCCTTCTTGTAAGATCATAAGCTCACAGAAAACATAGCTAAAAACCTATTCCATCATAGATTCAACTCCAAGAGCTATAATTCAATTTGGAATACCAACTCATCTATCTTTATGGCAAAAACACACAAAAATCCACAGATATAGCTAACGACAACTAAATTCTAGAGAGGCCAACATAGGTTTCAAAAAAACATGAGCAGAACAAATCTACACATCTGAAATTCGATCATGAGCTCTAAGTAGAAAGTTCACAGAACAAAACATTCATCAGAATTAATTACCACCTCCACCTCATCCCAAAATCGAAACCACACTAAGCATAACTTAACATCCTAGAATCATACAATCTGTTTGCTAACGAAAACATATGGATTCGAAAAACCTACTCCACCATAAAGACCAAGCCAGCAAAAATTCATGGCAACATCTCAAGATCCAGAAATTTAAGCTGAAAAACTCAATCCACAACCAAATCCGATCGTACTCCATCGCAACAACCGATCAAAACCCTTCCCGCAAAGATTAGCCTAGTTCCATCAATTCCAACATAGAATAAAGCCGCTCTTACCTGATCGCAACCACCAAGCTCCTCTTTCGCTCGTATCCTGCCACCCCAAGATCACCCGGCCAAGTACCAAGTGTTCTGAGATCGGAAGAAGTGAGAAAGCCCAGCGACCTCCACAAGTCGCCGGCGAGGTACTGCATGACGCAGATCGAAGGGGAAGAACCAAAGAGGGCTTCGCGAACTTGGCTCGGTGATGAAGCAGCCGGAAAGGGGATTTTAATCCATGGCCTTTTGCATTTAAGCCCCTTGACAATCCAAATCGAACCCTTAATTTTCTGTTTTTAACCATTTAGCTCCTCATAACTTAAGTTTCTAAACAGTTTAACCCTCTAATTTTAGTTTGGATCTCTCTAAGCCTAAATCTTCTTCGACATCATTTTCAAAAAACATTTTGGATCGCTTCAAAAGTGTTGGATTTAACAACTTATACTAGTGATAATCGTTGGAGTGAGTACAATTGTCACAGTCCTACCTACTCGGCCACACATATGTGATGTGATGGCAACTTGACTAGCGCCAGGAGTGACACATGTCATTGCATCATATGCACTTATTCCATTTTATATTTTTTGTGTTTGCTGCATTTATATGAGCTATGATTGATGCATTTGTTTGACATATTTGTATGCTTTATTGTTGCACTATCATTCTGTTTCACACATACCTAGATGTTATTTTATTTTTGGAGACTGAATACTGTTGTTTCTTTTTGCTTGTTATACCTTTTATTTTCCATGAATTTATCTGCTCTTATACTCGTAGAGTTCGCCCGGACTCACCACTCCTACCATCTAATTCTGTTTCAAGTAATAGATAGATGGATTACATGGAGCTAGGAGAGGATCTAGTCACCAGTCCCATGGTGTTGAGCGTATTATTATTTTTCCGCATTTACTTTATTTCCACAGTTTCATCATTTCCGCATTTATTTCATTAGACTTGTATTTATCTTTTCAGTAGACTTATGTATAGTCTGGTGTGTTGGTCTTTAGATTTAAATTTAAATTTTAATTTAGATATGGACTCTCCTTTATTTCTATTTTTTATATTGATATTAACTGTGTGGTTGTGGAGCTTATTTTGCTATTATGATGCTAGCCGTGTGAGACTATGCTATATTTTGAGGAGAGTTATGTATAAATGTCCCAGATTGTCCGTCGTATAGGGGAGATGCTACCCAATTTTCGAGCAAGCATGGACCTCAGGGGGCGTGATAAGTTTTGGTGTCAGAGCGAGATTTTGTGAAGTAAATTGGTGTCTGTGGGTTTTACAGAGTTGTTTTATGAGGTTAGTGTTGGATCGAGAAATGCGAGAGAGGGGGGGGTGAATGTCGCAATTCGTTCGGATTTAAAAAGAGCGGGTGCGCAGCGGAAATAAAAGAGAACACAACAACGCAAACACAGCCGGTTTACTTGGTTCGGAGCCTGGGTCGACTCCTACTCCAAGGCCCACGGTCGTTGACCGTTTTCTGCGGGCAATTCTATAAGTTCGCAAAAGTTTACACACAAATAATAATAAAAATATTCTCGTAAACTTAAATACAACTCTTGTTACCGACGTCCGGTGAAGATTGAAGTTCTGGAGCAGCGGGACGTCGTCGGCTTGAGTTGGCAGCTTTCTAGAGCGTGTCGTGGAAGCAGAAGAGCGTAGAATTGTCGAAGGAATTCGTTGTTCAAGAATAGGGTCGAGGCCCTCTTTATATAGGGCAGGGGGCGCCCGACATGCTCGGGGCGCCCCCCACGTGGCTCTTGATCCGGCGAGCCCTCTGGTCAAGGCTGATCTCTTCATCTTCGGGATCAGCTTTGACCAGGGCGCTCGACGCGCGCGGGGCGCCCGGTTGACCGGTCAAAGCGTCATCTTCAAGGCTTCGCGAGAGTGAGCTGCAGCAGCCTTCAGTGGCGTGGCACAGTGGGCGCCCGAGACACGCGGGGCGCCCGACATGCGGGGCGCCCGACACACGCGGGGCGCCCCCAATTGCGCTGCTGTCGGGGCGTTTACCTCTCTGCTGACTTTGGGTTGACTCTGGGGCGCCCGACACATCCGGGGCGCCCTACTCAGCTACGGCCTCACTCCTTTGAGGCTCTCTGAGCTGCAGAAACACAGTCCTTCGGTCCTGCATCCAGGGTTAGTCCAAAACAGCAAATAATAAGTTAGTTAAAACAGCCTTAGCTGTCTTGGTTCTGACTTTGGTCTCCAAAATGGAGCCCTAGGTCGAACCGACGCCTAATGTTCCCTCAAGGGGAACGCGTCCTCACCTACTCCTCTCGGGAGAATTTACCTGGTGCCAACCGGATCCTCCAGTTGGACTTTTGCCCAGCAGCCCTTCGCCAGGTCTTGGTTTTCGCCCAGCATCCCTTCGCCAGGACTTGGTTTTCGCCCAGCATCCCTTCGCCAAGACTTGGTTTTCGCCCAGCATCCCTTCGCCAGGACTTGGTTTTCGCCCAGCATCCCTTTGCCAGGACTTGGTTTTCGCCCAGCATCCCTTCGCCAGGACTTGGTTTCCTGACAGCCCATCGTCAGGTGCCTAGCATCCCTTCGCTAGGACTTGGTTTCCTGCACTCTCAAGCAGCATTGTTAGACAACAAATAACCCTCAACTTTGAATCCTTTGCCAATATCAAAACAAGGTTCGATCTGGTGCTTCCTGCACCAACAATCTCCCCCTTTTTGATTATGGCAACACAATTCAAAGTTAAGAAAAAAAATTACAACAGTTAAGAGTATAAGGTAAACAGTGAAGCATAACTGAAGCATAACTGTAGAGTTGAAAAAAAATTCTTTATTTTTTCATATGGCATAACTGAAGCATAACTGAAGCATAACTATATAGTTGAAAAAAAATTCTTTATTTTTCATACTCCCCCTAAAACCCTGAATACTTGAATACTTGTGTTATAAAATAGTTAAAATACTTAACTTTGACCTTTAAAATACTTAACTTTGACCTTTCCTCCCCCTTTGACATATATCAAAAGCATACATGGGTTAGCAAGGTTTCTAATGGGGAGTTTTGAGTTCTACCAAAAATAAGTTTTTGACAAAGTATTTTTCAAAAAGAGCAAGAGTATTTGTATCCATAGACACACTTTTGAAAAGCCAGCTTAAACTTTGTTAAAAATCCCTTTTTTTCAGACAAATTTTGATTACTAAGGAAAATTTTATTTAGAAAAACATGCACTAAAAATAACTTTGAACCACTTAGAAATGCTTAAAATTTTGAAATATCTTAAAAATAAAATTCCCTTTCTCTCCCCCTTAATGTAAAACTCTTCTCCTTATGTTTTAGACCATTTTTAAGTCTAATATAAAAATATTTTGAGAGAAGTTTTAAGGAGAGCGTTTGTGTATCAGAGCCTATGGGTTTTGAAAGCATAAAAATACTTAGGATAATTCATGAAAGTATAGCAAACAGTTTTAAATTGCACCAACAAAACTTTATTTGGAAAAGTATTGAAAAGATATTTTATATTTGTAGGCCAATCTTTTAGAAAATTCACGCACTTAGAACAATATTGCCTTGAAAAACATTTATACTTTTGAAAACATTATAGCAGTACTTTTTGACAGATATTATGTATTTTTGAAGATATAAGTGCTTTTGAATCTTCAAAAGTACTTTTGAAATAAATATTATGCATTTTTGAAAAAATCTAAGTACTTTTGAAATAAATTAAGATTTGAAACACATAAGTACTTTTAAAAAAGTATTTAGACTTTGAAAGATATAAGTAATTTTGAAAAGACTTAGACTTTGAAAAGTATAAGTAATTTTTGAAAAGAATTATGCATTTTGAACATAAAATATTTTACTTGACTAGGTTTCTTTTCCAGTCTGACACAATCCTAGGAAACCTTGTTGACTACAAGGACATTTTCCTAAGTGTCCTGGAAAATTTTCTCCAACCCAAGTAAATATTATAAAATTAATTTCATAAGCCACAAGAATTTTGTAAAATAATAGTATTTTGACAGAAAAATTATTTAAGTTTTCAAAAGGATTTTGAACTTGCAGTGCATGAAAACATATAATTTTTGAAAATGTTCAATAATTCTTTTAATTTCATCTCCCCCTAAACTTGACCCAGTCCTAGGAAGTTGTTGACTACAAGCGATCTTCCTCTGAGTTTTAGGGTTTTGATTTAAATTATAAGAATTATCTAATAACTTCAAAACAAATAATTACCAAAAAAAATTTCAGAAATTCTTTTCATGAAAACATATAATTTTGAAAATGTTCAATAATTCCTTTAATTTCAACTCCCCCTAAATTTGACACATCCTAGGAGTCCTAGTAGATCATGAAGTGGACCTTCCTCTGTGTCTTTAGGGTTTATTAAAAACAAAAGAATAATTTTGAATAATCTTCTGAGTATGAAACTTTCAAGGAGATAAATTTTTGACACCTCAATTTGAAGTAATAATAATAACACAGTTTTTGAAAAGAAATATTTTGAAATGATAATAATTTTTCAAAGAGATAGTAATATACCAAGAATTTTGAGTAATTTTTGAAGGCCTTATTCTGAACTGATACTAAATCAGGTTTTGAGACTAAATCTAAAAAGAACTCCCCTTGTATTCGACTTATCTTAACTTTATCTAAGTGCTTGAAGGGTCTTTAGCATTAACTAGGTTTGACCATGTTTTGACTCAGTTGACTAAGGTTTAACCATGTTAATCATGGTTTGACTATGTTGAAATTATTCTCTGAATGAAAACACAACATAAAAGAATTTTTAATTTGAACTTAATTTTCCTGTCTCACCCAATCTAGAGTTTTCAAACAGTTAGCCTTAAAAGTTCTTGTGAGACAGGTTTGAAGGTAAAAATAATTTTTAAAAAAATGTTTAACTTTGAAAAAGAAAAAAAATGTTTATTTTTGAAAAAGTATAATTGACTTCGAAGACAGATTTGAATTTGAAAAAGAGTGATTTTGAAAAAGAATTTTTGAAAACAGGTTTGAATCTATAATTATTTGAAATTTGTGTTAGATTCGAATTTGACATAAGATAATTTGAATTTGAATTTCAGTAATTGGCTTCCAGGTCTTGGCGAGGCACTAGGCCTTCTTTGGCCGTAGCCTTATGGGATCATCCACCCTTTCCTTGACAAAGCCTTTTAATGAAATTTCATTTTCAAATTAAATTAGGTCATTTTCTGGTCTAACTAGCTTGGGTCTTGGATCGGTAGCTTCGGCTGGTTTCACCAGTCTAAAGAGACCAAGTAGACTTGATCTTATTAGAGTTGGTTTCCCCAACGTACTATCATCTCACCTCCTCCCAATACTATGTTGTCAAATTTCAACTAATTGGTTAAGTCCTTAAGGTATCTAGTCCTATGAATAGCCAAGACAAAACTTCAGATATTGTCATAGTGAGGAGAAATTTCTGGATTTTCTAAGTTTGCAAAATTATTAATCAGTTTTTCTTGTATATCAATTTTAATTTTCAAAGTCTCATTTTCTTGTCTTAACATTTTGAATTTTGACTTTGCTAATATACATGATTTCATTAAGTTATCTAAGCATGCATCCATATCTAAATTTGACCAAGGGAGATTAATTAAACTATCAGTGTTCAAGGTAAAGAGTGGATTTGTATATAAATTACAGTTACCCATCTTGGTTGGTTGCCCTGGATCTTTGTAACGTTTATCTGTGCATTCTTCTTTGTAATGCCAAACTCCTGACACTTGAAGCATTGGATGCGACTCTTGTTCTTTCGTGCTTTTGGAGCTCGTTTCTTTGTTGCCGTCGGTGGTATCGTTTGAATCTTACGAGTAGGACACTTAGTTTGGTAGTGCCCTCTCTCCCTGCATATGTAACAAATTATATGATTTTTAAAATTTGTAAT